>CM068369.1:1060000-1497500 GCA_034769895.1 Magicicada septendecula
TATGTTTCAGAACTTTGTTTGCTGGAATGTGTGTTGTATACTGTACATAGTAGTCTCTTTGCTGCATGACTTTTGCTTTGACCTTTTCACCAAAGTCTTACTTGATGTGATTAATAAAGTTTGTGAAACATGTCACCTGTACGGTACGGTCAACACTGTACAGTAATTTAGAAAGCGGTTAGAAACAAAACATACAATTCCAATAATGCTACACACACACATTGTGCAGGCTTGTTCGCGTGTACACACATCTCCAATGTCACTACGATGGATAGCCTAACAGATACGAAGCCATTGTCCAAAAGAGCAACAAATATCAAGACATGTGTATTATTGTAATTTGTCCGCAAATCAAAATAATATTACAGCCATTACAAATAATAATATTACTCCATTACAAATAATAATATTACAGCCATTACAAATAATAATATTACTCCATTACAAATAATAATATTACAGCCATTACAAATAATAATATTACTCCATTACAGAACATTCTACATGTTTCTCGGCTATCTCAGGAGAGTCCATCTGTAATGTGTGTATGCGTACATAATGCTGCTACTTTGACATGAAAGACAAATTACGTCACACATATCTACCACTGAGGCTGTTACACACTTCACCGGTCGGCGTGCTCTATGTTCAAGGCCGCAACCAATTGCGCTCTAGTGTTTTCTAGGGGTGTTCACGCGTATTATGGATTATTCTGGAACGCTTGTGCTATCTATTTAAAGGACAGCTGCCGCTTAGTTTCAGTTTAAGTGGCAATTTATTCGAGTTAGTTTCGCAGTATTTTGGTAAAGTGTTATGTGTCTTATAATTGTACGGGACTCTATTGTTTGACATTATTATTGGGTGTGAACAATTTTTAATTGATTTTTTGTAAGAGACAAAATAAACAAAATTGTTTGTAATAAACAATTTGCTAATTACAAATTGTTAATGGTGATAACTAAAGCTAGTGGTTAGTGGTTTCATTGGTGTTTTGTATTTTGTTTCCCACTGGACCACACAAAGGTAAAGAGACTGTCGTAACTATATTAATATTTTTTTTAAACGAATTTTTCGGTGAAGGGTTTGTGAGGATGAGTCAAAATATAACACAAATTTTAACTTATTTGTGTCGATGTGTTTATGGTTATCATCAGGACCAGAGTATGAATATAAATAAAATGTCAAACACAATAGAACAATTATTTGAGTGAACGTGTTTGTGTATGTGAGTATGTGTGCGTGTGCGTACGCGTGTGTGTATCCTTGTATATGTGAAGGAATTGATATAGATTGTTTTAAATCTTCAAATGTTTTCTTTAAAGACGACGAGAAAATTATAATATCACAGAACCTAATTTAAACAATATTATAATTTAAATTACTCATAACCTAATGGTATTTGTAATTAATTATGAAAGCAGTAATCAGCAATTAAGTATTAGTAATTAACCAGGCTCTTAAATTTCTCAGCAATGAGATTCTCAGTCAGATAATTCTTCTGTTTCTAAGTACTTTTCCCTGTAGTATGGACAGCAATAAGTAAAATCTCTGTTCATTTTGTCATGAGATGTCCCAGATACGGAAGCTTTCTTATCTCCACTGTGTTAATAACTTCAATTTCTTTCTTCATCTTCCTACGAACTACAAGATTAGTTATATGTGCTATCCATGATATGCTTAGTATTCTACTGTAAAGCCACATTTCGAAAGACTCCAATTTTTAGTTGTGGCTTCAGTCAAATTCCAAAATTCTGAACCGTACGTCCGAAAGAATACATAGCAGTGTAAAAGTCTCATCTTTGTGTTTGTTGTTAAATCGTGACTTTTGAACAAACTGCTCATTCTAGTGTGCACTGCCCTTGCCTTTTCAATTCTGCTCTTTATTTCTTGAGAGTGGTCCCATTGTTCATTGATTATAGTACCAAGATATATACATTTGCTTACACATTCAACTGGCTTTTGGTTTATATTAAGGGTTCAGTTGGCTAACTTCTTCTTAGATACAATCGTTAGCTTCGTTTTAATAACATTAATGTCTAGACCATATTTACGAATGCTTTCTGTCACGCTATTCATTAGTTGTTGCAGCCCCTGTAAGCTATGTGAATATGACGGTATCATTCGCATAACGTATTATAGCTAGTTGACAAAATATAATTAGAAAAAAATGTAATCATAACAGAAGGGATAAAGCTTATAGCAGAATCGACGTAATAAACAAACCGAAACAATGCACGTAGCGTCGCTAAATTTCATTACGTCCGCATTATAATTCCGACGGTCTGAATATCTTTAACTTTTACACTTCTGTTGTGCTCCTCATCTTAGAACATCGGTGTGTTGTCCTCCTTGCCATGACTTATTACAAGGCATTTGTAGATCTTCAATTATACGTATATGTCCAGACTTAGTTTTTTTATGATAAATATAAGCCTACCTACACATACGCTTAACGACAATTTTCCTTCTTCTTTATTTTATTTTCATAGTGTTTTTCTTTTTTTCCTCCTCCTTCTTCTCCTTTTTTTGTTCTTTTTCTTTTTGTTGTTCTTCTTCTACTTGTACCTCTTTAACAGTGATTAGGCATGCCGCCGTTTCCTCAGTAAACCTTCCTCTAATTCTCTTTGCGACTGCCAAATTTGTTTGTCCAAATGCTTGGTTAATTTGGCATTTACTTGGGAATCATACACAACAGCGTCAGGTCTACATGGCCTGTCTATACTATCCTGTAACTCCTTTCTGCTTCAATATCCAGTACTTGGTGTATATAAAGTCTAAGCCCATGACGTTAATGTGCTGCTCCTGACTCTTCTCAAAACTTCCTATCCACGGTTTCAACACGTATTTCCTGCTTCTCAGCACCGTTTCAACTGTCGGAACCGTCCAGCAAGTCCTGAGAAATATTTTGTTGTTGTAAAATTGTATTTATGAGCCCTTTATTACATAGTTTCTCAACGTTTTGTTTATGGTACCACATATCTACTTAAACGTGTTGACCTTATCATTTACTACTAACCTGCAAATAATTCTTACTTGTTTTCCTAAGTAGTACAGGAACTCACTTGTTCTTTAATCTTGTTTTCTAAATAAAGTTTTTTATATGGTTATGTAATGGGGAAATGTGTAACACCATTACAAAATATTCTACGTGTTTCTCGGATGTTCCATTGGAATAAGGCCGTAAAGTTGTGTGCGTACATGATCTCAACATGTGTCAGCGACACATTTCTAGGCTTCGCCAGCCGTGCGCAATATATCAAGGCCGCAGTCAATTGCGTTCTAGTGTAACGCCGATGCGTAATATGGACGTTTCTAAATTTTCGGCGGGGTAAAAATACAAGTACTCAGCGACGCTCAGTTCAGTTTGAGTTGCGATTTATTCGAGTGCGGTTCGTAGTATTGTGGCAAAGTGTTATGTGTTTTATAATATTGTGTGGAACAATTGTAATACAATTGTGTTTATATTAGTTGACATTTTTATTGCATGTGAACAATTTTTATTTGATTTCCGGTAAGAGACTATCTTGTTGATTACGAACTGTTTAATTGTGACAATAATTAAAGCTGGTGATTAGTGACTTAATTGGTATCATGTACTTTGTTTTCCACTGTACAATGCGATGATCAGTAGACCGTCGTATCAATATCATATTTTCGAAGCCAATAAAATCAATTATCTTAGATTTATCTGTAGATATTTCTCATTATATTTTTAACGTATCCAACAAATTACGCAAATAGAGGCCTATAAGAGCGTTTCTTTGTATTGAGTTACAATGACTAGATTCCAACGATATAAGTAATCAATCAGTTACTAGTGAATCTTTTTAAAACCCTTCCAGTTAAAAAACTTTAACAGATGGAGAAGTTATAGAATTGAACAAAAGTAAGGCAAAAATCAAATACGAAGACGACTGCGCGCTGTTTTACAGAATCCACCTTGCAAGAAACTCATGTATATTTCTTAATGAACTCCGTTAGCTCTCTCATCCAGCGACCCAATTATTCACCTCATTTAAAAAGTAAAAACAATACTCACTGTTTCTGTCGCGGATACCCGCAAATTACATGCATATTTAAATGTTCCCTGAAATTGAACTCCACGTAAAGGAAACTTTGTTAAGTTAAAGACAATACTCAGTATAATAAAATACTCAAATGTGGAACTTACAGAACCGTTCTAATAAAAGATGTCCTTATTTTATATTTTTAACAAAGGTTGAATAAGTACTTAATATAATATAATATAAGTATTAGTTTTTAATTTTAGTTTACATCAACGAACGTAAAGACGCTGTTTTACACTAAGTGAGAAAAAAACATTTGATTACATCAATATCCGTGTATAATTTATTTTACAGACAATACATAATAATTATTTATTTTATGACAACTTAAAACTTTTCTCATAAACGTACGCCATAAACAAAGCGTTAGATAATATTGACAGTAGCAAGTGAAGTGTACTCAAGGAACGTTTAAAACTATTGAAGTTCATTGAAATAAAGTATGCGTTTTGAGTTGGATTAACTAACGGATCAGGTAAAATCTCATAAGGAAGTAAAGAGGAGCAATCTACAGTACGATAACGTAAAAACGGAGACAGGGTGAACATTGCATTAAACTTTTTCGGTAAAGGGTTTGTGAGGATCTGTCAAAAATATAACACAAATTTTAACATATTTGCGTAGACGTTTTGACAATGTTTATTGTCATCATCAGGACCTGTGTACGAATATAAAGGAAATGTCAAACACAACAGAACAGTTATTTGAGTGAACGTGTTTGTGTATGGGAGTGTGTGTGTGCACAACGCGTGTGCGTGCGTCATAGATATATATCAGTGTGTAATTTACTTTTTTAGTTTTACTTTTTGAATAAATATAATAAGTTACAATTTAAATTTGAACGCTCCTCGTATTCGTAAATTCTGGAAAAACAGAGACAATCAAATATTCATATGTTCGATGTGACAACAATAAAATGACGGGACGGCTGAAAATGACAAGTGACACGTGTGGATGACGTCATCTGACGGGCGGAATAAATTAACGTCATCCACACTCATATCGTGCGCTTTTCGTGTTTCCACTTCTCAGTCATATGTACGGATGTGAAATTCAAGCTCAATAATCATATCACAGAATTACAATGTCCTTTGTTTTGGCATTAACTTTTACGAACTGATTCCAAAAAGGCCTGATTTGAGTTTGTTCGTTTATTACAAAAACAAATATCAAACATAAGCCATGCGTATAACATAACTAAAAATAAACTATACTAAATAGATAACTAATGATGGATATCCAGAAAAATATTGGATTAGATGGAAAAGACCTAAGGATAATAGCTACACTTTATTAGAACCAATCTGCAGTGGTTAGAGTAGACAAAGATAAAACTGAAAACATATAGATTCTGCATGCAGTAAGACAGGAATTTATACTATCTCCCTTTTTTCGACATCTACTAGGAGGCTATTTTTAGAGACGTTTAGATGAATGTGATGGGAGACTCTCTCTGAACGGTGAAAGAATAAATAACATACTTTATGCGGATTGACCAGTTTATTAAAAAGCCACGATTTAACAATAAACACAAAGATAAGACTTTTATCCTGCTACGTATTCTCGGTCCTCTTCTACGATGTAGAATCTTGGACTTTGTCTGAAGCCACAATTAAAAAATTTGAATCTTTCGAAATGTGGCTTTACCGTAGAATACTAAGCATTTCATGGATAGCACATATAACTAATATTAAAGTTCTTAGAAAGGTGAAGAAAGAAATTAAAGTTATTAACACAGTGAAGATAAAAAAGCTTCAGTATCTGGGACATATCGCGAAAAATGAACAGAGATTTACTTATTGCAGTCCATCCTACAGGGAAAAGTATTTGGAGAGAGGAGTTGAGAGACCGAGAATATAATGGCTGACAAATTTTTGGACCTGGTTTGCCATGAATACAACTGACTAATTCCGTGCAGCAATACAGAAAGTTAAAAGAGTCTGTATGATATCCAACATCCAAAACGGATAGGAATTATCAGAAGATCTGGCTATATATGCATTTCATTTTCGATGAAACTTTATTTGAATATGTCAGGAGTTCGGAGACTATGGAAGGTACACGTAGAAAATCAGAAGCAGGATACCAATGGAAAAGAGAGCTTTCGTAAGATAAAAGCCTGGATGAGAGCAAGAAGGATTGTAATTAGGTTGAGAAAGAGATTTGCTAAATATTCTGCTAGGAGTATGGTTTGTACGACACTGAAACGTGAACCATCAAAATGAGACCCAAAATCTAGTTCACCTAAAAGCTTTAACATGGGATTGCGGCAAAAAATTATTAAGGATAAACGGACGGATAGATTTCAGATGGGTACACAATTGTTAAATCGAATCTGCACAGACTCTCTGGATTGTAATTATCCACACTTACGACCAAGATGATGGCTTTTCTTGGAACTGATCCCGTACGGGCAAAAATTGTTATAGATGGTACTGTCCTGGAACAAGTTATTAATTTTGAATACCTGGGCTACAGTGTGTCTTATAATCCAAGCAACGACGTTGTGAATATGTTGCGTAAGTTCAACCTTATGTGCTGGACCATCAGGCGAACCCTTAAGTCAGCAAGTAAAGGAACATGCCTACAATACTACAAGGTGATTGCTCTTCCCACACTTCTTTAAGGGTCTGAGAATTACTTTAACGAAAAGCCAGGCCAGTCGCATCCAAGCGATCGAAATGAGACTTCTCAGGCACGTAGCAGGGTATACGTTTAATGATCACAGAAGAAACACAGGCATACTGCAGGAATTGAATATTATGAGTATACTTGACAGGATTGGTCAGTATCGGTTGTGAGAACATCTTTGCCGAATGGATGACTGCCGCATCACCAAACAACTATGGAACTATAAGCCGAGGGGACGTCCGAGGAAGCGCAGGAGTGACCACCTCTAATCTTTGCATATTTAGGACCGGAACAAATCATCCTTGGTTTAATACATCATGATGATGATGTTGAAATAAATAAAAAATTAAAAAATCACACACACATATTACAAAACAAAATTAGTTACAAGCTGTACTAATTCTTGTTACGGTTGTGCATTGGCACTATGTCAACGAATGACATTTTATTTTATAAATGACGGGTCCCTTGGACAAGAGAGATCAAACTCATGGTACGGCAGTCGTGTAATTACAGATTTGAAGCAGAACGAAACTGGCCGGAAGTAGAGGCGATTATTTTGGCCGCGGTCGCTTTCCACATCAGTAGGCCTCCACAATGCAACAGCTGACTGACCGACAGAGACTTTTCAACTTTGTCTTCGTCATCGTTAACCGCTTCACCCCCTCACCAATTCAATGTCATTGTTGTTTTCCTACAGCGACTAACTGTGCACTCATTAGTAAGACTGTCTTACTACTAATCTGAAATGCAAATCCATTTATCATGTAATTTTGTATGTTCATGTTTTCCTCTGTGTTACACTACAATCGATTACATGGATAAGCACGAAGAAATAATGTGCCTACTACAGACTATAAACTATTAGACACGTCATCGAACCCGTGGTTACTGTAATTACAGATTAATGAGTGGTGCCATTAATAATATGGTAAGAGTATGCATCATGTTATATTGACTTTAAGGGCACTTAAATGACCCAAAATCGATTTCTGGTTTTTTGTTTTCAAAACATCGTCAATATGTTCTGAATAATTTGATAGACAATTTATGTGAATACGACTAATACTAATTCTTTTATGATTTTTAAAATAATAGAGTTCATAAGAAATGTTTTGTCAAAAGTGGTGATAATATTACCATTTTTTACAAGACTGTAACTCCCTTATAACAAATCGTAAAACATGCTGTTTTTACCATTGAAAAGGGATTTTTGTGTTTACAAAGGAAAATTTTGTATTAACACAAATTGATTCAAGCCAATATTTGCACATCTGAGTCATCCTAATTTGTTAAAAAACATTTACAGGCATTGCACAAATGCAATGCACAGAGAAGAGCATCGAAAATGCTTCAATAAATCTAAAACATATATATATTTATGTTCATTCACCAATTAATGAATTCATTCTTCATTTACCAATGTACAGATTATAAGTTAAATGTACTACGTTATTTACAACAAAGAAGTAGTTTCTATAGAATCTCACCGGTTCCCATTTTCGATAACGCACCATTGATCGGCCGCAAATGTGCGACACGTCCTTATAAACATTTTCAATGTTAAAAAAGTCTTCATGATTGTACACATAACCCAAAGGAGTCGCTAAACCATTTGATTGGAATAGATTGCGAAAAAAATATTTGTTGGACTGGATACTTTGGTTTTGGGTGTACATCATGCTGTGATGACCTTCAATGAAGGTAATATAAGCAAGTGTCAAGTCTGACAAAAATTAATGATAAAACCAGATTCAAATATGGTTGAATTAATTAAATAAATTTACTTGCAATGAATACTTATGGCAGACACAGCAGTAGATATATTGATGAAAAAGTTGACACAGTCAACTAAAAATGTAAAGACAAACTAAAGGACCAAATGGAGTATGGAGCTGGAAGCACAGCCGGTTACGAGTGTCCTTAAGTTACTATAATTTAAGTCCGTTGAAATTTGATTGACGACTCTCCGCGGTATTGGGTTTCTGTCGAGTACATAGAACAGACGTTTCGGCCCATCTTCATTGTAAGATGACTCGAATAACTGGTACGGTTCTTCGCCAGTTAATCACAGTACTGTGGCGAAAGTTTACTGAAACTGAAGATGGCCACAACGTCGAAGGGTCGAAACGTCTGCCCTATGGTGCAGTAATAAACTATTACTTAATAGCCCGGAGAGTAGAAAATCAAATTCCAACAAAGTTGACGCCCGCTGCGAAAGCCTAACGTACCAATTACAGTAAATTAAGGTTAAAACCCAACAACTCGGATACGATTAACATTAAAATGCTAAGCTTTTATTGTTTAATATGATAGTATTTAAAGATTTAATAGTGTGTAAGTGGTGTTTTAAGCTTAGCTATTAAACACATTATCATTTCTTACTATGTGTTTTTATAAAGCCGTCAGACAACATGTAAAAGTCGGCAAACGTTCCCTACTACTTTCAGTGGTTCAGGATTCCAGCCCAGACAGATCAGTGTCTAAATTGGCACCGTGTCCGCCAATTCACCTCGGAGATGTCTTTACAACCATGTGTCTACTATACTCTGCACCTCATCTCTAAGGCGAATTGGCGGACACCGTGCTAATCTAGACACTGATGACGCCCTACGATGGTGCGGCCCAAACGTTCTTCAATAACGACTGAGGACCACGGCCGAATAACCCGGAGACAAGTCTATTTTATATACCAACTGCACCTTTATGTTTAATTTGCCTTTCCTGTTAATATTATTGATTACAACTTTATCGTATTTAATATAATCTTATTTCAGACTGCAAACCTCGTTACGTAATATGGCTCAATTGAAGTTTGTACCCTGAATTTAACCGTTCAACAAATTGACGTGTTTATGAAAAATGGCAACAAGCGAGACCTTAATTCTTAACATTAACACCACAATTCTTAATTTGATAGTCAACAGTGATTAAGATACTTAGACGTTTTACTCAATAATTGAGACTGAGTAGTATGAAACGTGGTGAGGAAAGGTGGGATACAAAGAGAGCCGGAGAGCGAAAGAGAGAGAGAGAGAGAGAGAGAGAGAGAGAGAGAGAGAGAGAGAGAGAGAGAGAGAGAGAGAGAGAGAGAGAGAGAGAATCTGAGATAAGACAGAGCATAAGGGTCGTATTAAAGAGTACTCATGGTTTGGAAGTAATGTGTCAATCAATCGTGGCTCTACAATCCTTGGTGGGTCTTGGTGTGCTCCAAGAGTCGATTCCATTCTTTCCTATTGCATGCCCTGGCTTTCCAGTTTTTTATGTTCAGCTTTTCGAAGTCCTCTTCTATTTGGTCTTTAAATCTACTTCGGGGTCTTCCCCTTTTTCAACTACCCATTGGTTTTTGGTAGAAAATATGTTTCCTTCCTCCATTCTCTCTACGTGTCCAAACCATCTTAGCCTGTGTATTTTCATTATCCTGAGATTATCCGACTCTTTGTAAAGTCAGTATAGTTCATAATTATAGCGCCTGCGCCAGATTCAATATTCTTCTGCTCCTTTAAACATTGTTGTTAGAATCCGTGTATCACAGCAACCTGGAAGTTGCTAATTTTTGTCATTGTCTAGGTTTCTGAAGCAACAACATATGTCAACACTGGCCTGATAAGTATTTTGTAAATTTTGCATTTCGTGCTTCTTGAGATGAAGCTAGATGTCAGATGCTTATATCATCCATAATATGTTTCATTTGCGAGACGTATTCTTCTTCTTACTTCAGTTTTGATGTCGTTAGTGCTGTTTATCTGGGAGCCATCATATATGAACTATTTTCTGCCTATTTATTTTTTGTATCTTTGGAAGTAATGTGTGTGTTAGGGTATGCTGTGAGAGAGGAATATTGTTGATGGTCACTGAATACAAAATATTGATCACTTCCTCTGACGTAATAAGTCATAATTAAACCCACCTAATAATATACTCTGTGTGTGTTCAGCACTCTGCATTGTTTGCCGTAAATTGTAGCCGTTGGGGAGTCCATAAGTGAGCTCTGTTAATATCCCAAGGGACACTACAGGCAAGACACGGGCAGAAGCCCCAGGCAGTTAGGTAATTGTGTTTACTCCTCCAATCGCTACTGTCGTCTGAACGCATGTGTGTGTGTGTGTGTGTGTGTGTGTGTGCCTTGTCAAGTAAAACCATTGTTACTTCAACTTTAATAGACCTATACGCTTTACCATTTGTTAGAAAGCTTTTACTTAAGCCGAGTCAGATGACAACAAATTAAAATTTTCGCTTTTTATAAATGCTTGTTTTATTAAAATTTAGATTTTCCTGAATAAAATGGTACATAATTTATGATACAAATAAATTCAGAAACATCATCATCATCTTCGAGGATTAAACCAAGGATGGTTTCTTCCGGTCTCAAATAGGCAAAGATTAGAGCTGGTCAATCGAGCGCTTCCTGGGACGTCCCACACCTCTCTGTCCCCGCGGCTTATAGTTTCATAGTTGTGTGAGGGATGCGGCAGTCATCTATTCGGCAAAGATGTTCCCACCAATTCAGCCGATACTAGGCGATCCTCTCGAATGTACTAATAATATTCAGTTCCCGCCGTATATTTTTGTTTCTTTTATGATCATGGAGAGTATACTCGGCTACATGCCTGAGAAATCTCATTTCAGCCGCTTGGATGCGACTGGCCTGGTCTTTCGTTAAAGTCTATTTCTCAAACCCATAAAGAAGTGTGGGAAGGGCCATCACCTTGTGGAATTTTAGGCGTGTTCTTTTACTTGGTGACTTAAGAGTTAGCCTAATGGTCCCGCATATTCTAAGCCCTTCTCTTAGAAGCGCATGTAATTTGCGGTTGGGCAGGGGACTGGTAAAAGGCCTTTTGGAGGCGGTCTATCGCTGAGAGCAGTGGTGAAACATATCTCCCCCCAATATTATATCTACTGATGGATTCCCTAGTATTAACTTCAGAATATCAGCCAGAAACCAGAATACCTGGGCTACAGTGTATCATATAACGCAAGCAACGACGTTGTGAATAAGCTGCATACGTTCAACCTTTTGTGCGGAACCATTAGGCTAACTCTTAAGTCACGAAGTAAATGAAAACGCCTAAAATTCTAAAATACTCGGCAGAATCGCTCAGTATTGGCTGAATTGGTGGGAACGTCTTTGCCGAATGGATGACTGCCGTATCCCCAAACAACTATGGAACTATAAGCCGAGGGGACGGAGAGGTGTGGGACCTCCGAGTAAGCGCTGGAGTTACCAGTTCTAATCTTTGCCTGTTTCAGACCGGAACAAACTATCCTTGCTTTAATCCTGGAAGATGATGATGAACCAAAATGTTACTTAAGTATATGAAACCCAAACACGAGGAAAGAACAACACAATATATTCTCCATTTTAAAACTCACCAACTTTGTTTAATATCAATCAAAACCACGTTGTTTATCATCATACATGCGCGGTGTGTTACTATATGAAATATTATGGAAATTAGTCTTTTGTTTTGATAAAAACTTGGCATTAACGTCTCTCCCTCTCCACTGCTGCCTCACCGCTGCTCTCTCTCTCTCTCTCTCTCTCTCTCTCTCTCTCTCTCTCTCTCTCTCTCTCACTCACTCACTCTCTCTCTCTCACCGAGTTCCATTATTATTTCTAAAATTAAAATACACACCGTCTGCTCGTATTTAGAAGTTTGTTTCAAAATTCACCACCCCATGCGTATGCGTGTCCGCCCGCATACACACGCGCGCTCGCATACACCGTGCGGCAAAGTTATTAGTCAACACAACGTCAGCTTATTGTGTTGTGTACATTTTGAAATTGTATTTGGCAAACTTTGGTATAACTAGCTGAAACATAAAACAGTTTAGGTGTTTAGTGAGTTGCTCCAAATGTTAAATTAACGTTGGCTCCAATGCCAATACTAACCTAACAAACTAGACATCAAAGCAAGTGACACAAACACGCACCAATTGGAACCACTGTAGACAATATTTTGAAAGAAATTGTGTTGTTTTTTACTCTATAAACAGAAGCCGACTATAAACAGAGAATAAATTACCACATACAATTCAGCATAGTAATTGATAGATTTTATTGATGTTACTCTTTCATATGTTAAAAGTATTCGTCTATTAACAAAAACAAATTACACAAATAATATGTTTAACAAAATAATTTGAATTTGAATTAACAAAATTATAATTATTTAAAATAATATCTAAGAAATAAGATATTCGTTTTATTATTATTATTTCTGCTGTACAATGTTTACACGTTTTCCGGAACCAAAGATAACAGAAGCGGTTGAATTCTCATCTTCCACTGCTGCTTGTCAATCCAAAGATCTTCTTCAATATCTCGTTCCCTCAATGTAGTCTGAATTTCTTCTACCCAGGTGTTAGGTGGACTTCCTCCTTTCCTTTTTCCTAGCGGGGTCCATTCCATTACTCTCCTTGGCAATCTTTCTTGGGCCATCCCTTCGTGTGTCCACACCATTGTAATTTTTTGTTTGAAAAAATCAACAATTGAATTTTTCACATTCATTCGGTCCTTAATGACTTCATTTCTCATTTTCTCACGTCTGGATACTCTTGCGTGATATACGTTTTTATTATCTATTTTAAATATATTTTTTATTTACATTAAAACATATTGTATTTTATTATATTGCAAAAGTTTTTATTACAGTTGCATAGGAAAACTCTCGAAATTAACAAAATATAATTTAAACGATATATATTACACACACATACACAGACACACACACACACACACACACACAAATTAATAATCCGTTTGTGATCGCATCCTGTTTACCAGAGGTTAGTGTGATGTTCTTTTCTGTTTGTAAACCTTTATCTCAATTTCGTCGTAAAAGCCCTCTTTGAAAGATCTCCAGTCTAAACCCAGTTTCCATCTTGTGTTGGGACCTAGTTTGACAACGTTTTAGGCAGGCGATCATCAGTTATGCTTCATATATATGCGGGCGTGTGTGTGTGTGTGTGTTTGGATTTACCAAAGAAAATTAAGCTAAATTGGAAACAGTTGTTACGGAAACAAATTACATTGTAATATTTAAATAATTTTACACATATGTATGTGTAAAGATTATATTTCGAAGGGACATACACACACACATAGGCTTATGAGGATTTAAAAACGGTTTATTTTTAATCCGTTGTTGTCTGAAAAAGACGCGAGCGCCGCTCAATGCTTACCATATGTGACAGTCATGTGTGACAGTGACACGAAATATATTTCTTACTGTCACGTGGCAGAGTTTGTGTGACGCACGTCAGTTACTGTCAGAGGAATGTAAATATTAGCAGACTGGCGGGAAAAAATGTTTATGTCGGAACAGTGCAAGGTTCGGAACCACAAAATTCCTCGTTATTAGAACGAACGTTATCTGTGGTCTGTTAGCCCGGTGGTCTCGTGGCGGTAGAACAAGATGTTTTGGTCTCACCATCGGAGGCCTTCTTCAATGGAAAAAGGTTTTAGCAGTTGTTTGCCAAATAACCACAGTACTGAGGCACAAACCGTCATAATATTTGGATATGTCCAATATTTGGTTTACAGCGTACTCGGATTTACTACTTTAAAATTTTATTACTGCCTGTATTATGAAATTGTTTCTTATTATTTAGTAACAAAGTGTCTCGGGAAATCCATGTTTGAATACCAGCTAGCATCTAGCTTACTAGAATATCGTAAATATATAGCTTCTAATTTTCTATGATTCTTTATATTATTTTACTGGCTTCAAAGATATTTAGAGTGTTATTAATGACAACGTGATAAATGCATTTCGTTTCATTCAATTACATTATTTTATTATTGCGGCTGTATAATGTACAATGTTTATACATTTTCAGGAACCAAATATTACAGAAGTGATTGAATACTCACTTTCACTGCTGTTTGTCCATCCAAAGATCTTCTTAAATTTCTCATTTCCTCAATATAGTCTGAATTTATTCTATCCAGGTGATAGGTGGTATTCCTCTTTTCCTTCTTTCTGGTGGGGTCCATTCCATAACTGTCCTAGGAATCTTTCCTGTGCCATTCTTTTTGTGTGTCCATACCACTGTAATTTTCTTGTTTGAATAAATTCAACAATTAAATTTTTTACATTCATTCTGTCTTTAATGACTTCATTTCTAATTTTCTTACGTCTGGATACTCTTGTCGAACGTCTCCAAAAACTCCATCTCTGCTGTCATTAATTTTGTTCTTGTGTATTTATTAGTATTCCAAACGTCTGAGCCGCAAGTCATGATACTTCCAATAATGGTTTTCAATATTTTGGTTTTATTTTCTGCTGTAATTTGCTTATCCCACAGAATTGCAATTAATGTAGATATAATTATCTTTCCCAAATTAATTCTGAATTGCATTTCTTGGACTTGCTTCCTACTGGCTATAATTTCACCCCTAAATACTTCTATTCCTGTGTATATAAAATCTTCCCCATGTCTTCCTCTAATATTAAGTCTTAATGAAGTTCACCTATTGTCTTGTATTTTCTTTTATTTACATTTAACTTTAGTCTACATTCAATTATGCAATTCATTCATCTTTATTCGCTAGTAATTTAATCACACTTGTATGCCGCTTAGAGCGTGTACCTCAATACAATCAATCTCGGGTCTCGGGTCTGTCTACCTATCACCACAATGCCGATAGCAAAATGAGATTAATGGATCCAGCTGTGGAGATGCTCCATTAATAGCGACATCACCATCATGCAAGCACGTCAATCAAAAATTCTTAACACCAACCGTCAAACCACAGCTTACATACAGACATCTATATTCCACATATCAGTACAGTGATTCACAAAAGAGATTTATCATGAATCACTTGACGGCCATCCTAACTCGATCGCCAATCATACCACTCCTACACTAGCAATTAATAAGAAATTACAAAGACATTAGACTTCGCTTTGTGGGTTCCTTTATAACGTCATTTAGTTGTTTGTTACAAAAAGAAACAGTTTCCCTGGTGCAGTCATCCATCCTCAGGTTGGTGGGTGACTGCATACTGGCTTTGTCAGAACTTCCTTTTCAGTGCCATCCACTTTGTTTCGCTACAACTCCTAGTTACCACCACTGTTAGTTACTTGTTCCATGATTTGTTTCCTTCGCCGTTCTCTCTGTACTTCTTTCCTCCTAAGTTAAATTATATTGATAACACAATTACATAACGCTGTCGAAAAGTCGGCAGGTACAGTTACGTAAACGTTTTGCACGTTTCTCGGCTAGCCTAGCAGCTGTAGCGTCTCTGTCAAGGCCGTGCATTTTAGTAGCTTCCAGACTGTTCGAGAACTCTTGATTACTCAAATTATGTTCGCAGGCGGCCAGGAGTATGGAAAATAATTCTTGAATCTCTGCGGTATCTATATAAATAACAACGGCTGGCTTAGTTGGTGAGTTCACCTAGCAATATTCTAGAGTGCGGTTCAAGTAATTGTTGGGTATTCGTGGAAAGTTATTACTGTGTTGTAATTAGTGCGGTACTGTAATAGTTGACATTGTTATTGTGTGTGGACAAGTTTAACTTAAATTACTTTATGAGAGTATCTAGTTGACTTCACATTGTTACTTGTGACTCATTAAAGCTGGTGATTAGTGACTTCATTGGTGACTGTACAATACGACGATCGTGAGACCGTCGTGAAATATGATAGTTATTATGTACCTACTGCATACAACCACATAGAATGTGTACGTTGATTGCTAATATGATAGTTATTATGTATCTACTGCATACAACCACATAGAATGTGTACGCTGATTGCTAGTGTGATAGTTATTATGTATCTACTGCATACAACCACATAGAATGTGTACGCTGATTGCTAATATGATAGTTATTATGTATCTACTGCATACAACCACATAGAATGTGTACGCTGATTGCTAATATGATAGTTATTATGTATCTACTGCATACAACCACATAGAATGTGTACGCTGATTGCTAATATGATAGTTATTATGTATCTACTGCATACAACCACATAGAATGTGTACGCTGATTGCTGATATGATAGTTATTATGTATCTACTGCATACAACCACATAGAATGTGTACGCTGATTGCTGATATGATAGTTATTATATATCTACTGCATACAACCACATAGAATGTGTACGCTGATTGCTAATATGATAGCTATTATGTATCTACTGCATACAACCACATAGAATGTGTACGCTGATTGCTAATATGATAGTTATTATGTATCTACTGCATACAACCACATAGAATGTGTACGCTGATTGCTAATATGATAGTTATTATGTATCTACTGCATACAACCACATAGAATGTGTACGCTGATTGCTAATATGATAGTTATTATGTATCTACTGCATACAACCACATAGAATGTGTACGCTGATTGCTAGTATGATAGTTATTATGTACCTACTGCATATAACCACATAGAATGTGTACGCTGATTGCTAATATGATAGTTATTATGTATCTACTGCATACAACCACATAGAATGTGTACGCTGATTGCTAATATGATAGTTATTATGTATCTACTGCATACAACCACATAGAATGTGTACGCTGATTGCTAATATGATAGTTATTATGTATCTACTGCACATAACCACATAGAATGTGTACGCTGATTGCTAGTATGATAGTTATTATGTATCTACTGCACATAACCACATAGAATGTGTACGCTGATTGCTAGTATGATAGTTATTATGTATCTACTGCACATAACCACCTAGAATGTGTACGCTGATTGCTGTATGATAGTTATTATGTACCTACTGCACATAACCACATAGAATGTGTACGCTGATTGCTAATATGATAGTTATTATGTACCTACTGCATATAACCACATAGAATGTGTACGCTGATTGCTAATATGATAGTTATTATGTATCTACTGCACATAACCACATAGAATGTGTACGCTGATTGCTAATATGATAGTTATTATGTATCTACTGCACATAACCAAATAGAATGTGTACGCTGATTGCTAATATGATAGTTATTATGTATCTACTGCACATAACCAAATAGAATGTGTACGCTGATTGCTAGTATGATAGTTATTATGTATCTACTGCACATAACCACATAGAATGTGTACGCTGATTGCTAGTATGATAGTTATTATGTATCTACTGCAAATAACCACATAGAATGTGTACGCTGATTGCTAGTATGATAGTTATTATGTATCTACTGCACATAACCACATAGAATGTGAGTAGTGTATGTCTGTATGCGCCAGGACACAAAAAAACAGGCATGTATGCGCTAGGACACCCGAACCCGGAAGTATGCGCTGTGACATCCGCAAACATGTATGTATGCGCTAGGACAGGACAGTCGTGTCCTAGGTCATACATAGTATGTTCTGGGGGGACACTCGTGTCCACTGACCTAGTAAAAAATGTAAATATAAACAGACGGCGTTTGTTGACACGCGTAAACTTTGTTGTACACATAAACATTCCGAGTTCGTTGATGTGTTTTTTTTTCCTTTTTACAGTGTACATAGCGTCGTCTTTACCTAAATATATTACATTTTATTTGTAATGATTGTCATTCTATAGAAAACCCTACACTCGTGTCCACTGACCTAGTAAAAAATGTAAATATAAACAGACGGCGTTTGTTGATACGCGTAAACTTTGATGTACACATAAACATTCCGAGTTCGTTGACGTGTTTTTTTTCCTTTTTACAGTGTAGATAGCGTCGTCTTTACCTAAATATATTACATTTTATTTGTAATGATTGTCATTCTATAGTAAACCATGACCTTGAAACACACTGACCTAGTAAAAATGTAAATATAAACAGACGGTCGTGCAACTCGTCTTTACCTAAATATAAGATACCGATAACCTTTTTAGTTGTCGTACTATACAAAGTAATCTCTGATAACTAAGGTCATAGATGTAAACAGTTTTTAATTAGTTGTTGTACTTTGAATAATGAGCATCAGACAGGCGATAAGTAGTGAATTACATAAACAAGCGAGAAGGAATTTTCCTACACGCAATGTCGAACTAAAAGGTATTCACGATTTGTATCAAGCTGACCTTGTAGAAATGATTTCTTTTTCAAAGTTGAATAAAGGTTATAAATATATACTAACAGTGATAAATTGTTTTAGTAAATTTGCATTTGCAGTTCCGTTAAAATCAAAAACCTCACACGACATTGTAAAAGCTCTAAGACCTATATTACATGTAAACAAAATGAAACATTTGCAAACTGATAAAGGAAAAGAATTTTACAATTTACCGATTCAGCAATTATTTAATCATTATAATATAAATCATTATTCAACTTATTCAGATAAAAAAGCCTCTATTATTGAACGTTTTAATCGTACTTTAAAAAACCATATGTGGAAATGGTTTACTACCAGTGGAAAGTATACATGGATCGAAGTCCTTCCTCAGTTATTGAAAAAATATAATAATACTGTACATAGAACTATAAGTATGAAACCTAAAGATGTTAATATAAGTAATGAGAAAAGGGTATTAACACAAATAAATAAAAAACGAATACCTGTTAATAAGAAACCTGCAAAATATAAAGTTGGGGATAGAGTGAGAATTAGTAAATACAAACAAATTTTTACCAAGGGTTATTTACCAAATTGGACAAATGAAATATTTACAATTCATAATATTAAACAAACAGTACCTAGAACATATATTTTAAAAGATGATACAGGAACCGTATTAGATGGCGGATTTTACGAACAAGAAATTAGTAAAACAAAATACGACAATATATTTTTAATTGAAAAAATATTAAAACGTAAAGGTAATAAATTACTTGTTCAGTGGTTAGGATACGATAAGTCGCATAACAGTTGGATTGATAAAAACCAAATCATTTGAATTATTTTTTTTTTCAATCATGAAGATAGTACAGCAAACAAAAAAAATACGTATTTGTAATTTTGATAAATCTATGGAGAAAAAGAAAGAGTCCATAGTGAGTTGTTACCAAATAATGTCAGGTCTCTTATCATTGGGCCAAGTAATACAGGTAAAACAAACCTAATGCTTAATCTTTTGTTCAGTCCTAATGGTTTATGTTTTGAGAACGTTTATGTTTTTTCAAAATCGTTGTATCAGTCAAAGTACAAATTTTTAGAAACAGTTTTATCAGGTATACCATCAATACAACACTATAAATTTTCAGAAAATGATCAAGTCATTCATCCTGATGATACTGAATCTATAGTAAACCCTACACTCGTGTCCACTGACCTAGTAAAAAATGTAAATATAAACAGACGGCGTTTGTTGATACGCGTAAACTTTGATGTACACATAAACATTCCGAGTTCGTTGACGTGTTTTTTTTCCTTTTTACAGTGTAGATAGCGTCGTCTTTACCTAAATATATTACATTTTATTTGTAATGATTGTCATTCTATAGTAAACCATGACCTTGAACCACACTGACCTAGTAAAAATGTAAATATAAACAGACGGTCGTGCAACTCGTCTTTACCTAAATATAAGATACCGATAACCTTTTTAGTTGTCGTACTATACAAAGTAATCTCTGATAACTAAGGTCACAGATGTAAACAGTTTTTAATTAGTTGTTGTACTTTGAATAATGAGCATCAGACAGGCGATAAGTAGTGAATTACATAAACAAGCGAGAAGGAATTTTCCTACACGCAATGTCGAACTAAAAGGTATTCACGATTTGTATCAAGCTGACCTTGTAGAAATGATTTCTTTTTCAAAGTTGAATAAAGGTTATAAATATATACTGACAGTGATAAATTGTTTTAGTAAATTTGCATTTGCAGTTCCGTTAAAATCAAAAACCTCACACGACATTGTAAAAGCTCTAAGACCTATATTACATGTAAACAAAATGAAACATTTGCAAACTGATAAAGGAAAAGAATTTTACAATTTACTGATTCAGCAATTATTTAATCATTATAATATAAATCATTATTCAACTTATTCAGATAAAAAAGCCTCTATTATTGAACGTTTTAATCGTACTTTAAAAAACCATATGTGGGAATGGTTTACTACCAGTGGAAAGTATACATGGATCGAAGTACTTCCTCAGTTATTGAAAAAATATAATAATACTGTACATAGAACTATAAGTATGAAACCTAAAGATGTTAATATAAGTAATGAGAAAAGGGTATTAACACAAATAAATAAAAAACGAATACCTGTTAATAAGAAACCTGCAAAATATAAAGTTGGGGATAGAGTGAGAATTAGTAAATAAAAACAAATTTTTACCAAGGGTTATTTACCAAATTGGACAAATGAAATATTTACAATTCATAATATTAAACAAACAGTACCTAGAACATATATTTTAAAAGATGATACAGGAACCGTATTAGATGGCGGAATTTACGAACAAGAAATTAGTAAAACAAAATACGACAATATATTTTTAATTGAAAAAATATTAAAACGTAAAGGTAATAAATTACTTGTTCAGTGGTTAGGATACGATAAGTCGCATAACAGTTGGATTGATAAAAACCAAATCATTTGAATTATTTTTTTTTTCAATCATGAAAATAGTACAGCAAACAAAAAAAATACGTATTTGTAATTTTGATAAATCTATGGAGAAAAAGGAAAGAGTCCATAGCGAGTTGTTACCAAATAATGTCAGGTCTCTTATCATTGGGCCAAGTAATACAGGTAAAACAAACCTAATGCTTAATCTTTTGTTCAGTCCTAATGGTTTATGTTTTGAGAACGTTTATGTTTTTTCAAAATCGTTGTATCAGTCAAAGTACAAATTTTTAGAAACAGTTTTATCAGGTATACCATCAATACAATACTATAAATTTTCAGAAAATGATCAAGTCATTCATCCTGATGATACTGAACAAAATTCAGTTATTATATTTGATGATGTAGCATGTGAACAACAAGATAATATAAGAAATCATTTTACAATATGTAGACATAAAAATAATAATGTTATTTATATATGTCAAACGTATGTTCGAATTCCGAAACACTTAATTCGTGATAACGCGAATTTAATAATTATTTTTCAACAAGACGAACTAAATTTAAAACATATATACAGAGATCATGTTAATACTGATATGACATTTGAAATGTTTAAAGAACTTTGTTCTAAAGCATGGACAAAACGTAAAAAGGATTTTTTTGTTATAGATAAAGAAAGTGATATGAATTGTGGCGGTCGTTATCGTTTTGATTTTGATATCTATATTACTAATTTGTAATCGAAATTTTTTTTATTACTTATCAATATGTCATCGAAGAAGTCACGTTCCCTTGACAAGCAAGAGAAGCTCGTTAATGAAATTAAAAAAATAAGAAAAAATATTCGAAAGAAACATCAGACTCTAACACAAAATGTTATGGATGAAGAACAGTTTGCAGAAAAATCGTTGAAACCTATTATCACTCCGTTACAAAAGTTAGTACAAGAGAAAACAAATTCGTCATTGATTAAAAAAGAAGAACAACAATTAGATGTTGAAATGGACGATATTCAGTCGCGTTTACAAAACAAAAGGTTTTCAGAAGAGGCCGAAAACATCCCGATATCGAACAAACGAACAGTAGAAACGCCGTTACCATTGCCGCGTGAAGAAGAAATAACGTATGAAACCTTACCCACGGTTGATGAATTAATGTCAACATCAGAAGGACGACAATCAATTGAACCTTTTATCGATATATGGTTTAAAGGTCCGTTAATAAGACACTATATGCGTAAATTTTTTGATGACAGTAATCATGATATTGATCACGTTTTTGGTCCATATTTTGGAGATAATAATATTTTAATGTTAGGTAAATACCCTTTAAAGACTGATGAAAGTGATATTATTACAATTAATAATGTTATGTACACCTGGTTTGTACGATCTTATTTTTATGAAAAACCCCAATGCATATGTATATTCTCAAGAAGATTTAGACGAATATTCGCGTATAATAAGTGAAACCGCGGCATATTTAAGTTTAAAGACAAACAGAGTTAAAAGCAGTACTAGTTACAAATATAAAAATATAATTAAGCCTATTATTAATAAGCTTTTACAATCATCATCATCCACATCAAAAGTTAGAAGTAGCCGATTGCATAGTGATACAGAAGGTCGCGGTTTGTTAAATTTCAGTAACAGTAAGCCAGTTTTTGTGTACTGGAATAATGTAAATGAATTATGCGATAGATTAAAATTATTGATTGCTTCACAAAGTGCAGGTCATTCGGGCCATGAAAATGAAATATTATCAATTATTGAAGAGCTACAGGAGGCCGGTATAATAAAAGAAGATGCAGCAACGTTTGAAGCGATATTTTCAAAATGAGTGTCGATAAATTCGGACACTATAGTGGTGATCTAGTGGCTAGTTCCAACGTTCAGCGTGGACCGCCTGGAGAAGGATTTAAATTAACTGACGACGGAAATTTTAATATAAGTAATAAACGATTATGTAATGTGGGCGATCCTGAATTGGATGATGATGCCGTAAATGTAAAATATATGAGAACAAATTCGATTACTTTAACAAATACAGACGATTGTTACGATGTTAAAATGAAAAAAGTTATTAATTTAGCCGATCCTGTCGAACCTTGTGATGCTGTAAATAAAAATTATTTAGAAAATGTTACTAAATCATATTTAGATGATAGAATACCTATTAAGCTGAACAATAGTCCAGTGTATTCATTCAAGAATAATCGTGTGTCTCAAATCGCATCACCTGTTTATAAATTTGATGCTGTTAATAAACACTATGTTGATAATAAATTACCTGATGAAAATACACAAACTAATTTTTGTGATTTCAAGCAAAAAAGGTTAATTAATGTAGCAAATCCTATTAATTTGCTTGATGCTATAAATAAACAGACTTTATTAACAAACATAAATAATACAAAAGATGAATGCAAACAATATATAGATGATAAAATATATTATTCACGAAGTGAAGAGGAAAATAGTATAGATTTTAATGGAAGCAGATTGACTAATGTTGCTGATTCTAAAGATGATACAGACGTTATAAACCAAAAGACTTTAACAAGAGTTATGAATGCATTTAAATTAGATCTAGAAGACTATAAAGTTGACAGTAGCTTAGTTAGAATATTATACAAATTGTATAATGAGTGCACTAAAGACAATCCTGTTAAAACTATAAACGAATTTCGCATTGTATATATAATACAAAGTTTATATGAAGCGTCATAAATGCATCTGTATCCAAACAAGATAGAAGGTGGTGGTCTGGTGAGTAATATTCTTGGAAATGTTATAAACAAGTCAATTGATTTATTACCTGTTGAACTTCATTTACCCGGTTATCAGTATTGTGGACCCGGTACAAATTTAGCGAAACGATTACAAAGAGGTGATCCAGGAATTAATAAGCTTGACGCTGCTTGTAAACAACACGATATTATATATTCAAAGTATTCAGATTCTATAAATCGCGCTAAGGCTGATAAGGAATTAGCTGAAAGAGCTTGGGAACGTGTTAAATCAAGTGACGCATCGTTCGGGGAGAAAGCTGCAGCGTGGTCAGTAACTAACATAATGAAGCTAAAAGTAAATTTGGTGGGCGAATAAAAAAGAAAAAAAAAACTATGTCCAACACAGTTTATAATTATTTGAAACGTTTTGCTGGTAAAAGTGGAAAAGGTTTATATTTGAGACCGTATAAAAAAACAGGAGGAGGTCTAAAAAAAAAAAAAAAGAAAAGAAAAACGAAACAACGACGGCGAAAATAATAAAGAGTATTCCTATACGTCCGCTTTCAATTCAAGATTTACTACTGTATGTTAAACAATTAAAGATTCCTAATTTCAGAGGAGTGTTTATGCGTGACACATTACCGTTACACACTGGAATTTGGCAAAATGAAACCGGAATAGTTAATTTAGATAATAGTTATGGCCATGGTACTCACTGGGTATGTTATATTAAACGTAAAAATAAAGTTAATTATTTTGATAGTTTTGGTAATTTAAGACCGCCTATCGAACTAATTAATTACTTTTATTCATCAAGTCAACGATCTATTGAAATCGTTTATAATTATACACGAAGACAAAATATGGATGCAGTCAACTGCGGTCATTTGTGTTTACAGTTTCTCAGTATTAATGTTTTGTCTAAGCGGTAAAGGATCCGTATTAACATGTGATATTTTTCCACCTATCGAGTTAAGTGATGAAAAATGGGAACTAGGATTAATTGACTTTATGACATATCATTCAATACCTAATATAGAGGAAGGAATTAACAATGTATTATATTATGGTAGTGATAAGAAAATAGTATTGCCTACTGGTTCTTATGAAATTTCAGATATCGCAACGTTTATAAACGATTACTTAATTCAACATGATGAAAATGTAAAAATAATTATAAAGGCGAATAATAATACATTAAAAAGTGAAATTTATTCTAACGTTCAAATTGATTTTAGTAAACCCGATTCGTTAGCAACCATATTAGGATTTGAAACATGCATAATAAATCCCAATAAATGGTACAGTTCAACCTTACCGATAAGTATTGTTCGAGTAGAGTGCATCCGATTGATTAGTAATTTAATTAATGGTTCGTTTAACAACGGAATTCCAGATCACATAATACACGAATTCTATCCTAGTGTTCCGCCAGGTTTTAAAATTGTTGAAAAACCGACTAACGTGATATATTTACCAGTAAACACATCTAGGATACATAATATTGTAGTAAGACTAGAAGATCAACAAGGAAGATTGATTAATTTTCGAAACGAAATAATAACGTTACGTTTGTATTTGAGAAAACAATAATAATGGGACTTATTTTTTATTACGGAATCAATAAAACAACTGCAAATAAGCCAATTATAAGTAGTAAAGATATGAATATCGACCGGTTAACACCACAAAACCTGAAATTTCTACAGTCATTGGGATTAACAGTAATAAAGGATTATTTAAAAAAAAAATGAATCTTAATATTCAAAACGTAAACGCTAGCATTCTAAACATTATAGAGGATCTTGTGTATACAGATGACTCGATAGTAGGATTAGCTTATCACACTCATCTACCGTACACTTCTACTACATTCAATAATAATGACGAAATTAGAATTCCATTTAATCAACAAGATGTGTACACATTACCGTGTGAAAGTTACCTTCATATAAAAATAGAATACACTAATAATAACGGTATACATGATCAAACTTTAAAATTATGTTCAAATGCTTTAGCATTTTTGTTTGAAACAATATTATGTATCCTAGATGTGTTTACTGGTAAATATATCACGTTAGTCGGTTTTTCAACAATTTTAAAACCTGGCGGAACACTAGGATAGAATTCGTGTATTATGTGATCTGGAATTCCGTTGTTAAACGAACCATTAATTAAATTACTAATCAATCGGATGCACTCTACTCGAACAATACTTATCGGTAAGGTTGAACTGTACCATTTATTGGGATTTATTATGCATGTTTCAAATCCTAATATGGTTGCTAACGAATCGGGTTTACTAAAATCAATTTGAACGTTAGAATAAATTTCACTTTTTAATGTATTATTATTCGCCTTTATAATTATTTTTACATTTTCATCATGTTGAATTAAGTAATCGTTTATAAACGTTGCGATATCTGAAATTTCATAAGAACCAGTAGGCAATACTATTTTCTTATCACTACCATAATATAATACATTGTTAATTCCTTCCTCTATATTAGGTATTGAATGATATGTCATAAAGTCAATTAATCCTAGTTCCCATTTTTCATCACTTAACTCGATAGGTGGAAAAATATCACATGTTAATACGGATCCTTTACCGCTTAGACAAAACATTAATACTGAGAAACTGTAAACACAAATGACCGCAGTTGACTGCATCCATATTTTGTCTTCGTGTATAATTATAAACGATTTCAATAGATCGTTGACTTGATGAATAAAAGTAATTAATTAGTTCGATAGGCGGTCTTAAATTACCAAAACTATCAAAATAATTAACTTTATTTTTACGTTTAATATAACATACCCAGTGAGTACCATGGCCATAACTATTATCTAAATTAACTATTCCGGTTTCATTTTGCCAAATTCCAGTGTGTAACGGTAATGTGTCACGCATAAACACTCCTCTGAAATTAGGAATCTTTAATTGTTTAACATACAGTAGTAAATCTTGAATTGAAAGCGGACGTATAGGAATACTCTTTATTATTTTCGCCGTCGTTGTTTCGTTTTTCTTTTCTTTTTTTTTTTTTTAGACCTCCTCCTGTTTTTTTATACGGTCTCAAATATAAACCTTTTCCACTTTTACCAGCAAAACGTTTCAAATAATTATAAACTGTGTTGGACATAGTTTTTTTTTTCTTTTTTATTCGCCCACCAAATTTACTTTTAGCTTCATTATGTTAGTTACTGACCACGCTGCAGCTTTCTCCCCGAACGATGCGTCACTTGATTTAACACGTTCCCAAGCTCTTTCAGCTAATTCCTTATCAGCCTTAGCGCGATTTATAGAATCTGAATACTTTGAATATATAATATCGTGTTGTTTACAAGCAGCGTCAAGCTTATTAATTCCTGGATCACCTCTTTGTAATCGTTTCGCTAAATTTGTACCGGGTCCACAATACTGATAACCGGGTAAATGAAGTTCAACAGGTAATAAAACAATTGACTTGTTTATAACATTTCCAAGAATATTACGCACCAGACCACCACCTTCTATCTTGTTTGGATACAGATGCATTTATGACGCTTCATATAAACTTTGTATTATATATACAATGCGAAATTCGTTTATAGTTTTAACAGGATTGTCTTTAGTGCACTCCTTATACAATTTGTATAATATTCTAACTAAGCTACTGTCAACTTTATAGTCTTCTAGATCTAATTTAAATGCATTCATAACTCTTGTTAAAGTCTTTTGGTTTATAACGTCTGTATCATCTTTAGAATCAGCAACATTAGTCAATCTGCTTCCATTAAAATCTATACTATTTTCCTCTTCACTTCGTGAATAATATATTTTATCATCTATATATTGTTTGCATTCATCTTTTGTATTATTTATGTTTGTTAATAAAGTCTGTTTATTTATAGCATCAAGCAAATTAATAGGATTTGCTACATTAATTAACCTTTTTTGCTTGAAATCACAAAAATTAGTTTGTGTATTTTCATCAGGTAATTTATTATCAACATAGTGTTTATTAACAGCATCAAATTTATAAACAGGTGATGCGATTTGAGACACACGATTATTCTTGAATGAATACACTGGACTATTGTTCAGCTTAATAGGTATTCTATCATCTAAATATGATTTAGTAACATTTTCTAAATAATTTTTATTTACAGCATCACAAGGTTCGACAGGATCGACTAAATTAATAACTTTTTTCATTTTAACATCGTAACAATCGTCTGTATTTGTTAAAGTAATCGAATTTGTTCTCATATATTTTACATTTACGGCATCATCATCCAATTCAGGATCGCCCACATTACATAATCGTTTATTACTTATATTAAAATTTCCGTCGTCAGTTAATTTAAATCCTTCTCCAGGCGGTCCACGCTGAACGTTGGAACTAGCCACTAGATCACCACTATAGTGTCCGAATTTATCGACACTCATTTTGAAAATATCGCTTCAAACGTTGCTGCATCTTCTTTTATTATACCGGCCTCCTGTAGCTCTTCAATAATTGATAATATTTCATTTTCATGGCCCGAATGACCTGCACTTTGTGAAGCAATCAATAATTTTAATCTATCGCATAATTCATTTACATTATTCCAGTACACAAAAACTGGCTTACTGTTACTGAAATTTAACAAACCGCGACCTTCTGTATCACTATGCAATCGGCTACTTCTAACTTTTGATGTGGATGATGATGATTGTAAAAGCTTATTAATAATAGGCTTAATTATATTTTTATATTTGTAACTAGTACTGCTTTTAACTCTGTTTGTCTTTAAACTTAAATATGCCGCGGTTTCACTTATTATACGCGAATATTCGTCTAAATCTTCTTGAGAATATACATATGCATTGGGGTTTTTCATAAAAATAAGATCGTACAAACCAGGTGTACATAACATTATTAATTGTAATAATATCACTTTCATCAGTCTTTAAAGGGTATTTACCTAACATTAAAATATTATTATCTCCAAAATATGGACCAAAAACGTGATCAATATCATGATTACTGTCATCAAAAAATTTACGCATATAGTGTCTTATTAACGGACCTTTAAACCATATATCGATAAAAGGTTCAATTGATTGTCGTCCTTCTGATGTTGACATTAATTCATCAACCGTGGGTAAGGTTTCATACGTTATTTCTTCTTCACGCGGCAATGGTAACGGCGTTTCTACTGTTCGTTTGTTCGATATCGGGATGTTTTCGGCCTCTTCTGAAAACCTTTTGTTTTGTAAACGCGACTGAATATCGTCCATTTCAACATCTAATTGTTGTTCTTCTTTTTTAATCAATGACGAATTTGTTTTCTCTTGTACTAACTTTTGTAACGGAGTGATAATAGGTTTCAACGATTTTTCTGCAAACTGTTCTTCATCCATAACATTTTGTGTTAGAGTCTGATGTTTCTTTCGAATATTTTTTCTTATTTTTTTAATTTCATTAACGAGCTTCTCTTGCTTGTCAAGGGAACGTGACTTCTTCGATGACATATTGATAAGTAATAAAAAAAATTTCGATTACAAATTAGTAATATAGATATCAAAATCAAAACGATAACGACCGCCACAATTCATATCACTTTCTTTATCTATAACAAAAAAATCCTTTTTACGTTTTGTCCATGCTTTAGAACAAAGTTCTTTAAACATTTCAAATGTCATATCAGTATTAACATGATCTCTGTATATATGTTTTAAATTTAGTTCGTCTTGTTGAAAAATAATTATTAAATTCGCGTTATCACGAATTAAGTGTTTCGGAATTCGAACATACGTTTGACATATATAAATAACATTATTATTTTTATGTCTACATATTGTAAAATGATTTCTTATATTATCTTGTTGTTCACATGCTACATCATCAAATATAATAACTGAATTTTGTTCAGTATCATCAGGATGAATGACTTGATCATTTTCTGAAAATTTATAGTATTGTATTGATGGTATACCTGATAAAACTGTTTCTAAAAATTTGTACTTTGACTGATACAACGATTTTGAAAAAACATAAACGTTCTCAAAACATAAACCATTAGGACTGAACAAAAGATTAAGCATTAGGTTTGTTTTACCTGTATTACTTGGCCCAATGATAAGAGACCTGACATTATTTGGTAACAACTCGCTATGGACTCTTTCCTTTTTCTCCATAGATTTATCAAAATTACAAATACGTATTTTTTTTGTTTGCTGTACTATTTTCATGATTGAAAAAAAAAATAATTCAAATGATTTGGTTTTTATCAATCCAACTGTTATGCGACTTATCGTATCCTAACCACTGAACAAGTAATTTATTACCTTTACGTTTTAATATTTTTTCAATTAAAAATATATTGTCGTATTTTGTTTTACTAATTTCTTGTTCGTAAATTCCGCCATCTAATACGGTTCCTGTATCATCTTTTAAAATATATGTTCTAGGTACTGTTTGTTTAATATTATGAATTGTAAATATTTCATTTGTCCAATTTGGTAAATAACCCTTGGTAAAAATTTGTTTTTATTTACTAATTCTCACTCTATCCCCAACTTTATATTTTGCAGGTTTCTTATTAACAGGTATTCGTTTTTTATTTATTTGTGTTAATACCCTTTTCTCATTACTTATATTAACATCTTTAGGTTTCATACTTATAGTTCTATGTACAGTATTATTATATTTTTTCAATAACTGAGGAAGTACTTCGATCCATGTATACTTTCCACTGGTAGTAAACCATTCCCACATATGGTTTTTTAAAGTACGATTAAAACGTTCAATAATAGAGGCTTTTTTATCTGAATAAGTTGAATAATGATTTATATTATAATGATTAAATAATTGCTGAATCAGTAAATTGTAAAATTCTTTTCCTTTATCAGTTTGCAAATGTTTCATTTTGTTTACATGTAATATAGGTCTTAGAGCTTTTACAATGTCGTGTGAGGTTTTTGATTTTAACGGAACTGCAAATGCAAATTTACTAAAACAATTTATCACTGTCAGTATATATTTATAACCTTTATTCAACTTTGAAAAAGAAATCATTTCTACAAGGTCAGCTTGATACAAATCGTGAATACCTTTTAGTTCGACATTGCGTGTAGGAAAATTCCTTCTCGCTTGTTTATGTAATTCACTACTTATCGCCTGTCTGATGCTCATTATTCAAAGTACAACAACTAATTAAAAACTGTTTACATCTATGACCTTAGTTATCAGAGATTACTTTGTATAGTACGACAACTAAAAAGGTTATCGGTATCTTATATTTAGGTAAAGACGAGTTGCACGACCGTCTGTTTATATTTACATTTTTACTAGGTCAGTGTGGTTCAAGGTCATGGTTTACTATAGAATGACAATCATTACAAATAAAATGTAATATATTTAGGTAAAGACGACGCTATCTACACTGTAAAAAGGAAAAAAAACACGTCAACGAACTCGGAATGTTTATGTGTACATCAAAGTTTACGCGTGTCAACAAACGCCGTCTGTTTATATTTACATTTTTTACTAGGTCAGTGGACACGAGTGTAGGGTTTACTATAGAATGACAATAATTACAAATAAAATGTAATATATTTAGGTAAAGACGACGCTATGTACACTGTAAAAAGGAAAAAAAAACACATCAACGAACTCGGAATGTTTATGTGTACAACAAAGTTTACGCGTGTCAACAAACGCCGTCTGTTTATATTTACATTTTTTACTAGGTCAGTGGACACGAGTGTCACCCCAGAACATACTATGTATGACCTAGGACACGACTGTCCTGTCCTAGCTCATACATACATGTTTGCGGGTGTCACAGCGCATCCACCTTAATTGGTATTCTAACAGCTAAATATGATTTAGTAGCATTTTCTAAATAATTTTTATTTACAGCATCACAAGGTTCGACAGGATCGGCTAAATTAATAACTTTTTTCATCTTAACATCGTAACAATCGTCTGTATTTGTTAAAGTAATCGAATTTGTTCTCATATATTTTACATTTACGGCATCATCATCCAATTCAGGATCGCCCACATTACATAATCGTTTATTACTTATATTAAAATTTCCGTCGTCAGTTAATTTAAATCCTTCTCCAGGCGGTCCACGCTGAACGTTGGAACTAGCCACTAGATCACCACTATAGTGTCCGAATTTATCGACACTCATTTTGAAAATATCGCTTCAAACGTTGCTGCATCTTCTTTTATTATACCGGCCTCCTGTAGCTCTTCAATAATTGATAATATTTCATTTTCATGGCCCGAATGACCTGCACTTTGTGAAGCAATCAATAATTTTAATCTATCGCATAATTCATTTACATTATTCCAGTACACAAAAACTGGCTTACTGTTACTGAAATTTAACAAACCGCGACCTTCTGTATCACTATGCAATCGGCTACTTCTAACTTTTGATGTGGATGATGATGATTGTAAAAGCTTATTAATAATAGGCTTAATTATATTTTTATATTTGTAACTAGTACTGCTTTTAACTCTGTTTGTCTTTAAACTTAAATATGCCGCGGTTTCACTTATTATACGCGAATATTCGTCTAAATCTTCTTGAGAATATACATATGCATTGGGGTTTTTCATAAAAATAAGATCGTACAAACCAGGTGTACATAACATTATTAATTGTAATAATATCACTTTCATCAGTCTTTAAGGGGTATTTACCTAACATTAAAATATTATTATCTCCAAAATATGGACCAAAAACGTGATCAATATCATGATTACTGTCATCAAAAAATTTACGCATATAATGTCTTATTAACGGACCTTTAAACCATATATCGATAAAAGGTTCAATTGATTGTCGTCCTTCTGATGTTGACATTAATTCATCAACCGTGGGTAATGTTTCATACGTTATTTCTTCTTCACGCGGCAATGGTAACGGCGTTTCTACTGTTCGTTTGTTCGATATCGGGATGTTTTCGGCCTCTTCTGAAAACCTTTTGTTTTGTAAACGTGACTGAATATCGTCCATTTCAACATCTAATTGTTGTTCTTCTTTTTTAATCAATGATGAATTTGTTTTCTCTTGTACTAACTTTTGTAACGGAGTGATAATAGGTTTCAACGATTTTTCTGCAAACTGTTCTTCATCCATAACATTTTATGTTAGAGTCTGATGTTTCTTTCGAATATTTTTTCTTATTTTTTTAATTTCATTAACGAGCTTCTCTTGCTTGTCAAGGGAACGTGACTTCTTCGATGACATATTGATAAGTAATAAAAAAAATTTCGATTAAAAATTAGTAATATAGATATCAAAATCAAAACGATAACGACCGCCACAATTCATATCACTTTCTTTACAAATAAAATGTAATATATTTAGGTAAAAAAAAAAAAAAAAAAGTCAACGAACTCGGAATGTTTATGTGTACATCAAAGTTTTCGGCGTGTCAACAAACGCCGTCTGTTTATATTTACATTTTTTACCAGGTCAGTGTGTTTCAAGGTCACGGTTTACTATAGAATAACAATCGTTAAAGACAGGATCACGATTACAAATAAAATGTAATATATTTAGGTAAAGACGACGCTATCTACACTGCAAAAAGAAAAAAAAAACACGTCAACGAACTCGGAATGTTTATGTGTACGCGGCGTGTCAACAAACGCCGGCCGTCTGTTTATATTTACATTTTTTACTAGGTCAGCGGACACGAGTGTCCTAGCGCATACATGCCTGATTTTATGTCCTGGCGCATACATACATAGTGAGGTATTGTGTCCCAGCGCATACATGCCTGTTTTTTTTTGTCCTGGCGCATACATACATAGTGGGTATTGTGTCCCAGCGCATACATGCCTGTTTTTTGTGTCATGGCGCATACAGACATATACTACTAATGTGTACGCTGATTGCTAGTATGATAGTTATTATGTATCTACTGCATATAACTACATAGAATGTGTACGCTGATTGCTAGTATGATAGTTATTATGTATCTACTGCATATAACCACATAGAAAGTGTACGCTGATTGCTAGTGTGATAGTTATTATGTATCTACTGCATATAACCACATAGAATGTGTACGCTGATTGCTAATATGATAGTTATTATGTATCTACTGCACATAACCACATAGAATGTGTACGCTGATTGCTAATATGATAGTTATTATGTACCTACTGCATATAAGCACATAGAATGTGTACGCTGATTGCTAATATGATAGTTATTATGTATCTACTGCATATAACCACATAGAATGTGTACGCTGATTGCTAGTATGATAGTTATTATGTATCTACTGCATACAACCGCATAGAATGTGTACGCTGATTGCTAATTTCACAAAAACAAAAGTGAGCAAGAATGTGGAAATGCTGTTTAAACAAAATGTATGTAAAACCAAGAAGATAAACATTTTGAGTACCTTAGGAAACTAATGAATCCCAACGGCTACAATAAAGAAACCAACAAAGCAAGATCTTGAAAAATGGAAATAAGTGTTCACTTAACAGTAAAATAATTTTACAAAAAAAAAGTCTTGATGAAACAAAACCCTTTTATTAAAACACTGTTTCTAACCATAATGCCTGTACAAGTTAGAAAATTTAGCTTTCAACAAACAAGTAGAAACCAAGGAATTGTATAAAAACTATAGGAAAGTACAAAGTGAAATTCTTTACCACAAGAAGAATAGAACGGAATGGTTAAAAATAAACAGAAATAGCTTAGTCTAGAATACAAAAGCCTTTTGGATCCAAATATGAAAAGAAGAGAAACATTCTGTAATCAGTTGTTTTAGATGAAGCCAAATAGGTTGACAAAATGAATATTGGATTAAAACGATAAAAATCCCGAAACACAAATCCGTTGCAAAAGTTCTTAAGTTTTATGGGCGGCTTTAATATTATTGAAATTATTATTATCAGTCGGGTTGTTAGGCCATGGTTCAGAGTTGTCGTTTTTTTAAAAAGTTTCGGCACGACCATCGGAGGCTATCATCCTAGATTGGCACAGTATCCGTCAAATTACCTCAGACATAAGGGAGAGACTGTATTTTTGCTTAAGAAGGCCCAATATTACAAACAATTTTGTAGAAGCACGATCTAAGCTAAAAAGCAGCGTCAACCAATCATCAAGTGCTATCTGATTTGCTTAGGAGAACAGCATGTCAGATCGTATTTAATAGCAGGCTTTTTCAGCTTCGATTCATTGCAATGGAACCGTGTTTGAAGATTTTCACGAACTCCATGTGCAACCGAGGGTAGTAAGCTCTCTCCGAAGATACATTCTGATAATAATAATTTCAACAAATCCGTTGGTTTACAGAAGTTAAAACGGATCTCACATTAATCGGTATTGAATAAAGAGGATATGGATAGGGACAGTCTTAAGAAAACGTTTAAATACTTTTGTGAGTTTCAGAAATAACGATAAACGACAAATAAAACTATCTGAACGGAATAATGGGAAAGGAAACACAGTAAAAGGTAGAAAGAATTATATACAAAAGGAAAAGCCAGAGAATAAGGAAAACTATGAAGACCTTGTTTCGCGTTGTCCATAGTCGGTCAAAATCAAGGTAAGATGTAACAATACTGACACATACAGAAAAATTTGGAAAATAACGAAACAGTGGCTGCAGGGAAGCCATCTGTAGTAAAATAATTTATATAATTACAGTTTAATACGGAAGGGAATGCATCTGATATAAAAACGGTGCTCACATTTTCCTCTGGAGTATTACTGTACTCATGAATATTACATTTCCTAAGCGTATTAACTTTGCTTCGTTCATATCTTTGCCAAGGTAAATCCTCTTACTGCTATGAGTACATTTTAATATTATTTATATTTTTTATATTCACACCGGCTCTTCATACACTTTGTTATATTCCTACGTATGTCGTACTCCACACGTCACTTTAATCATTTTTAATAATAATTAAAATCCGGAGCTTAGTTTTTTTCTGATTCCATTCAATCCTAGCGCTCTTGTGTGTTTACAATTCTTATGCAGTAGCGTGTACATAAAATTGAGATAAATTTGTATGCAAACTGAATTTATAAATAAATTATGTTACGTGCTATGTGTCTTAAATTGTATGATAAGGTGCTGGGCCTAAACAGACGTAACGCAAAAATATTACGACACCAATAACTGTAATATTTACATTGAATGTAATGAATAAGGCATAATGGAAAATTATTGGTACTAAGTTCAGTGAGCACAATCAGCATTGATTTAGTTTAGTAGAATAAAGGTTTGCCTTTTTAAGTATAACAAATTAAGCCAACCAGCGGACTAAAATTAATGTTGATGAATCAGTCAATGTCAGTTTACAAAATGTTAATACCTGTAACATACATGCTACCATAAACTCATTAATTAGGCTATAACAAAAGTATTTGTGTCACACAAATGAATAAACTTAATTCATTTTCTTTTCTGTACAGATTGTTAGAAACTTTGAGTTCCAAATTTGCTTTACCTAATAATTAACTAGTTTACTTGAAAGAAAAAAGGGGTATGTCATGTGGAAGCATGATGTCGCCGACGATGTCGTGGGGGGGGGCCTGTCGTAGAGATGTATTTCTTGAGTACTCTCACGAAGTCTCAGCCTCCGCCTCTTTAAGTATGTGCAGGCTACATCAGCGAACGACAGCTTTCTGAAGAAAATCAAAAACTGCCGGTGCTCTTCGACCAAGCCGATGCTTGGTATGTCAAGTTCCCAGCACAAAGGCTAGATTTGAAGAAAATTGTCTGACTCTGCTCACGCAATCGGAAGGTTGGATCCCAGTAGCTGACTGAACAAAAAATGGTCGACCGGCTGAGTACTGAATTAGTTTCGTAAAGGAAAGATGGAAGCGTGACGTCGAACAAAACAAACAAACCTCAGAAGATTACACTACAAACCCGATACGATACGTCACGGACCCATCATTGTTTGGATTAATAGGTATAATAATAACGACATATGCGGTGGGGGTGCCAAATTACTCCAACAAATAAATAAATATTTTTGAACATATCATAGAGACGATTGATATTAAGTTTCTTCACTAACAGCAGGTATGCTAAAAATTTCATTAACAGCAGTTCCAATTATTTATAGAATGATTTGACCTCTTGTTGTAAGTTTGTAATTAGGTTATTCAACAACGATCCAATAACACGTTTAATTTATCTGCGTAGATTATACTAAAGTAGTAATTTCTCACATCTGTTATATGTGCCTTTTCTGTTTCTTTCTCGCTATCTGTCTGTCTCTCTCTTCCTCTCAACCGTTTCCATTTATCTTTTCCGTTTCTCGCTACTTCAAGATGCCATCATCATCAGCAGCTTCATCATCGTCATTATCATCTGCACATCACGACACAGGCAAGGTGCTGTCTGTTCCGCCTTTAAAGATCCTCCAACCATCTCTTCCCTGGATCGGTCCACGTACCTATACATCATGCAGGTTTATATTCCTAGATCTGTTTGTTCAATCATGTGTTTTGATATTCTTTATAATTGTTTTTCCCAGCGTTGCTTATAACCTGTTAAGCTGATTAATCTTTCATTCAGATTGAAAGCATGTAATTCTTCTCATAAGAGAAATAAGTAAAGGTATCAACCTCTGTGAAATAAATAGAAGTACAACAAATGGCAGCAAGTGTTAATGAAATCAAAAGGAAACAGCTACGGTATATGCACACCTACCCTGCCTGTAACCAGTAAGACCCATGAAGAAATCTTTGGTGTGAATGTAGACGGAAGAAGACCAAGAAACAGACTCAGTATTCAATTTAGGAGAGATCCATGTAGTTTTCTCTACAATTGAAACTTTGTTGTTTGCGGACGATAAGGCTATTCCATCGGACTCTGAAAACAGATTGCAAATGGGTATACAATTGTTAAGTCGAACCTGCAAAGAACATAGAAGAAACACAGATAAACGGCAGGAACTGAATATTATGAGGTATACTCGACAGGATCGCTCAGTGTCGGCTGAATTAGTGGGAACACATTTGTCGAATGGATGACTGCCCCATCGCCAAACAACTATGGAACTATAAGCCGAGGAGACGGAGAGGTGTGGGACGTCCGAGGAAGCGCTGAAGTGACCAGCTCTAATGTTTTCCCAGTATTTGAGACCGGAAGAAAACATCCTTGGTTTAATCCTTGAAGATAATTATGATGATGATTATCCATGTAGTATCAGAGAATAGAAAATTGAGTGAGTCCAATTGTAAAAAGAAGGCTACAGAAAATGTCTAGAGGACTAAAGAAGCCACACCGCCTTAACATGAGAATGGGAAACAGAAACATTTTCTAATTATTTAAGACTCTATAGTTGTACAAAGACCGTACAGTTTAGACCTATTCCTGGAAGTCGAGTGAAACACGAAACTATTGGCTAGTGTAATAGGCAAACCAGTAATCTTAGTTTAGTGGGTAAAGCCAGTAATCGAACAGACGAGCCCCACTATATAATGCAAACACTTGTAAAGGTTTAATGAAAGTGTCTGAATTGTGTTACGTGGCCTTGGTCTGGCCTTGATATCTACAAATAGACGGCGCAGACGAGCTGTACTTTGAAACCAATAATTTACTATTTCCAGCGTAGTGACTTTATGACACCGTCGACCACCAAATTAATGTTTCAAACCAGCTAACAGGCAAACCTGCAACAGACGGTTCACATTACAGCCACTTCAGCGGTTACCTCAAAATGACACGTTTATTTAACAAATTTCCTTGCTATTTTTACTTATGGTTTATCTGTTTTGCTTTTCTATACACTGTTTCAAGTAAGTGCTACTTCGGGGAAATTTTTAATTTGGATATTTTTTACGTCAGTAGACCTCAGTAAATAAGCGGCTCAGTAGACGAGTGGGTATGGCACCTGGTTACTAATCTAGAGGTCCCGGGTTCGAATCCCGGGTCCGCACCATAAAATCAAGGTGCGTTTTTCAGCCCCCAGCTCGACTTAGCCTGTTGAACATGAGTACCTGGGATTACATCCTGGGGATAATAATGGGCGGCTGAAGCGTAGTGCTGGCCACACTACCGTCCTTGTGTGCCGTACGGTTCGTTGCATAAGGCAGCCTACCCTGCCTGACTCCTATAAGCTGCTTTGGTGGTACACATGGTAACCATTATCTTTTACCTCCATGTTCCATAAGGAAATGGAAGTATGTTGATGGCGATAAAATCGTGTTCGAGATAAGGGCTAATTCTGATTGTACTACCCTCAAAACATGAAGAAAAGTCATTTCCCGATAAGTTTATGTGTGTCTGTGTGTAGATTTTTTTCTGTGGCAAACAATAACTGGCGCAAATTTAAACAGAATCAAATAATTTGTTGCATATGTGCCTGAGTTGTAGAGAACGTATTGTTTTTGGTGCAGATTAAGAGAGAGGGGCAGTTTTGTAAAGCACATAATTTTGATAAGTAAAGTATCCTGGAAAAAAGTAATAATAATACACTGTAGAAACGTAGATGAAGTATCTATAAATGGAAGGGTATTTGAAGGGGGAGGATGTAATTTTGTATAAATGAAAATGATAGTTGAACGGGAGAGGATAATTTTTTATATGTGTACTACGTTATAGGCAACAAAGAAGTAGTTCGTTGTTAAAATTCCTTCCGGGCTGTTTGGCCGTGGTCCAATGTTTTCTGCAAAACCGGACGTTTCGGCAGTGCCATCGACTGCCATCATCAGTGAAAACGAGTGGCTAACGGGAGGTGGTATACGTTAGTGACGACAGTACTATGGTTAAAGCTGAAGGAACAAGTAGTTACTATGGAAATATTTGATTTCGAAAATGATTTTCAATATAAATCTTAAAACATGGAATTCATATGTTGTTCTCCACACCGATATTTCTGTCTTCTGAATAGGAAATTACCTGAATACAATGTTTTCTGCCAACATTAACAGAGTGATTAAAAACCGGGCTGTCAGGCCACGGTCGGTTGCTATATAACAGCGACATCACTGGTAACGTTTCAAATCCCATCCTCGGGGATTTTCCTAAGGCCGCAAAAAACCAGCAGTGTGATGTGAAACAGTTACAGCCGATCTTGGCCGAATGATACCCGACAACATTTTCGGTTAAGATCCGCCTTTTGCTGCAATATCGAATGATGTTGCACAAACAACTTTTCTTGTACTTGGGATAACGGTCTACTTAGACTGCATCCGTCGTAATGCATTTCCTCTTGACGTTTTGATCTGCAGAATGGGAGAACGTCCTCAGACGTAAGAAAACATAAAAATCTTATAATAATTATACTAAAACAAAATATTAACAATATACTAATAATCACGATACAAATATATAATACAAATTTAATATTACGGACGTTATAAATACCAGATGAGAATAAAGACAACTTCCATTCCACGTCATTTTAATACTATCCAAATACTTAAACGAGCTTACACGACTTCACTTGCTCTAATTTTTATCCTTCCTCGCCCAAGCTAAAGCGCTTCTCGCTTTTTTAATTAAATCAATATTGTTACGACGGTCTACTTGATCGTCGTAAGTACAGTGGAAAACAAAATATGTGCAAGATACCAATTAAGTCACTATCACCAGCTTTAATTTTTAGAGTTAAACAGTTCGTAATTAACAACACAGTCTCCTACAGCAAATCAAATAAAAATTGTTCACACACAATAATTGTCACTAATATTAAACACAATTGTATTACAATTATCCCGCCCGATTATAAAACGCAACACTTCACTAAAAACCACTTGAACGTACTAGATAAAATCGCTTGTATACTAACTCGAACCGCACTGTAAATATATCGCCACTATACTGACACTTAAGGCCGCTGCCGCCGTATTTATACCACCGCTCACAGACCAGAACATTCCTAATTGCGTCTTAGCGCCCGTGTGAAATACGTAATTAACTACGGCCTTGACACAGTCCGCGCGGCTGGCGGCTTCGAGAAATCTCTCGCGGATGCGTTGACAGTCACGTGTGCCACACACATTAGAGCGAGATTCTTCTGGCACATTCGACAAACAAGTAGACTGTTCTGTAATGTCGTAACAGTGCCTCCTCCTTAAGCCTGTCCGTCCCGAACTGGCAAACCGTCTCTGAAGTAGTATTTAGGCAGGCGATCTTGGTGGACGACCTTGAACTTTCGCTGCCCTTCCTGTTGAATCCGATAAACAACATCGTTGATTCTTTTTTTCACAGAGTAGGGTCCTTCCCAGTTAGACTGAAGCTTAGGTGGGCGACCACGATGGCGCTTTGCGTTGAACAACCAGACCTGATCTCCTTCTTGGAAACCCACACTATTGCTGCGAATGTCATACCGAGTTTTCATTTTATAATCAACTAATTTCCTGCAACAGTGACTAATGACACTATGTGGGGATGGAAGCAGTCATCTTTATCATTTTAAGGTAAGGCAGAATTACTTTACTATAAAGAAGAGGGAGGGGTAACGGATATTGTAAAGAATACTGAAGAACTGTAAAGGAAATAGACCACGCATTTTGTATGATTATGGGTTAGTAGATCGATAAAGTCGATCGTCTCTTCAAACATTCCTGTTTTATTGTAAATATATTGTTAAGACGATCTCACTGATCGTCGTACGATAGAGTAGAAAACAAAATAGAAGACACCAATGAAGTCATTAATGACCAGCTTTAATTATCATAATTAAAGAGTTTATAATCAACAAGAAAGTCTCTCACAACAAATCAAAATAAAAATTGTTCACACGCAATAATAATGTCAACTAATATAAAACACGTTTGTCCCGCTCAGTTTTAAAACACAGAACACTTCTCCACAATACTTCGAACCGCACTGTATAAATCCCCCGACAATAACAGAACTAAGCGCCCCAGGTATAGGCTGTTTAAAGTCTGCAGGGTTCCATAATATGCGTCTCTAACAAAAACGTGAAAATTTCTAGAGAATACTTCAGCGCAGCCTTGGCAGAAACACGCACCGTTGGGCTAGTCAAGAAGCTTCTAGAATGACAACATCAAACGCACGAGACGTTCCGCATTACGTAGAATGCGTTGCGTGTCAAGCATCACGTACGCTTTACAGCTGAGAGAATGGGTAGAACAACGTTCTCCAATGAACCAGAACGTTCCGTAATGGCTTAACAATGTTTTAATTCCATAAAACATTTATACTGGTTTGAAATTATTTAACGCTCTCGGAAGGTCGGTAGGTGCAGTTACGTGAAATTTCTACACTGTTCTCGGCTAGTCGAGCAGGTGCAATGTTTCTCTGAAGGCCGTGTACTCAAGTATACTTTCCATACTGTTAAAGTACTCTTAAGTAAGCAAATTATGCCGGCACGCCGCCAGAGAATGGAAAATTATTCTGGAATACCTGCTGGACCTATAAAAGCAACAACGGCCGGCTTAGAAGTTAGTAGAACCCGGCTAGATTTTAGAATGCGGCTAAAGTGATTGTGGAAAGTGATCCGTGTCTTATAATTGGTGCGGAACTCTTAATAGCTGACATTATTTTTGCGTGTTGGCAAACTTAAATTGAATTACTGTATGATAATACTATGTTGATATCGCATTGTTATTTGTGACTAGTTAAAGTTGGTAATTAGCGATTTCATTGGTGCCTGTATTTCGTTTCCACTGTAAGATACGATGATCCGTTAGATCGCCGAACAATACTTTTAAATATCATCTGTCAATATTTTTCAGTTTTTCCTATTCGCTGACCAACATTTCTAATAAAAGTATTTGCTGTTTGTACTTTTAGAGTCAAAACTTGAGAAAGTGGGATGGGAATAAGTCACTTAAAACAACAATTCATTAATTTTCAAACGTTGGGATACTGTTCTGCTATGTTTAGAAAAAATAACTGCTAAATTCAACAATGTTTTGATAACAAAATAATTTTGAGATAAGTTGAAGCAGTTGTTTCAGTCATAACGGACATGTAAAGCGTTAATAATTCATTTAAATGTGACAGTGACAAAAACAACTGTCGCCGACAGAAGTCGCTGCCACTGGAACGTACATACGCAGAACCTTTGTTTTAATATTGTATAATACGGTCGTTTATACGGTCCCTTAGTATAGTGTTGTTCACTGTCACGTAAAGTTGTCTTCTAACCTTTGCAAAATACAAGCTGCGAAGAAAACGTGCATTCTACGAAGCCGTATAGGAGATGGTTTATGATTCAACTAGTTACATTCAACACAACCATTACAAAATGTGTAGCTTATTTAAAACTTTCAAATATATGCAGTAAATTACACACACACACACACACACACACACACACACACACACACACACACACACACACACACACACACACACACACACACACACACACACACACACACACACACACACACACACACATATATATTTTCAAACACTTTTGCTACAGTCTGTTTCCTGATGTATATAATATATTTAATATTTATAATCACTTTAACTCAAGATATATTCTTCTTATTTGGAACACGTTTCGGGAAGCCTTGAGTTATTATCTTCAGCTTTCCTGATTTTTCCCATCTTCAGCACTCCTGAGAAAAATCAGGAAGGCTGAAGTTGGGAACACAAGGCTTCCCGAAACATGATCCAAATAAGGAGAAAATATCTTGAGTTAAAGTGATTATAAATATTATATATATATATAATATTTATTATATATAATAATTTTACCTTAAGATGTTTTTTCATTATTTGGAACATGTTTCGGGACACTTTGAGTTCCCATCTTCAAAATCTTCAAAATGGAAACACAAAATGTCCCGAAACATGTACCAATTAAGGAAAAAACATCTTGAGCTAAAGTTATAATAAATATTATATACATATATTATATACATCAAGAAATAGCCTAGACTGTAGCAAAAAGTGTTTGAACTGAGTATTTACACTGAAGTAAATATATATATTCCATGTATGAAACAACGGTATGCTCAGTAATAGTTAATTTATCTCCTGTTGAGATATACATTTACAACAGTCCATTATAAATTCCAGAAAACAGCTGATATATTTGTAGCCATAAGGTAATAGGGGAAAATACGCAAGAAAATTTGGGTATTTTTTTTTACATGTATCGTAATTTAAAAGTAGTGAGAGAATGGCTCTGAACGTTAGCAAAAGAATTCAAAATATTTGTAAATCCATGTACACGAGTAAATTCGTAACAAAAGATTTTACACCAAAACTGGAACAGGTTTATATTTTATTCTTGTATTTTTTACAATATTAGATTTACAATTAATTAATTATGGCTACAGTTACTTCCATAAGTATATTTTAATTTTTACTTAATAAATTATCAAAAATTCAAGCATTTGTTGAACGCTTGATTCAGCGCTTTTCATATTGTAAGGAAATCGATTTGCTATCAACGTTAAAGAGTTGTTTGTATTTGATTCTTAGAAAAACATAACAAATTTGTATGCAAACGTCCGACGATATAAAGGATGGTAATCTACTACGAGGTTTAACAGATTAACAGAGCGTGTATTTTTCAGAAAAATATAATTAAAATAGTCTACGCTTCTTTATATATATTCTTTACAACTACATTTGAATCTTTTTTGCAAAATTGAACCCCTGATTTTGTTGACACACCCCAAAGAAACAAAGAACATTGTGTCCAAAGGGACAAACAAATACGTCCGTGATAGAAGAACAATTGAAGGTAACTTTTCAATTTAAATATTTTAATGCCTTTCGAATAAATGTCCAGTGTAATATCCCGACACAAATCAGATCAACCCATATCACTAATAAAACCCATTGCCAAAACTGGGTTAAGCTGTTTTGTGAGATATGATCTCGTGTCGTGCATGAGAAGGCAATATTAAACAGTGAAGGATTACACAGGATTTACGTAATGGTAGCGCCGCTCGTTTGGATTTACTGCGCAAAGCGTAACATTCTGCCGGTTTTTATTGTCAATTCCAATACCTGTAGACACGAAACTCTCTATTGTCATTTTAATTAACTTTTTTTATATTCCTTATACTCTTTGGAAGTAACTCGTTGAGTTTCCTGCAAGTCTCCCATGTAATGTCTTCAAATAAATACACTGCAAGTAGGTTTATTTTCACCTGACGCACGTTTCACACAAGTTATTCTATGTCTTCACAGGTTTATTTGAATTGTAATTGAATGCTCCGCTCACAATACAGCTAACGAATAATCGAATTTACTTCGCTTCTATTTTCGATTGTTTTAATGTTCATGTAGTAGCTATTTATTATATATTTAATGTTTATTCTATTATTCTAATAAGTGTACGATGTTAAATAAACCGTCTTACTTTGTTTTTATTTGTATTTGTTCTTTAATTAGTAGAAATATAATTAATATGTTTTCCAATTGATATAATTTTGCCTCAGTCCATCTACCCTTAGAAGAATTTTCAATCTCATTTAGTGCTTAAGGGTATTCGGAACAAATACGATAGCGTAGTCCTCGGCAAAATCTGGGAACTTCTAGAGCAGTAGGACGGGTAAATCTTGTAACCGCTCTTTGGGGAGGGTCCCGGCGATGGAGGTGCTGGACGCTTGCGCCCCCGGGGGCATGATCGAGCCACGTGACCCGGCCGATTACAATTATAGCAAATAACGTTTCCCCATCGCTCGCGATCTCGAACTGATTGGGCCTGTCGGGGGCGAAAAGGTTCGCTGCGTCCTTCTGCTCTCTGAGATAATAAATGTTCCCCACTCCTGTCTCCCCTCGCCTCATCGCCCGTCTGAATGGCCTTGGACATTACGCACAGTCTGTCCAAGTCCACAAACCGACGCGGGCGCTCGGCAAATACTAGCCGCAATCTATCTTGTGAGGAGACGCCTTCAAGAATATTTTGTACAACTTCTTCCTCCGACAAGCCCAGACCCAGTGTCCGCGCTACGTCCCTGATGCTGTGCACGAATTGGGCAAGACTCTCGCCCCTAGATTGCACTCGGTAGAAGTGTCGGTGACGTAATTGTTGCATAAGCCTCCCGGGCACGAACGCCTCCAACACCTCCCGGTGGAACTCCGCAACTCCACCACTACGCCGCATTACGCCAGCCACCCTCTCAGCCATGGGGCCGCGACAATACGGATAAACAAGCTCGAGGATAGTACGATCCGACATACCCGGAAAATCCGCCAACTGAAACACAATTCTAAAGAACGGCAATAGCTTATCCACATCCAGCCCGTCCACGACCGGCAACTGCTGGATGATCTGAGATAGTGGATTGGGTAGCTTGTGATATGAAGCCGCCACCATACCGGAGAAAACCGGGGCACTTGCGGCAGGCTCGCGAGAGCACTCTAGAGCTGAGACCTCGAAAGCAGGAGCTGCCTCCGGCGTGGGTGGTCCACTGCATGGAGACCCCTGCAGGGTCGATGTGACCTGTTCGATTAAGCTCTTGATATCATGAGCTTGCTCAAGAGTGTCCCATTGCTGGTCGAGATTCTGGAGTCGCAAGTTTAAATGATTTAGGCGCTGCTGAATTCGCCGGACGCCCCTGTAGGAACCCGGCCCCTCCTCCAAATTGTCAACACATCGGGATAACTCCTGCAACTCCTCCCACTTCTCGTTCCAACTCCCGATCTTTCTCCGCAATATCGACCGCTGAGACCATGCCGCCCGCGGACAGTGCCTCTCGTAGCTGCTTCCTCAACACGGTAACCGCCCCCTTCGGGTTTCTACCCCGGGCTCGTAACTCAAATTCTAACTCGTCCCGAAGGAACAAATCCGGATCCAAGACGCTCATCCTCGAGCTTCACAGTCGGCCCACGAAAACACAACACACGACAAGAATAGACAATTAAACAAAAACGGAAAAACTTGAGTACTAACTCTTCCTTCAAGCAGACTGCGGGCCCCCTAGCGTTGCGAGGACCCGGCACTATCCTGAACTGGCTCTCGACAACACCACACAAGAAGAAACGCCACATTTACACGAACACAAGACATGCTCAACGACACACCTAACATCTATCGCGACAGCAATACAACAACAACAAATTCCCACTACTTATAATAATGACTTCGGCTCCCGTACCTCGTATGAGACCGACTGCCGATCGGGCCATACCGAAAACCTATAAACGCCCTCACTATTATTTGAAAAGTACAACGCGAAATCCATTAACCAACACCTCGCCCCAGATCTGCAGTAATTCAAGTTTCAGAAAAGAATTCCCCCCAAAATTTTACATCACGTGGCGACACCAAGTTTACAAATAACACAAATAACAACAGCCTGACAGTTATACCTCCATATAGCTGATCAGACATCAAACATAACCAAATACCTGTGTGTACATTGACTTCTTGTAAATATTATAAGTTCATTCTATCCCGAATGTTTTCTGAGTTTGCAAGCCCCGTCACACCCAAAGGACCCAAGGGTTTAACTCTAGATACAACCACGCTCTGCTACCAAATGTAACCCCTCTTAAGATTTTTTTATGCTTTATAAAATTTTTTTTTTTTTTAAGAGGGGCCACTAGTTATTTAAAACTAGGCCAAAAGCCTAGAGAAGCCAAAATGCGCTGGGTCCAGTGAGACGGGACTTGCAATTAAACTCTCGAGTATAACCAACAACAATAGCATTTATTGAGTATATAAGGTAACAATTTGTTTTTGTTTTTATAATTGCAAATTTTTTTCTTTTTGGTATAAATCTTCCCCAGTACATGGCCCACAAAATAACACATACATAAATCACATAATACACCCATAAATATATATATATATATCACATACACATGTTCAATATCACTATATCAATAACCAACACCCTTATAAATTTAAAGCATAGCCACCAGACAATATACATTTTCTCGACATACATATATCGCCCCCATCTAAAAGAAATAGTTAATAATTAACTGGAAATTCAACCACCCTAACTCTACAGACATCCGAATATGTTTTTATATATATCACTAGTGCTCCCACGAATCTGGGTTGGCCAGAATGTCAGATACAACCTTAAAGTCCGCTTAAACTTGGTAAAATTATAATCAATAAATCAGTAAAAATATAACTGGCAATAATAAATAGAAAAGAAGGTAAGCTATAATCTTTCCGTGACCTGAACTGTATTTGTGAATTTGGTGAGATAATAATTTATAATATTTTTTTTTGTAAGCAATCTCGATTAGCATAATGATTATAAAAAATTTACAACAGTTATGTAACATACTGGTATATAACCTTTTTAAGAAAACTGAATTGACAATAATACATTTAAAGAACTTTTACAACTGTGAGGTGACATAGTGGTATATAACCTTTTAAGAAAACTGAATTGACAATAATAACGATTAACTGATTTGGCAATAATACATTTAAAGAGCTGTCACAACTGTGAGGTGACATACTTGTATATAACCTTTTTAAGAAAACTGAATTGACAATAATAACGATTAACTGAATTGGCCCGGGAACCGACATGTTCTTAAGCCTGGAGCATGCCTATGTCTGCATACAAACCTGCCTACACAAGATTAAACAGGGGGCCGGACTGTTACTGAATCAGAAAGCGTATTACCCTTATATAACCCCAAAACGTAATTTATATATGTGAAATGACCGTAACTATCTGAACTAACCTGACAGGAATTAAAGCTGAACCCTACCAGCCGGTGGGGTTCATCCTGTCACCAACAGAACCCCCCTTACATATTTGAAATACCAGTCCCCTAATACCTGAACCACCCCCTTTTATCGAAAACGAGAAAGAAAATTTAAGTGAATAAATTGTAAGAAGACTTGGATATATGCCAGCCCCCGGGCTTACACTTAATACAAGTTAGTACATAATATACAACATTCCCCCAAAATCCGCGCACAATTCTGTCCAGTTAAACTGGGGCCCAACTAAAACGTTTAAAAGATGAAAGAAATTTGATAGTGTGTCACTCATACCCCACAAGTTTTCTGAAGTGTTATCGGCACAAATCCGGGTGTCTATGTAGGTCAAAATAAAATAATAATAATTGGTTTGAGGTCACCTTGTTTGTCACATGTGGTGGTGTTTGAGTTCCTACTTCCAGTGCCTGTAGTGTTGGTTTGGCGTGCTCATGTCGCTATTCCCTCCAGCAGACGAAGTCGAGAGCCTCTGGTGACACGTTCAGGCGGAGATGTTCATCCTGTGCCGGCGTCCTCGACTAAGCGCAGGGACCCGCAGATATGTGTAATATTATCTAGCTATCAAGGTGGATGATACAATACAATTAATAAAAAACTTCGCTCTGATGGAGAGATGGCTGTGCGCGGGGCTGAGGCGGACGCAAGACAAGACGAAACATATGTTCGACGCAATACCAACCGCGTTTCAAGGCGAACACGAGAGTGCGTGGCATGTACCACGGCGAACTAAATTTCGCCGTTCCGTTAAACACCGAAACTACTAACCGTTTTCCCGTTCGTTATTTATTTTTATTTATATAATATAGAAATCTATAAAATAAAATAATTTATTTTTCGTATATAAGCGCCGGTTGTTAGACAACCGGCACAATCTTCTATTCGGACTGTTACCATCGTGATATCTTTCGTCGCTTAATGTTTCAATCTATGGAATCGTCCCCAGAAGTTTTTAGTGGCTGTTAAAAGGCCTAACAAAGGCGAGTGGTCTTTCAACAGGGCCTGTCAACTGCCACTCACAGCTTCTGAGAATGATACTAGATTCCAGGGATCGAAACATCAAGCGGAATAAAATTTCACGATGGAATCAGACTGAATAGAGGACTTACCCTGAAGAAATCACCCATCGCTAGGAAGAAGTGATGGCTGTAAAGGAATTATTCAACTGTCAACAGATTCATGCAGTAAACTTGGAAGTTTCTATTGGAGACATTTGAGGTAACTAACAGGAATTGAGGTATTTGAGTTTGAACAGTACCGACGCTGTCATCTTTACAAGATATTTAATTGAAACTATTTGAGTGTAGACGGAAAAGTACTAAAATACGGAAATTAAAGTAGGAAATGATAACCTTCAAAAATATTTTTATAATGTTTGATGTAACAATAGAAAATACAGAATACACTTCCTATTTCTAGCATAACATAATACATAAACCAGGGGGAGTGGTTAATCTGTATGAACGTATTAAGACGTCATTTACAAACAGTAATAACGTTTCGTAAGAAACAATTAATTGCCGTTTCTCCAGCGTGCATTAATCACGTTTTGTACCACACTATGCTGTACGTACTGTACGTGTAGCTCTTGATGGTGGGGGAGCTCTTGGAGTCACGTGATTAATAGTGTTTGTTGTTGTACGCTGGCTCAGCTGACGTACAAACAAACAAACGTACACACACACACACACACACACACACTGTGTAACAACACAGGAAGTAATGATGTGTTGCACACTGTTTGGATACAACGAGCGCCACCGCTTTGCGACGCCCCCCCATTTCCCGCTTGTCGTTTACACTAAATGACATTGCACTATTTATCCACCACCTTATGATGAATAGTTTGCGTTTTCAAATGTGTCGTGTAATGTGAGTATGAAAATCTCTACTATAAAAACAAAGTTAATGACATTAAGACGCAAGGAACCGATAAGAACAAAAATAACCATTGGTGATCAAATTCTAGAACAGATACCGTAGTGGGTATGATAGAAATTATATACTGATGTTAAGTTAGGTAATTTTTAGACGATCTGTGGAAAAAATCAACCGTATTTTTAGAAACAAGATACGTCGAGATACAAAATTAAAGTTCTACAAAGTTATGGGAGTGCCTGTACTGTTATGTAGATGTGGATTATGTACAACAACCAAGAAAGAAGAGAGTAAATACAGGCTTTAGAAATGACGTTTTTACGACGAGTTAAAAGGTGTTCTAAACTTGACCGTACAAGGAATGTGGTCATAAGAGAAGAGTTACAAGTTTTAACTTGAATGAAAAATTAAAATATTACAAACATTGGTGGAAAAAAGACTTAAAAAGAATGTCAGATTCCAGACTGGCCAAATAAATCGACAGTGTCGTATAATAAATGTGGTAACCTTTTCGTCTGAACAAATGTCATATTTGTCAATCAGGTATTAGAGGAATCCGCTCCCAAAGTAAATAATATTTTACCTATAATGTTGTCCTGTCAGTCACCATTGCCTGAACCCAATTTCTTCCTTTGAGACTTTTGAGTAGATAAATGCCCTTACTAGCATCCTGTAACACCAGTTTTAAGATTGTGCCTTTGAGCCTCTGGTCTTCCCCAGGGGTTCATTCAAAGACCCACCTTCTAGGTGCTTTCGTCTGTAGTGCCATTGGGAAACCACACGACCGCTGACCATTTCCCACCTTCAACCCTAGCCGCTCCCTTACTAGATATCATGAATGAAAAAAAGAAACGAATATTACAGAGTAAAGTTGAACTGTGAAAATTAAAAGAATCCTAGAGCCCTTGAAAACTAATAGAGTCATGGTCGAAAAACCAATAATATGTCAAGAGAGACCAACCAACTAGGAAAGATTGAAGAAAGGAATTCTATCCAAGAAAGTTTGAAGCAAGGTGAAAATCCAGAAAGGGTACATTGGGTGTGATAAATGCATATCCACGAGAAGTGGACCCTGATAATTTAAAGAACTTTCACAGGGCGCAGTTTGTATAACACGATTGTACCACGAACCACGGTAATGTACTACGAATTGTACCACGATCATCATTATCATTGCCATCATCATCCTCTGTTATTTATTAGATTGTTGACTATTCTCCAGTAATATTAAGTAGTAACCAGATTCTTTTTGCTAAACTTATTAGGATCTATCTAGGACATGAAACCGCTGCCTTACTGAATAGCAAATAAAAACAAAAGATATTTTTTGATACGTGAATCATTGGTAAGTCTCCAAATTTACTTAACCAAGCTTTGTATGCGACCACATTAAAATTTGTAGTCCTGCACTACCGCCAGAGTGCGCTAAGTGGGCGCCTGTAACTGATATAAAGAAATGTTGTGTCATTTGGTTCATCGCACAGTAGAGTGCGCTCACAGCAGCACAAACATCAAAACACGCTGTAATTTTCATGTGTTCGGTGTCACAAACGTGCGCACTGACAGTGACAAGTGACACGGTCATATGACGTCACAGTGCTGTATGGCACAAAAAATGTGCAACTGAGGCGTGCCGTTATGAAAGAATGGGTTTGCGTTTACGGCAATACATAGAGGCAAGCATAAAATTTCTCATAGTGTAACTATCCAGCCGTAAATATACTCCGGTGTTATAAACAGTGTTCTCGCTCTGCGTTAGCAGCAGCTCGTCTTCGGAGTACGACTTCTCTTTCTTCTAGGTTAGCAGCCCATAGGCTGGTTGGCAGCAGCTCGCTATTCTTCACGCTTCTCTGTTTTTCTTTTCAACTCACAACATGATGTGCAGTTCATATTGACCATAAGCTGTTTTATGTAGTCTAAACGGGGTCGTCCTCAATTGTTCCTTCTATAATTCTCTTAACCAACCCATTGTGTCGTAGTGTGTCCCCTATAAACTAAGCTCTTCTGCCTTTTAAATTTAGTAGAAAGCTCTTCTCCTGCAGAGCTATTCTAAAGATGTGCTCATTAGTTAACTTCTTCCTCCAGCTTATCTTGAATATTCTTCTGTACCACCAGGTCTCAAATGCTTGGAGTCTTTTCTTGTCACTTTCTCCAATTGTCCAAGATTTACTCCCATATAGGGCACACGTACTCCACACGTATGTCTCTACTAGACCCTCCTCTCTAACAGTGCTGGAGGGTCTAGGGAATGCCACTATGATCCTAGATCCGACGAAGGTAAAATGCTGATGTTTACCTCCTCGTGGTAGTGAGGGGGCAACTTTTGTATATCAAGCGGCTAACGAAAACAGGGACCGAATATCACCCGTGATAAGGTGATCCCCTCTATCAGCTGCCATTGGCCTCCTTGGAGGGGAAATGAGCGGATAGGGGACAGAGCACCTTATTGTCCTAAGGGTGAGAAATTACTCCTAAAGGTGGAGGAACGGGTATACGTCAACGCCATAGGATGTAGAAGGCAAGGGAAAACCGCTACATTAAAGATCTGTTTCAGATATCCCTAGTACCAGCAGCTCTATGATGGATGCTTCTCTTGTACAATATTCCGGAGGTAAAACGGTTCCCTTTTCGGTTTTTCGGATGGAGACTACTTGAGAAATCAGTCTAGTTAAACACAATACTGAAAAGAGGATTGGAACCTCGAATGTAAAGACCTTGTTAATACATAGAGGCAAGTATAAAATTTCTCATAGTGTAACTATGCGGCTGTAAATATATTCTGGTGTTATGTCTCCCCTTATCGTCTGCTCTCTTTCTCTCTCTCTCTCTCTCTCCCTCTCTCTCCCCCTCTCTCTACCTTAGCAGCAGCTAGTCATTTTCCTGATTTCTATTTCAGTTTGGAGTACGGCAACCAGTTCAAATCGTCTGCAATCTGTCTCAAACGGGCTCTGTTGCTGTAGCTTCTCCCTTCTATTTAATTGTAATATTTGTAAACATTTGTTTACTCACCGTCTTGTGACTTCTTTAAAACGTTCAATAACTACACGGTTCAGGCCTCATCATCAGGTTATATAAAAACACCAATCCTTCTGGAAAAGTCGTCAAAAAATCAATAATTTTTACCAAACATCACAGTATGTATGTCATCTAAGAACACATAATTGTAGCACATAATGCCGCGTCGCGACGTCTCACTTTTAATATATTTACAAGTTCTCTGCTAGAGTGACTTAAACAGAATTCTTCCTCCACCGTTTCATGCATTGTGTTTATCCTAATGTCTACATTCATTAAGATCTGTGTCTCTCTCAGGATGTTCAAAAGTTCATTTCTTTAATAGTAGCTCAAATTGTAAACTTATGTAGGAAACTTTACTACGCACTTGAACTGAATGTTAAAACTCTTTGTCTGTTTGTTTAAAAATTAATTTCTAAAATTTTTAATTCGTGACACACACATGAATATTATTATATACACGTTATTCAACATGAATATGCTCTCCTTTTAGACAAATCGATTTTCCCTCTCTTTGACCTTTTTCTATTACACAACGTCTCGCGTAGTCTCTCACGTGACCCACATCGCCTGACCCCGTTACATTCTTTGCATAACAATGCCATTATTGTTGTTGTTACCTGCTACGATATTTTCTCAAAATTTTAAAATACACAAACAAAAAGCAACCATACGTACTTGTGTACAATTATGGTTGGAATGTTTAGCTGGTGTGCATATAATATGTAGGCCTATTTATTAATCGTTGTGTCCCCCGATATAGATCTTCCATTCATCTCCCGCTTTGATTTTTTGTCCACTTTTCTGCTCCAACCTTTATGTACAAAACCAAACAAAAATTAAATTTATTGGAATCTAACATCTGGAATTTTCCCGAGAACTTTATATTTTGCGTTATTTATGATCACAGAAATTGAGTGGTTTGAAAGGTTCCATATTCGTCAACATATTTGCTTCTTTTCTCGTGAGTCAGAAGCACTCAAAACAACGGCAATAATTTGACAGCTAGTTGAAATTTGGCATGTCTTCTATTCTGAATGTTTCGAATCGTAAAATTTTTGTGGCTTAACGTTTTGATCCCTGGAATCTGGCATGGTCTTCAGAAGCTAATCAACATAAAACAACTTACAACGACACAATACAAAAATATTATCAATACATACATGACTACGGTTACAAAACTTTTCATAATAATATAAGTCATACAAACAATTAAGCGCAAGACATATAATTAATGACTACAATTTACTAATGTACCACGATATAATACTATTTAATTAATAATGTTTAATCTAATATCTAATATAGCTTTTAAACATACCAGATCCTGAGCATATTATTTCAATGTTTATCTTTCCTTAACAACTTGTAGTTTAATATGTAATTAATGGCCTCTATGTAAGAATTTTTTATGATTTATTAATTCGTTACTCTAATTTTTCTGGACGCTAATAACTGATTCTGTTATAGCGACCAAAAATAGACGATTTATAAAACAAGTGTTAAGTAAAATAAACAGTGAGAAGGGTACACACCACTAACGTCGTATACCATAATTTACCTGAGCTGCAATACAAATTGTGTACTTTGTGGCAGAATATTTTAAACAAAATCATTTCTAAAAACGTTTTACATTTTTCGAGGAGTCTATACATTTTTACTTACTATACCCTTGTAAAAAATTTCCGAAGGCAATAAAATCGTTTCCTATCACTTAGCAGTAAATCAGAGGCAAAATCAATTTACCTTCTGTTCGGGAAGTGGGTCCAACGTTGCGCAGCTCATGAATTAAATATCGCAGTTACAGTCGGCTGTATGGAGAGGGGATCCAGTTCCATGACCTAAACTGTGCTTATGGCCTAAATACTTTAATATCACACTTGGGCTGTGTGATCAATAAGAACACTCTATATTGGCTTTGATGTGATTCTTAAAATTATTAATATTAATCGATGGCGCAATATACTCATTACAAATTATAAGATTTCGGACATTAGCCATCGTTGTGTACGTTGCAACCACGGGAGGAATCCTTTGATGGAATGGTGAGTATTATTTTATTATTATTATTAATATTAATATTATTATTTTTATTTTATCACTGTATTTGTATAACTAAGGTTTCGAGCTCTGAACATATCTATTTGTTGTGATAGATTTATCTTTGTATTAATATATTGTTCGCCTGAAGGCGACCTCTGATTCTATAGAGGTCGAAACGTTGTGTTTTTTTAATTTTAACCTACGATGGCTAATGTACGAAATCTTATAATTTTTTAATTAGGTTTGTTGTCAAACAAAGCGATCAGTGTTTTATACGTGACCATTTTAATAATATATTACATGTAGATTATTATATATATTTGAGAGTATTATTAATTTCTTATTGTTGTTTTCTACATTATTTCTTAACTTTCAATATATTGAAAGTTATAATCCTGGTTTTTAACATTAGTTTTAACGTTTTTCATAAACATGTGTCGAAATTTTAACGTGCTTAGTAAAAGTTTAAAAGTGTGTAGTTGTATGTAATATGTATAAAGTTTGGTTTCAAATTTGATGACGTGGTGTTAGCTAAAAGTTACACATTTTCTTGACGCTAACTGTAAATTCTAAAGTTTACGAATTACACACACACACACACACACACACACACACACACACACACACACACACACACAGAATGTACTAGAAATAAATGTAAAAATTATCGACAGAGATGACTGAACCCGCCAGTAAGTCAATTGCCAGAAGATAAAGGCGCTTATCTCAAGAGGCGTTTGTAAGGCAAGTAGAGGTTTACAGGAACTTCCTACTGTAGTTCATTATTGTATATTTCCGAGCTCATAATGATCTGTGAAGGTTGAAGGCGCTAATCGTGAATTTTTATTTATACTGGTGTGCAACAATGTTATTTCTGTATGTAATTATACGATTGTTTATCGTAGCACAAAGACACAATGAATAGAATAGAAATTGTTTAATATATCATTACATTGAAATTTAACCTGTGATCAATCAATGATGTAAAACCATACAAAATATACAAGTATTAATAATAAAACTTTTAATAAAAATATATTTTAACAAACTAAAAAAACGTTTAAAGAAAGATATATACAAAACCGCAATTCATATTCAAATCAGATATATATAAATCAAATTTAGCTACACTGTCAACAAAAAACATACATTTCCAAATTTTAATAATATCAGTTTATTATAATACTTTTTCAAAGGTCCAAAATTAACCTTATGGGAAAATTTAGAAATATTTAAACATAAAACAAATAATAAATTAGTACCAGAACATATTCAGATTATTCCTTTGTGAGTAATAAATTCAGATTAAAAAAAATGATAATATTTTCAAAATTACTAATTTAATAAAATAATAAATATGTATATTATATTTTACAATTAACTGTATAACGTATTTTATATACACATATAAAAACATTAAATTTAGTCTATATATAAAACAGCTGTTTCAAACAATTAATTTAAAAAATTTTTGAATTTATTAATTATATCTGATGATGATAGTTATAGTATTACTATCAAATATTTGTAATATACAAAATAAACAAAATGTATTCTTGTTAAAAAATATTTATTATAATAATAATATAAACACAAGAAAAATTTGAGTATATATGAAAATATATACAATTTAATTAAAACACGGGTCTGAACGTTGTTATTAGAAACATTCAGATTTCACGGCAGCAAACGGAGTGTATTGTTTGGGTCAAGTTAGCAGATAATCTGGTGAGACAGCTTTGTTGCCAAAGCCCAAGAAAGTTAAAACTTTATGTGGTGTTTGTTCGCTGTAATTGGCTGTACAGTCACTTGGCTGCTTCTGCTGTTGCTATCACCGAGGGAGGACTTTCAAGACTTTCAGTACGTATCGCTTGCTGTTCTCAGTAAGTTGAATGCCCTCAGTTATCACTTAAATTATTCAATTCACAAAAGCAACAGTTTCCTCTCTTGTCTCCCTCCATTCTGTATCTCTATAGGTTCTTCTCCACTGCCGTCTTCGTCAATTAAGACTTCAGTAAAATATCTTCATTTAAAACTTCTGGAACACTGGAATGACGAATAGCTTAAGTCACCACCTGCCAAACTATTCTGTGAGAAAAAATATTTACGAACAACCAACATTTATTGCAGAATACAGAATAAATTAAGTGGTCGTAAAATGAGTCCGTATCGGCCACACGCTACCGACTGACAAGCACGTCTTCACGAATGAGCCTCCTGCTAGGTGCAATCACTGTGACACGGCTTTGACAACATTCAATATTGTTTCAGAGTGCCCTGCTCTCCATCATCTACGTACACAAATATAATAGCCTATTCCTTCTGACGGTATAAATTTGAACGACAACGCTGCAACAAAATTATAAGTACCCGACTATCCTTTTAAAAAAAGGATATGTAATTCATAAAACCGTCATATAATTTTTAAACCGCTTAACTTAATGTACTAATATGTATTCAAGATCATTGTTACTTTTATAATTATTATAACTATTATTTATTGTTACGGATATTATTATTTATCATATTTATTATTACATATACGCTTATATAAGGTTTTTAATTAACAATTATATATTTCCATGTTATGCATTTATATTATTTGTGTTGTATAGACTGATATTTATTATTTTACTTTGTATTCTAATACTATTTTATTACTAATTTTTAATCTAATATCTGATGTAGTTTTACTCCTACTACTTCCTGACCATATTATTTCAATTTTTAACTTTTCTTAAAAACTTAATGTAATTTATGGCATCTAAATAATAATATTTTAGTACACACACCTAAAAGTTATTCTCTCTCTCTCTCTCTCTCTCTCTCTCTCTCTCTCTCTCTCTCTCTCTCTGTCTCTCCCTCTCTCTATCTCCCGGTTCCGAAGTCGTAACAGGAAGTCGTAATAAAATAATTATTAAAAGCGGATAATATTATGATGGTCTCTGTATGAAATTTACATTTTCCCCTCGAGTATAATAGTACTCATGCATATTACATTTTCTAGTCCTATTAGCTTGCTTTCATTCGTAGCCTCTCTGAGACATATCTTCTTGTACGAGTATATTTTAAATTTTATACGTTTTATATTTTAAGGCTTTTTTTTAATTATTTTGTCTCACAGTTTGGATAACGACGTTCTAAAAGAGTGCATAAGGATTTCACAGCCGGGCGGCGCGCCGCGGCGTCCACATAGTTGGAAACATTATTATCCGGGCTGTTAAGCCATCGTCTACAGTTTATCTTAACAAACGTTTCGGCCTCACGATCGCAGGACATCATCAGTGTCGGAAATAACTGTCCGCTACCTCATCACTGGGGTGAATTGACCGTGCCAATTGTTTCCGGCACTGATGATCCATAATGGCGTGGACAAGTAAAGACGCGCGCGATATACCACCCGATCATATTAATCATATTTGTCATCCAAATACAAAAGTTGGACTTGTTACTTGTTTAATATGTGATAGTGTTTTCTGCAAGTCTGATTTTACAAGAGAAGTGAACGAAGGAAAAGGATTCTTTATCTCTAGACACATAATTGTGTGCCCTGTACATCTTAACCTATCTTTTGTTGACATTCAACCATGTGACCAGGGTACTGATATTGAACATAGTAATGTCAAAAAAAAATTGTTAATTATTCAAAAACATCTAGAAAATATTAAAAATGGTCTAAGTGTGACTCAAGATGGTGTAAGTGATAATATGGATACAGATGATAAAGGTGAGGATGATGCTGTATCTATCGTATCAATTGCCAATGAAAAAAATAAAAACCGTAAGTGTGAACAAAATTTTGAATGTGAGGATTGTCAGGACTATATAAGAGAATTAAACTATGAAAAAAAAATTAATAGTGAATTAGTGAAACAAAATAATGAGCTACGTGAACATAACCATGAGTTGCGTGAAAATAACAGTTTCTTAAGATCATCTACTGTAAATGTTGAAAAAAATTATGTAGACATTAAAAATTCGTATGCTGATGCTGTGCTAAATTTACCTAAAAAGCAAGAATGTGCTCGTTTGACAATAAAGCCAAAGGAAAATTTCAAAGGCGATGCCCTAAATATTATCAAAGTGCAAATTTCAACCAAAACTAATGCCAAAGTTCTAAAAATTAACAAAGTCAATAATGGTACAGTTTTTCTAAAGTGTATAAATGAGCAAGATTCTGAAAAAATACTAAAGGTTATAAACAGTGAAAACAGTGAAATATTGACAGCTGAAGCATGTGTTAAAAAAAATCCGCAAATAAAAATAACAAACATATCAGAAGATGTCGATAAAGTAGAACTCGAGAATGATACCATACATAGAAATGAATTACCATCAAATAGTGTAAACATTGTACACAAATACAAACAGAGAAAACAATAATTATGCTGCGCTAGCAGAAGTAACCTCTGATGCATATGCCAAGATAATGAAGAATAAATCTGTTTTTATTGGATATGAAAACTGCAGAGTGTATGACAATTTTAATATCAAATGTTGCAAAAACTGTTGTGGGTATAACCATTCATTGAGAAAGTGCAAAGACACTTTTAAAAGACAACAATCATGCTACAAATGTTCAGGTAACCATGATGCTACAGTATGTACCTCTGATATAAATAAATGTATTAATTGTATTAATGCTAACAAATACTTAACTAAAAAAAGATCCATAGATCATTCTGCAAATGATATTCAAAACTGTGAAAGTTATAAAGTAAGATGGGAGCAGTATATTTGTGATACAAACTACCCCTGGAAACCAGAACCTCCATTTAATTACGTTAGGCCTACAACTAGTTGATTAGATAAAATTTTTGTATTTAAAAGGAAAAATCAAAAATCAAAACTAACCTATAAATAAATTTTTTATGGAAATACAAGAATATAACCTTAATCATGAATTAATTTTTAATAATACAGAAGAGATAAATCTCAACCCCATTTTTTGTGACTCTGAGCTTCTGACCCTACATGTCAACATCAGAAGTATACAGAAAAATATTTTAAAACTTGAAACTATGTTAAGTTCTTTTAAACATAAACCAGATGTGATAATATGCACTGAAGCTTGGCTCATGGATAATATTAAGCTTATAAATATAACAGGTTATACACATTTTAAAAATAACAGCAGAATAAATAAAGCAGATGGAGTGATTATTTATGTAAAAAGTAACCTACAATATCAAACCATTAATGAACAATTTAATGATTTAAAAATCACTAGTCTGCTCATAGAATTAACAAATAAAAGTATTTTCAAAATTTCTGGACTATATCGTTGTCATGATTATCAGATTGACAAATTCATTAAAGATCATGAAAAGTTTATCTTAAGTAACAAAACTGTTGCAAACCACATGATTTTGGGTGATGTTAACTTAGATCTCATTGAGTTTAATGAAAAAACTGAGGATTATTTCTACCAATTACTGCAAAATGGTTATGAATAGATGATAAATACTTGTACTCATCCTATAAAGAATTATAAAGATGGAACTTGCATTGACCATATTTTCATGAAAGGAATATACACAGCAAAATCTGGTAAATTAATTGACTCAATCACAGACCACTACCCCGTTTTAATTCACTACATGGAAACAACATAAAATGCAAACTTACAGTATCTTTTGAAATAAACAAAAAAAGATTTTTGGAGCTGTGTGCTTCAGAACAATGGCAACAAGTCTGTAATACACCAAATAACAATGAAGCATTAGAATTGTTAATAAACAAGATTCAAACTATCAATGAACTTTCACAAAAAACTAGGCCAAAAATTCAAAAACCAAGAAAGACCTGGATTACCCCTGCTCTCATTAATTCAGTTAATAACAAAAACAAATTATATAAAGCCTGGAAGAATAGTCAAGACGACTTGCTAAAAAAAGAGCTGTACTTAAATTACGAAAAACGACTTAAATCATTACTTAGGACTGCTAAAAATAGGCATGAAGAAAAACAACTACAAAACGCTGATTCTAAAAAAATGTGGAGATATGTTCATCTAAAATTGGATCGTAATTCAAAAAATAGACAAATAAATGATATTTTGATTAATAATATACTTAACAGCAATGACTGGACAAAGGCTAATTATTTTAATGAATTTTTCAGCACAATAGTATCTAGGCTGAATGAAAGTGCGACTCCTCCTATTCTGCAGCATAAAATACCAGATATATCAATTAATCAGCATACTATGTTTCTAACACCAACAAATGAGTCAGAAGTTTACCAAACTATTCGTGAACTCAAAAATAAACCTGGTGGGTGTGATGAAATTCTGCCTATACAGTTACGCTAGCTGCTCCGTTCATAACTCCTGCTTTGACTCACATTATTAATACTGCTATGATACAAGGTACATGTCCATATCAATTTAAGAAAGCTGTAATTTGTCCTATATATAAGGGAGGTGTAAAAAGTTTGGTTAACAATTATCGACCGATCGCACTGATATCAAATCTAGCTAAGATTTTTGAAAAAATTATTTTTACCAGATTATTTAAATTTGTAAAGAACCATAACCTGTTAAGTGCTAAACAATTTGGCTTTCTCAAGAAGAAAGGTACAGATGATGCTATAGCCCTACTTAGCAAATTTATTTATGAAAATCTAAGTATTAGCATACCAACTGTTGTAACTTTTTTGGACTACTCCAAAGCTTTTGACACTGTCGATCATGGCATACTTATATCCAAATTACAGAATATGGGAATAAGAGGTGTAAGCTTATCCCTGATAGCCAGTTATTTACATGACAGGACACAGGTTGTAAAGGTGAATGGGACTAGAAGTCAGCCTATTAAAACAAATGTTGGAGTGCCCCAGGGCTCTATATTAGGACCTTTATTGTTTATTTTATATATCAATGACTTACTAGTGTTACAAGATGTATTAATAGCATATGCTGATGATACAGCAGTACCAATGAAAGCAAAGACATGGCCTGAACTTGCTACAGATATGTCAACTAAATTAGATATTATATACTCTTGGCTCTATCACAATAATCTAGTACTCAACATAAGCAAGTCTGTTTTTATCACCTTTGGAAATTATAGAGACTCTGTTCCGCATGACTTTGAAATTAAGATAAATGGTCAAAAATTGAAAAGAGTTAAATCTAGTAAATATCTAGGAATAACATATGACTCTAACATGAAGTGGGATGTACATGTGGCTAACATTGTAAAAAAAACCAAATACTTAGTCTACGTTTTTTACAGACTTAAACAAATTTTATCAAAAAAGCAACTAATACAAATATACTATGGACTATTCCATAGTGTGGCAGGGTATGCTATCATAGGCTGGGGGGGTCTATATAAATCATCTCTAGACGCATTGGATCGGCTGCAAAAGTGTATTCTTAAAATTATAGGAGTCAGTGAACAAGATTCGAATAAACCATTAAATATTAAACAGGTGTTTGTAGTGAATTCTATAGTTTATCAATACAATGATCTAAAAAGTGAGTTTTTACAAAATCGAATCAACACACGGTATAAAAATATTATATTGCCGCGACATCTATTAAGTATTGGGCAAAGAAGCTATGTGTATTATGCCATAAAATATTTTAATGAATTACCTAATGAACTGAAAAATCTAAGTGTAAATATAAAAGTGCTTAAAAAAAATCAAAGAAAAAGTTAGGAACATTGTTATTGAATAATAAAAAAAACAGTCTATTATGATATGGACCTTTTTTCTCTTTTTTTTTCATTTATTTATTGAATTGTGTTATAGTACAAACTAAAATTTTGTTAAAATTGAAAAATAATTTATTTTTAATATTTACTATGATCGGTGAGGTAAAACTCACAATTAGTATTAAGTATATAAATATTAATTCTAAGGACCAACCTATGTACGGGCATTTATGCCCCCTATAGGTCCTTTATTGTATAATTTTTATTATATGTAAAGGAAAATTGGTAATAAATATTATTATTATTATTTATAATGATGATGGCCTTCGTTGGTGAAGCCAAACCTCTGACAACGACGTTTTTAAGGAAGTTTTAAGTTTTAAAAAACATCTTATGTTACTAATTGCATTCAAGATTTTTGTATTCAGCTTTTATGGTTAATGCTTTTTTGTCTTTATTCATCGTTAATTAATTTTGTTGTTAATTAAAGCTTATTAAAATAAAGTTTATACCTTTCCGTTAGGTACCAGTATTATTGGTTTCACATGTTTATTCATTACTACTTGGTCTGCCAAATTTCTCTCAACTCTCACATCCCCTTCTCAACGGATACTGTTTTAATCTGTAATCATCCATTTGTTTTTAATAATTAAATACAATATTGCAGATCTAGTATCTTATGGCTATTATTCTGCTCTCTTATTAGTGTAGAAAAGTCACAGAACAATGCAAAACATGAAACGTTCAAGTAACGCTAGTCTATATTTAAATTAATAGGTGCTTATATGGGTTCAGACCCCTGTTCGAGAGCAGAAGAATTGCCAGGAGCATCAACCTGCTTCTGTATAAAATACTGATCCGCCCAGTTATCACCTAAGTTTTTGAAACCTGGACAATTTCTAGAAAGTCTGAGTCAACCCAGCTGGTTCATGAACGCTAAATTCTCCGCAGTATGTTTGGTCCAATGTGTGTGGGAGGTGCATGGAGGAAAACGACAAACCAAGAACTGAACACACTTCTCAATAAACCAGATATTGTGAAAGTTATAAAAGTTGGTAGACTCAGGTAGGCTGGACATGTGATCAGAATGGGGCACAATGAAATACTTTGAAAGGCACTCACAGAACAGATCTATGGCACGAGGAGAGTTGGTAGACCCAAACTACGTTGGGAAGACGGAGTAAACTATCATGTGCGCCATACCCTTGGGACCCGGAACTGGAGATCAGCTGCACTTGGCGGAGGCTGTTAAAGTAGGGCTTGACTCAGTAATGGGTTGTCGCGCCGCTGAAGAAGAAGAAGATATTTAAGCCACGGCAGTTGTTGTAGGCATTACTCTAACTGCAAACAGTAAGAAAGAACTGCTCAATATAGTAGAGGTGATAACTGAATAGCCTACACTGCCATCATGGACAGTGGTATAAAGAGCAATGTGGGCAAAATCAAAACGAATTTCATGAAGTGTTAAGTAGTACGTGAATATTAACTAAACAAGAAACAGCTGAAACAGGTCAGGCAGGTCAGCTTAATAATTTAGAACAGTGAGCCGATGACGAAATAAGCCTTTCGTCTAAAAACAATCCAGATTTGTAACAACATTTCTAATATTATTCTTAGCATAAGGAAGGAATCACTAAGGAAATAAAGTTACGAATATACAAGAAATGTTTCCGACGTACATTCAGAAACATTCAGGTCGGAAAACTTCACCTTGCTACACATACATATAAATAGATTCCAAGAAAGTGAATTTGGATGTTTAAGGCAAACGGATAAATGGACTGGTTGAAAACGAATTTTGAATAATGTGACCTTTAGAAATCCTTTCCATCGGAGAAAATTTGTGGAGATAATAGCGTGAAGATCACTGCAATGGTTTGGTGGAGTAATGAGAATGCACGGAAGGAAGATGTAAGCGCGCAAAAACGGAACGAGAGGAAGAGGAAGATTGTAATAATGGCAATAAAACAATGTGAAGATTGAGTATTGAAACAATGCCTAACAGAAGCAGAAGACGATGCTAGAGTTGTAAACGTTTCGGTCATGATAGAAAGGACTATTGGAAGTCACTGAAGTACTTCGAAATAGACGGCAGACAGAGGAAGAAATAGTGAATTTAAACTTCACTACAAACTTAAATGTGTGTGTTATGTATACGTTATAGGTCTACGTATATACGTATATATATACGTACTCCACAATACATCCGTTTTACATGCCCAACCGTTCATTACGTGGTATTCGTAATTCAGTATTTCTCTTCTTCTCCTTCTCCTTCTTCTTCTTCTTCTTCTTCTTCTTCTTCTTCTTCTTCTTCTTCTTCTTCTTCTTCTTCTTCTTCTTCTTCTTCTCTTTTCACATCTTATTCTTCAGCGGTGCACAACCCATTACTGAGTAAAGGCCCCCTTTAGCAGCCTCCGCCAGTTGTCCTGGTTAAGTGCAGACGACTGCCTAAGAATTTGGTAGGTTTCTGAACATAAAAGAGTTTCACATATGGGATATGTGAATTCTCCGATCCAACCCCCAACCTGGAGGACCAGAAACTTAGATTTCGGGGTGATCTTCCCCTGGAAAGTTCCTCTCTGGCCGGCCGTAGTAGGCTAACTGAATCAGCCCATGTGTGGAGCCGTTGGGCTACTATAGCCTCTACACTAGATGCGCACCCTGCTTCCGATGTGCACCATCCTGCCAGGCCAAGGCCCAGGATACCCCCAGACTGCCCTGACTGAACCCCCTTCTCTCGTTTACTTATCGATCAACTCCGCCGAAGAGATTGGTTACCACAACCTTGGAGTGGAATACTCGGGGTAACAGAGTCCACCGACGTGTAAATGAGAGTGGAGTTGGGGTGGAGAGACTGGTGCATTTCTCTTCTATGAAAGCTTATGTTCGCATCACTCCCCTTTGGACCTCTCAGTATTTCTCGAGTAATGCAAAAATTATAAAACTGTTGTTTTAATTATTAACATATAATACTCGTATATAATTAAGTGAATTTGTAGACATACAGACGGAAGATGCACGGGGTGTCTCGCGCCCTGGTTTGTTTGCGTACACCATGCCGATGCCCGATGACCACCAGGTTCTAAACAGTGCAGCTCGGTTGTTTGTACGTTATGGTGCCGCCACGAATACAGGATGGGCGTGTATATCATGGGAGCATCTCTAAGTGTTTATCTCTGCCAGTCACCAGGCCTGAGCCGTGTCCCCGTAGCCCCCTTAAGACATCGCCTGCAGGAGCTTAGAGGCGCACTGGTGTAGTCAATAGATTCGACTGCCCGGAGGTGAGTCGTTCGTAACGATGGGTTGTCACTACAGGGTGGATGGCTCCCGAAATGGGGCGTTGCACAGTCCCATGCTCTGAGTTTTAGCCCATACGAGACGGCAAAGCTGGTGCTGACTGGGTGCTATGTACACTGTGTGTTTGGCAGACCCCAGCGTCAGCAAGCCCCAGCCTTTGGTTATGCCTGTCTAACCCAGGCAGGATGCATGGAGTTCAGAAGATGGAGGCGATATGGTTCAGAGGCGTTCTTGAGAAGTTATTATGTGGGATCTTCTAGCAGCGCCCCATGGATCCTGACGTGGCGAGGTGGCGAAGCATTGTCCATACTCTTCAGGCGACGTAGATGGGGGTAGGAGGATTCGCCGGTGTTTGCAAACAAAGTAGCCGCAAAGGACCAAAAGGAGACTTGCAAGTTAGGGACTCGAAGACCCCCTATGGAGAGCGTCATTTCTGATAAACCACGGAGACTCAAAGAGTAAGTGACTTTCAGTCACTTAGCATAAACACTAGTGCAATACCTGAAGTACATACCCCTTTTTTGTCATTCTTGTTGAGTGTTTCGTGTCTCAGCTGATGCAACTAGTTACTTTGATGATAGAAAAACAATCGATTACTATCATCACAATCAGTATGTGTATGGTAGTTAGAACTATCTACTAAATTCTCCTTCTTGTGATAGTTCCTATCCGTTTTGGATGTTAGATATCATGCAGACTGTTTTAACTTTCTGTACTGCTGCACGAAATAAGTCAGTTGCATTCATGCCAAACCCGGTCCTTAAATTTCTCAGCCATGATATTCTCGGTCGCCCGACTCCTCTCTTTCTTAGTACTTTTCCATGTAGTATGGAATGCAATAAGTAAAATCTCTGTCCATTTCTCATGATATGTCCCAGACACTGAAGCTTTCTTATCTTTATTCTGTTAATAACTTCCCTATCTTTCTTCTTCTTTCTAAGAATCCCAAAATTAGTTATTTGCGCTCTCCATGAAATGCTCAGTATTCTACGGTAAAGCTACATTTAGAAAGTTTACAATTTTTTTAGTTGTGGCTATAGTCAAAGTCCAAGATTATACACCGTAGAAGAGGACCGAGAATATGTAGCAGCGTATAAGTCTCATCTTTGTGTTTATTGTTAAATCGTGATTTTGAATAAACTGCTCATTCTAGTGTACACTGCTCCTTGCCTTTTCAATTCTTCTCTTTATTTCTTGAGAGTGGTCCCATTGTTCATTGACTTTAGTATTGTTCATTGAGTATAGTATAGTTACATCTACTAACTTAAAAATATGTAATTAAATATAAAATTTAGTAATTTCTTACCAAGTGTATTTTGGAACAGTGTTGACTTGAGAAGAACAGCGATAGTGATGTATTTTTTAGAGTTGAACTTACGTTTTACCTACGATTCGTTTTACGTCCATATTTAAAGGAATTCAAAGCTTACTGCAAACCTTGAGCTTGCTTCATAATATAATCTGACGTATTCATTGGATCCCTTATTTTATGCTGAGTGCAGTGTTGTATGTAACAAAGGCGTGTTTACATTGTGTACACAGCAAAGTCGGTTATTGTTTGTGTACTTTAATATTGCTCAATAATAGCATTTGCATTACAAAAATATTAAATTTTCAACTTATATTAACTTATATTGAAGTACAGAGCTATTATATTACAGACAACTACTAAAACCCGTTTGAAGTGCAAAGCGTTTGTGAATACAGCGATGATGCGCTGCCATAAATAATGAGAAAACACAAGATTAAAACGATATGTACGATTCATTTATAACCCATATGATCGCTAGGTGTTTTGTAGTTTACATTATTAAAAATAAGGTAAAATATATTTTTGGAATACAACGTCTTTTGTTTTACACTTGTAACATAGAGCGGTCTCCTGTCCTAGTGACCTACCACAGACAATACACAAGTAGGTGAAACCTGCAAGCTATAAGGTTGGCTCGTACAGATGTGGCCAAGGTTAGCACGCGTCCTCTAACTAGAGGCAAGCAAAAGTGTCTCTAGTACCTCTCGGTAACATTACAACACTAATGTGTACTTGAATTGTTTCGCTCATTGTAAAAGTTTACTGGGTTTATAATACATTCAGAAAAGTTATAATTTTCATAATTTTAAAAGTTGAGCATTTTACTTCATCACTGTTTAAAAACTGTTCCCCCCGGAGATTCGTTTGGAGAACTTAAAGCTCCTGATGATTTTTCCCTGAACATAGCAATGATGATATTAGTAGAGATATCTAAACGATTTTTAAAGTTGACCAATAAACACAAAGATGAGACTTTTACGCTGCTACGTAATGTCCGTCCTCTCCTACGGTGTAGAATCTTGGACTTTGACTGAAGCCACAACTAAAAAATTGGAATCTTTCGAAATGTGGCTTTACCGTAGAACACTGAGCATTTCATGGACAGCACATATAACATATGTTCAAGTTCTTGATGATGATGAAGAAAGAAAGGGAAGTTATTGACACAGTGAAGATAAGAAAACTTCAGTATCGGTGACATCTCATGAGAAATGAACAGAGATTTTACTTATTGCAGTTCATACTACAGGGAAAAGTACTTGGAAAGAGAGGAGTTGGGCGACCGAGAATATCATGGCTGAGAAATTTAAGGACCTGGTTTGGCATGAATATAACTGACTTCTTCCGTGCAGTAGTACAGCAAATTAAAATAGTATGAATGATATCTAACGTCCGAAACGGATACGAACTGTCAGAAGAAGAAGAAAAATTTACCTTCGTCGAAAGCATGTCCATGGGCAAATTATAACATCTTAGTGAGTTAGAAACAGCAAAGATATTAAAATTCTGTGGGAAGTGATTAAGCGAAAGGGAGGAAGTGAGACAGCGGTAGGAAACAAGTAACTATGGAGAGACTATGTAATTGCAATTTCATATCCACGTATAGTCAAAAGTGAAGGAATTAGTTCTATAACTAGTTGTAGTCTCCTTGTTGTACACTGAGAATTGCTGCAATGCATTAAACAGCATAGACATGATACTTTACAATTGCGTTGAAGGAATGCTGCTCGTTTTGTTAATATTTTTGTTTAACAAGGGATAAAAATTTTCGCAAAACGGGTTGCAAATTGTACATAAATAATTAGGAATTTTTTTATCACTACAGATTCATGGAACTTTAAAAAATCTCCCCTGTTGTACATTTAAGGCTGTAAATATTTAAAGATTGGAAAGTCTTGTAAAGTCTTACAGTTCAAATTTCATTTCCAAAAATTATAAAAATTGTTAAAATTATTATCATCAGCCGGGCTGTTATGCCGTAGTCCAGAGTTGTAGTTGCTGACAAACGTTTCGGCCCCACTTTTGGCGGCCTTCATCAGTGTCTAGATTGGCACGGTTTCCGCCAATTCACCTCAGAGATAAGGTAGAGTCTATGTGTTTGTCTTCAGACTGAGTGGTCCTTCTCACATACTCTCTACCTCATCTCTGAGGTAAATTGGCGGACACCGATAATGGCGTCCGACGCGTCGGAGGGGCCGAAACCTTTATCAATAACGATAACTGTGTGTGGACCACGGCCTAACAGCCCGGCTGATAATAATAATTTAAACGATGCTGAAACCGGTCGTGATAGCCCAAGAAATTATAAGAATGCTTAGGTGTGATGTGCTCCTATTATTATTATTATTATTATTTCCGCTGTACAATGTTTACACATTTTGCGGATTAGAGAAGTGATTAAATTCTGATTTTCCACTGCTGCTTATCCATCCAAAGATCTTCTTCAATCTCTCGTTCAATCAATGTAATCTGAATTTCTCCTACCCTGGTCAGGTGATATGTGGGCTTCCTCTTTTCCTTCATCCTGGTGGGGTCCACTCCATAACTCTACTTGGCAATCTTTCCTGTGCCATTATTTTCGTTTGTCCATACCATTGTAATTTTTTTGTTTGGATAAAATCAACAACTGATTTTTTTACATTCTAACATTAATGGCCTCATTTCTAATTTTCTCACGTCTGGATACTCTTGCCGAACGTCTCCAAAAGTCCATCTCTGCTGTCATTAATTTTGTTCTTGTGTGTTTATTAGTAGTCCAAACTTATGAGCCGTAAGTGATATGCTCCTTCTGTGTATGTAAATATTTTCTTCTAGATATGAATTAAATCCTAAAAAGTAGTTTGTTTGTAACAAAAAAAACACTGGAAAAATATTTACCAGTAGAAGTGTAAACAAACAGCAGGGCAAAGTTAGAAGTAGGTCAGAGCACTTTTGGAAAGCAAAAGTCAAGGTACTTCACATTTTAAGTGGCATTAGGGGCAATTACTTAGAGCGGGCGCAAACAATACTGCGCTACGCTACTTTGCCTGTAGTATCAAACTTTGTGTAAACGTTTCTCTTGATTCCCTTACAATACCCTTTTATCGAAAAATGTTTTATAAGCTATATAAACTTTATTCCTACTCCGCGTGTTGTAACCGAGTTGTTTACTTTGCAATGAGATTAAGGCTGTTACGACAGTCGACCGGACTCTGACCTTAAACAGTGGAAATATAACAACTGATAATTACCAGAGCTTAGGTAAGTGAAGCGTGGGTCATGACAAAAAAGAAATACGGCAAGATTCAGAATACTGAAATGCAGTTTCTTTGAAGTATTTTAAATTATGTGTTGGAAGATAGAATAAGAAATGAAGATATCAGAGCAAAACTCCAATTAAAGGACATAAATAAAATTACTTCAATTCGCTAAAGACAATTGTGTTATCATCTGCAAAGGATGACAGAGGATCGATTGCCTAATCGAAATTGATCTATAAAGCCATTGGGAGAAGAGACGTGGTTCGTCCGAGGATAAGATGTTTGCCGGAATAAGTTTATATAACCTAATCCTTGAAGAGGAGAAGAAGAAGAAGAAGGAATTATTACCTGAGTGGTCGTTTTTCAAAACTTTGATGCCAGTTTTAGTAAACAAAAGAAAACAATAAGCGTTCGCCATAAGAATCTTTCAAAATTAAAATTGTCCAAAACACGCTAACATAGGAAAACTATAAATTGTTAGGTAATGCGGAACGTTCTCGTGCGTTCGATGCTGTCGTTCTACAAGCTTTGTGACTAGCCCTGCCGTGTTTGTTTCTGCCAAGACCGCACTGAAGTACCTTCTAGAGTTTTCGAGTGCTTGTTCATGACGCATACGTCGGAACCCTACAGATTATAACAAATTAGTGAAAAGTAATTATTGTGCGGGACTCTAATAGTTGACATTATTATTGGGTGTGGACAAATTTAATTTTTATTATTGTACGAGTGTGTAATCTTGTTGAATTGCTCGTTGATTACAAACTGTTAATTGTGATAATTAAGCTGAGTTTTAGTGACTTAATTGCTGTCTTGTATTTTGTTTTCCACTGTACCGTACGACGATTAGTTAGACCGTCGTAACAAAATTATTGTCGCAATAAATATTGCAAGTCACTACGTACGGTCGCACACGATAATTCTGATAATAAGCATCTAATAATAATGTTAAGACGGCCTTCCTGATCGTCGTATGGTACAGTGGAAAACAAAATACAAGACACCGATGAAGCCACTAATCACCAGCTTTACTTATCACAATTAACAGTTTGCAATCAACAAGATAGGCTCTTATATCAACTCAAGTAAAAATTAACCACACCTAATAATAATGTCAACTAATAGAGTCCCGCACAATTATAAAACACATAACACTTCGCCACAATACTTTGAATCTCATTTGAATAAATCGCCACTTAAATTGACTCTTAGCGGCAGCTGTTGTTATATAAATAGACAATACAAGTGTTCCAGAATAATCCGTAATACGAGTCAACACTACTTGAAAACACTAGAGCGTAATTGATTCTGGCATTGAACACAGTGTGTGACCGATGAAGTCCGGAACAGCCCCGAACGTTGACGCATGATACGTGTCACGTACCCACGCAAACTTGCAGCTGGGTTCTGCTGGTGTAGCCGAGAAACATGTAGAACGTTCTGGAGAGGCGTAACAGTCATAAATCTGAACCGCTGTCTGCGCACGCACCAAACGCAACGCATAATCACAATAACTACTAATAACATGTTTATCACGTAACTCGCAGCTCACACTGCACTCTTCACACCCTCGATTAAGTGACATACACAAACATTTGCCATGACAACACAGGTCATAAACAATAGAAACCAGCATCTTTTTCCGCGTACACTAAAAGCATCATCTTCTCAAAGTACAGCCTCGGTTGTATGGTACACCATATTCTAACTGACGAGGAAATGGCGACAAAGTGACTACCAAAATAAGTAGACACCCGCTTACTAGTCAGCAGCTTCAGGTGGATGAACTGGCAAGCGGTAGGGCACCTCATTGTCTTGGGGTTGAGAAATCGCCTCCGAAAACAGATCAACTGGATACTAGTCAACGACATTGTGATGTAGAAGGCAACGAGAAACCACTACATTAAAGATCGTTTAGATATCTCTAGTAATATCATCATGCCCTATGTTCAAGGCAAAGTCACCTGGAGCTTTAAGTTCCCCAATCGGATCTCCGGGGGGGGGGGGACAGTTTTGAACAGTTACGCCGTAAAAAAGAAAATTAAATTGCAATCCTTCGAAATGTGGCTTTACCGTAGAATACTGAGCATTTCATGAACAGCACATATAACTAGTGTTGTAAAATTCTTAGAAAGATGAAGAAATAAAGAGAAGTTATTAACACGGTAAAGATAAGAAACAACGGTCGTTGTTTAAGACCTGAAGATGTCAGTAATGACGAAAAGCTTAGTCGAAAAAAAAAAAAATTATAGCAGTTAGCAAATTCATAAAAGAAATAGTAAAGATAAGAAAGCTTCAGTATCTGGGGTATCTCATGAGAATGAACAGAGACTTTACTTACTGCAGTCCACACTACAAGGAATAGTACTAGGAAAGAAAGGAGGTGGGTGACCGAGAATATCATGGCTGAGAAACGTAAGGACTTGGTTTGGCATGAATACAACTGACTTATACCGTGCAGCAGTACAGAAAGTTAAAATAGTCTGTATGATATCCAACATCCGAAACGGATAGGAACTATCAGAAGAAGAAGAAATCTATATCGATCATTTGGTTATTCTCAGTTCGGGTAACGGCTGAATAATAATTGAGTCTACGACTTTTTGCCGCCTGTTATAAGGCGTGTCGTTGTCCAATCATCATTTATTGAACTGCTGGACAGCGTTGGACGACGAGGCTCACAATAAATAACCGCTGTGGTTGTGCGGTTAAGCGGTATCCCAAACGGCTGTATGTTGAAGAGCACTATCATCATCATCATCATCATCATCATCATCATCATCATCATCATCATCATCATCATCATTATCATCATCATCATCATCATCATCCTCATCATCGTCTTCTTATCGGTTTTAGTCTTTAGCAGCCTGTTCCTATTCCACAGTCCACCTTTTCTTAAGTCTACCAACTTTTCTTCTGCCTCTAGGGTTGTAATCTTTCGCCATCCTCGGTACTCTACTTTCTTGCATTCTATTCATGTGTTGAATATATTTTCTTCTGTATTCTCTGCAAAAATATATAACTCACTTGCTATCTCTTCATTTCTTATATGACCTCGTCTATTGCACCTTTTTAACTGATCTCAAAAATTTTATTTCTGCTGTTTCTATCTTCTATTCATCTTTTTTTCTGTATGATCGAAGTTTTAGAACCATACAATAGTCTACGTATTGCTATTGTTTCGTAAAATTTTATTTGGGTATACCGAAGGTAGTAGTCCATGACATAACCTCCGAATTGAAGTTGCCGACTCGAAAAGACGTCGAGAATTTCGGTAGGGGAAGGCGTTGTCATGGGTATAAGTAAGGAGGCAGATTCTGAATTGTTCCTATACCGGACATCTCTGGACAATATACGTCGGGAATCTCGGCAGGGGAGGCGTTGTCATGGGTATAAGTAAGGAGGCAGATTGTGTTCCTATACCAGACATGTCTGGACAATATACGTCGAGAATCTCGGCAGGAGAGGCGCTGTCATGGGTATAAGTAAGGAGGCACATTCTGGACTGTTCGTATACCGGACATGCCTGGGAAAGGATGCCTCGTGTCGTGAAGATAAAGATATGTGTGACTACTCAAGGCTTTGAAACGAATTAGGAGTCCATTAGTGGTATGAAATGGTGGCTGGCTTGGTACTGTGATGCTAGCAGCGTTTTCCAATGATGAATTACAAAACGTTGTCAGCAATATACGCGTACATGTACGTGCGTGTATGTGTGTGTGCGTGTGCGTGTACTAATTTTGTGGAAAAGTTACATAATAGTTAAAGTAACGTAATAGGTTTTATGTAGAACAAAATATTTTTCTACAACGTTAATAAAAAAATTTTGTGCACAAGAAATACAGGTCAAAAAATTCCATAGGTGTCTAAATATAAGTTATCTAATTTTCAATTAAAATAAATACAAAACAAAAATATAAATTTAATACGACATAAATGTAAATAAAAATTATAACTGTGAGTTCGCAGGTATGTTTAACATAACTTAATTAAAAAAAAAAAACAGACTTTGCTCTGCAAGCACATTGTACCGGGTGTAATGTAGACTTTCTGTCGTGAAAGGTTGAGTCAGCAGCAGGGAGACAGCTTTACAAGTGAAACCAAAGAAAGTTATAACGTCTGGCTGCCGCTGACGCTCCCCGAGGCACTGCCACTGTAATTGCCTGTCCAGTCGCTTGATTGCTGCTCTGCTGAGGGGAGCAAACTTTTGACACCAATTTGTTCGTCTGTGTTGTAGTAAGAAAAATATTGAAGCATCACTTATAACCTGATCCTGGTTAAACTGTTGCGTGTAGTATATTATTATATTATGTTGGAAATCTTATAAATACAGAAACGATACGGTCTCGGTATCGTTTAACAGCAATGTTTAACTCTCGGTAACCAGATTGAAAGTTACAGTAAATTAAATTATTAATTTCGAGACCCATTCTTGTATTTTGACATGTCAGTAGACTGTGATTCTGAGATTAAAACTAAATTTTTAGATTTAGCCTTTTCTCTGATTCAAATGAAAACAAGTACAAAAATAGACTTGACGCGCACGGAGATTTACGACTTAAGTTAACCACCCCTGAACCCAACATACCCCAGCTTATGTGGAAAAGGCAGCCACAACTGTCACATTAGTAATTAATGATACTGAACTGGTGGATGAGGAATCGATATAAAGTTTGAGACCGTAAGAAGGAAACCTAATAGCAGAAAATAGTTGAGAAAACATGAAACACAATGAAGGAATAGAAGGGGAAGAGGTAGAGGTAAAAGAAGGAAGATATAAACGTGTTGATGTGGAAAACATAGAGAATAGAGAAGCAGAAAACGCGCAAGCGCAAGTGTAGAAAAACGTTAGGAACGAAATAAAATGAGTGAAAAAAAAACCAGAGGAGACTGAAAAACCTTATGACAGGCTCGTACATGATTAAAATAATATTCTCTAAATAGAATTGTTTAAAGCCACTCGTTTCAGTAATAAATTATACAGCCAGCTGTGTTTCGGGTCTGCAGTTTACAAAAGGCAGCACGAATCGGCTACAGTACACACTTTGACGCAGCCTACGTATTTTATACTCTCTGAATAGAGAACGCGTATTTTTGACACTAATTATGTGCTTCATTAATCATTTCGGTTAGCTTTTAGGGCTTCAGAGGTTAAAGTTAAAATATCATTAACAGAATACACCTTGTAATGTTCTGGTTTTGTTCATAAATAATTTTTTAAATACTTTTCTTTGCAATTCAACACACGTTACTTAAATTTGAATATATGGAATAATACTGACGCCAAATACAAGTCATTATTGATAAAATGATTAAAAATTTGATTTTCTGCTTAAACTAGCTTTAGATTGTTAGAGCTTTATCAGAGGCTGCCGCTAGGAGCGCTGTCCGTCCTGCTTTTGGTGACGGCGCCGTCGTCGATCGCTTGAAAGATGGTTGTTTTGTATATGTTGTGTAATACGTTCAAATAATTTGTGTGATTTAAATTGTGTCTGTTTGTTTAGGATGTTGTTTCTACGCGTTTTTGTGTTTTTATATTTCTAATTGTTCAAGAGTGTCTATTTTTTGACTTTTTGTGTGTACGTGTAGGAATTCCATGTTACTTTTCATGTTTGTGCATATGTGGCCTGCCTCAATGAAATGGTTTGCAAATGTGGATTAGGTGGTAAAGTGTAATGTTTTTGTGTGTTCAAAGAATCTCTGTTTGAAGCTGCTTCCTGTCTGGCCTATGTAAAACTTGTTACATCCCGACCAGTTTAATGTAACTGTTAGCCAACAAAGAAGGACGGACAGCGCTCCTAGCGGCAGCCTCTGACGAAGCTCTAACAAGCTAATACGAGTTTTCACAGCAAGGTAAAAATTTAATTCTTTTTATTAATAATAATCTGTGTTCCGCGTCAGAATTATTCTATATATTTAAAATCGGACACGTTATGGAAAACAAAATTCAGGCATCTACTTGTAGTAGACAAATTTCAAACACTTCACGAACTCATAACCAGGCAGTACTAAACTACATACAACGAAAGAAAACACTGTGTCGCAGAGCTATATTGAAACCACTCCACGCAAATATGTTAGTTTTACATCAATTTAAATCATCTGTTATTTATATATATCGCATTACTATTACTAACACCGTTAGAACAGATATCCGTAATACCATATGCTGTCATCAAGAGAAATTTTTATTGACAGGAAAGAGTAATTTGTTTTTGTTATCTTAGCCGTTTTGCAGAATTAAAAGAGTTAGAGTTATTCCTTCACAGCATACAATTCTTTAATTCAAGTGATTTGTGAAACGGTGTCCTATGTCGTGCATATGAATGCAGTCAGTTGCACAAAAGATAACAATTAATTACTACACTTCTATTATAATAAAAGTAGCTTAAACGTTATAAGATAAGGGCAGAATTTTACAGTTTAATAAAACCGTTGTAATAATGATAAGTCTTTTGATACTCTTGGGCAAAATTTTTTTGTTACCACAGGAAAAAACAGCGTAAAGAAAGGATATATTGTAACACTAAATTGTTAGGGATCGCTGACGTTCAAACCGAAATAGTATATACCGGTCATACAAAAGGATATATAATTTCTTACCGAAGCAGGAAATTCCCGTAGGTACATAAACCTACATTATCTATTTATTATACAACTTTCTCGTATGAAAACAAAAACCAACGGATCAGGTTGTCTTGTTTGCTTCACTGCCGTAAATATTTTTTTTTAAGAATATTTTAATAAATAGGTATAATATTCAGAAAAATATTGCTATGGTTACTTTGTACTGCGTATCATATTCCAGTTTTGGAGAATAAATGAAATCTACACAAACAAATCGGTAAAGGCCACTCCAGTCCCATCCAAGCGGCTTAAATGAGATTTCTCGTGGCAGGGTGTACTATCCATGTTCATAGAAGAAACGCAGATATAAAGCAGGAAATGAAGACTATGCGTATACTCGGCAGGATCGCCCAGTATCGGCTGAATTGGTGTGAACATCTTTGCCGAATGGATGACTGCCGCATCCCCAAACACCTCTGGAACTTTAAGCCGAAGTGACGGAGAGGTGTGGGACGTCCGAGGAAGCGCTGGAGTGACCAGCTTTAATCTATGCCTATTTGAGACCGGAACAAACCATCCTTAGTTTAATCCTGAAGATGAAGATGATGCCGACAAACAAATCGGTAGCTTTCACAACCACACACAACACGGTTGTGACCAGAAACTGCCCAAACGCAAACACACCTATTGCATTGCTGGTGTTATGAAGTAATATCGGCCTCGCGTATCGCCTGGCATTGTAAGAGACCATAATGGGTTTGCTTATGTAATTTTCAATAACTGTTTGAACAATATTATATCCGTATCGCAATAAAATCTTCCTCGTTTAAAATATACTTACTAGAAATTTAAATTTTAGTGCACATTTGCTTTTTATTTTTGGTATCCAAGTTTCTCAAGAGGGCAATACCAGTCATTGAAAGTGTTCTGCTAAAAAAGTAATCGTTCTTAAAACGATAGTAGTTTAATATCTATATCATTCTACAGACACAGACTCTCTCTCTCTCTCTCTCTCTCTCTCTTTCTCTTTTTTGCCGATAACGTAGAACACGGATACAAATTTACACCCTCCCCCATCTACTATCATTTTCATTTATAGAAAATTATCCCCTCACCTTTCAAACTACCATTTTCATTTATACATATTTCATCTACCTTTCAACAGTGGATTATTATCACCTTATTTGCAGGTTACTTTATTTATCAGATTTAAGTACTTTACTCTTGTTAAAACGTAAAACGTTGCAGGTAAACTACCCCTCCGCCTAAACCGATCTTCACCAGAATCAACAAGCTTTGAGTACTATACAACTTGGGTGCATGTGCAAAAAAGTAATGGATTCTATTTGAATTTGCGGCAGTTATTGTTCGTCAAAGAAACAATTCTACACACACACTTTTCGGAAAATTACTTTTCTTCATGTTTACAGGGTAGCACAATCAGAGTCAGCCCTTATCTCGAACACGATTTTCTTCGCGATCACCTATTTACATTTCCTTACGGAACATGGAAGCAATACATAATTGTAAGACGTTTGGTCATGGAGCTGGGAAAAACCAATACTCAACAGTTAAATCCCACAAAAAAGAAAAAAAGCCTTTGTATTTAATGATTTATTATAAAATATAATTATGAAATTTGTATGAGTAAAACTAATTGTTTATTTTCATCTAATTGTTTATTTCATCATATATAATTACTTATATACTCTTAAAACAGGATATTAATCATGAGAATAAAAAAGCGACGTTTAGAACAACACAACAACTTAAGACACAAGCTTGGATTGTGTGTGGGCAAATGGAGATTTCTGAGGAAGGTCGCAACAAGCGGCGAACACAGAGACTGAGAGAGGTAAAGCGAAGACTTATTGAATAATGGAAATACTAGCTATGAAAAGGAGGGATTTTATAGAAACAAGAACTGTTGCAAATGAAACAAACAAATGTATATCAGAGACAAGAGGGCGAGTCTTATGACAGTCGTGTAACTAATTAAATATTCTCAAAATAAAAATATTCAGCGTCACCGGAGTGATTAATTAGCGTCACTAATTATTGCCCGCTTTTGCTATTTACGGGTCCATTTCAAAAGGCGACTTTGCCGCCTTCAAGAAGCAGCGTATCGTTCATTTAATTTCTAATTACGCTGGGGTCTATTTTTGTCACTAATTATGGCTTCCATTTATATTTGTGTTCGCGGAATTACCTTTATTTCAAATAATTTTGCTGAGTTATTGTATCTCACTTAGTAAATGAAATACCACCTAAAGTTACTTTTCGGATATAAAATATCATGTTTACTTTGAAGCGGAGACAATTATTTGTCTTCAGTTTGCCAACTTATTTTTGTGTGTTGTTGGTTATATGGTCGCGTTTCTGCCCTGCTAAATGTAACGATAAATGTCTTCGTTGTACATTAATTTGAAAGAGTTAATTTTTGTGGAGTAGTTGATGTGTTCCACATGTCATTCACTGTCTAGGACGGTATCGGTAACATTTACCGTTGTATGACATACAAAAACACAATCTGTAAATTATAACATAAACCATGTTTTTCCTGTGAATATTGAGTTAATTTTTAATTATCTATGTGTATTTTTTTCAAAACACCTATTTAACCAAAGGTAAGTGTCCACAGGTTTATGCTGGGGATGTTATCTATCACCCACGCTTTTCAAAATTTATACGGAGAAAGCAATGGGAACTTGGAAAAAAATGTGCAGGAACATGGGAATTCCACTTGATGGTGATACAGTTTATTCATTACAGTTTTCTGATGACCAATTACATTTGGCTCAAGATTTCGAAGTCATAGAATACATGACTAGAAAATGGATACAGGAATATCAGAAATGGGGACTAAAGGTAAATATAAATAAAACAAAATACATGGCAATGGCTGACCTTCATCAAGACTTGATAAGTTGACTCGACATTGGAAGAAGACATGGGGAAGATTTCACATACAGAGGAATACAAGTGTTTAGAGATAAAAATTACTGTCAGTACAAAGCAAACACAACGAAATACAAGCCAGAATTAATTTGGAAAATATGGCTATATTTACATTAAACGTAATCCTGTGGGATAAGCAAATTACAGCAGAAACTAAGACCAAATTATTTAAAACAATTCTTATAAGTATCATGAATTACGGCTCAGAAGTTTGGAATACTAATAAACACACAAGAAAAAAATTAATGACAGCAGAGATGGACTTTTGGAGACGTTCGGCAAGAGAATCCAGACGTAAGAAAATTAGAGATGAAGTCATTGAGGACAGAATGAATTTGAAAAATTCAATTGCTGATTTTATCCAAACAAAAAAATTACAATGGCACAGGCACATGAAAAGAATGACACAGGAAAGTTTGTCAAGAACAGTTATAGAATGGACCGCACCAGGAAGAAAGAATAGAGGAAGACCACCTATCGCCTGGATAGAAGAAACTCAGATTATATTGAGAGAACGAGAGATTGAAGAAGATCTTTGGATGGATGAGCAGCAGTGGAAAATGAGAATTTAATCACCTCTCTAATCTTTGGTTCCGGGAAATGTGTAAACATTGTACAGCCGGAAAAAAAAGTAATATTTCTTTCAAAATCATTGACATCGTGAATCCGCTGTTAACGCGAAATTATTATTTTTTTTTTTGCGCCATAAGTGTATCAGTTTTGCAACGTGTAGGGATGAGAAGTAAATAATTTTGTACGTGTCAGTCAGAAACTAAGACCAAATTATTTAAAACAATTCTTATAAGTATCATGAATTACGGCTCAGAAGTTTGGAATACTAATAAACACACAAGAACAAAATTAATGACAGCAGAGATGGACTTTTGGAGACGTTCGGCAAGAGAATCCAGACGTAAGAAAATTAGAGATGAAGTCATTGAAGACAGAATGAATGTGAAAAATTCAATTGCTGATTTTATCCAAACAAAAAAATTACAATGGCACAGGCACATGAAAAGAATGACACAGGAAAGTTTGTCAAGAACAGTTATAGAATGGACCGCACCAGGAAGAAAGAATAGAGGAAGACCACCTATCGCCTGGATAGAAGAAACTCAGATTATATTGAGAGAACGAGAGATTGAAGAAGATCTTTGGACGGATAAGCAGCAGTGGAAAATGAGAATTTAATCACTTTTCTAATCTTTGGTTCCGGGAAATGTGTAAACATTGTACAGCCGGAAAAAAAAAGTAATATTTCTTTCAAAATCATTGACATCGTGAATCCGCTGTTAACGCGAAATTATGTGTTTTTTTTTGCGCCATAAGTGTATCAGTTTTGCAACGTGTAGGGATGAGAAGTAAATAATTTTGTACGTGTCAGCGAGATGAAACAAAACTGGAAGCAGAACATTCAAACCGGCACGGACATAGTGTATGTAAACTCACAGAGTGTGGCAATTTGTCGGCAACCGACCACGGCCTAACAGCCCGGTTTCATTTCAATCTACACCGTCCATGTAAGCTTATGTTATAAAGTAGGACTTCTCTACAGGGCGGGTGTTTTGAGATCTGTTCGTCTGTTCGTATTGTTACGCAATGCGGGAAAAGTGTTACGCAATACGAAATGTTCTATAAGTATGTCGACTATCCAAGCTGTAATGTGTGTGTGAGTACATATTGCTGCTACTTTGATATGAAAGACAATTGCGCGTCAACTATCGAGTCTATACCAGACCGTACCGGTCAGCGCAGTGTGTTCAAGGACACTACGTGTCGTAGTTTCTCGAGTTTCTTTAACAAGTCATCCAACGTAAAAGATTATTCTGGAATATCAGCGGAGTATAAATATAGGCATTCGGCGACGGTCAGTTTAGTTTAAGTAGCGATTTATTCCAATGCGTCCGAAGTATTGTGGCGAAGTGTTATGTGTTTTATAATTGTGGGGACTCTATTTGTTGACATTATTATTGCGTGTGAACAATTTTTATTTGATTTGTTGTAAGAGACTGTCTTGTTGCTTACAAACTGTTTAGTTGCGATAATTACAGCTGGTGGTTAGTGACTTAACTGGTGTCTTGTATTTTGTTTTTCACTGTACCATACGACGATCAATAGACCGTCGTAAAAATATATTAGCTTTCTGTAACTGTTAAACCCGTCTCCTACATGATGTTCGGTTTTATGTCGCGATAAGGGGATTATTCTTGAATTCTTAAGGACGAAGCATTTTATCATGACACCTTATGCTAATCGGATATAGTTACATGTTATAGATACCCGATAACCATGCCTGCACTGATTTCCGATATTCGATTATGCGATATTCGGTATCGATATGAAGTGAATATCGCTTATAACTTTAGTCAAAGTATAGAAGGCGTGTTAGCTGATTGTTTTATGCTATTAAATTGTTTGTTTTCAGTCGTAATGACTTTTTATTGTCAAGTAAATTTTATGCGAAGCGTTTTAATCAGTATTATAAGTTAACCTACACCTGTAACAGCAAAACATAGATGCTGGTAGCCTACCCAATTTTTGTTGTGGAAATTGCAAGAAAAACAATTCAAAATAGGATGGGGTGATCTAAGATCTACCCCTTTTGGGTTAATATACATGTCTCATATTATGTGACAGTAATTGCTTATCGCTTTAAATGTTAAATTTTAGGCATTTTTTGTCGCCGGAAAAATTTTGTGGTTTTTTTTTTGTATTTTTTCGTATTCGTGTATTGCCTGTACCGTGAGTATGGTCCAGTCAGTGGCGTGGCGTGGGTATATAACAGCTGTTGCCGGTTGCTGTTTGTCCTAACACGTAGGCAAAAAAATTAATTACTTGTACCTTATCTTAGAGCTGTATTCGTAGTCTACTTGTACTGCAACTCGATTCGGCAATTTTCTCTAGAAAGAGTTTTATAATAGAGTCATAAATTGCAGGCATTTTCTGTAGGTTTTGTAAAAGAGATTTGTCAGTTGAAATAAGGGTTAGTCCAGCTAGTCTGTTCTGGTAAGTACATACCACCCGGCCGAGGTGGCTATGCTGCGGAAACCTAACCAAATCCGGAGAGATTTAACGCAAATCGACCCCGCATTGTTGGCTCTGCACTTAGAACTCAGAGTAAAGCTGCGGTATAGCGATTGGGACTTGGTGAACGGGCTGACAAACAACAGCTTCCAGTCAGTCTGGACGAGTACCCCAGAAAGGCATCAAAAGAAATACCATCGTCATTGTCTTATCAACAACAATAGAGATACGATGTCGATGCGGACACCAACAAGACTGTGTTGCTTATATCCGGTAAAGTACTCCGGGTATTGATATTGTTACGACATCACAGAACAATCTACGTGTTTATCGAAAGTTCCTGAGGGATCCGGAATGTAATGCGTGTGGTGTACGTGATTCTCGACGCATTAGCTAGACTATGGCAGAAGCCGCGGGGATTGTGTCAAGGCCGCAACTAATTACGTTGTAGTTAGAGCTAACGCGCAGTATGGTATAATCTAGCAATTCCGAGGGGGGTATAAATACCAGTACTCAACGATGTTGAAGTTCAGTTACAGTTGCGATATATTACAGTGCGGTTCGAGTTATTATCGGCAATATTACTGTGTGCGTTCAAGTGGTTATTATTGAAATGTTATGTTTAATAATCGGGCGGTATAATTTTAATACAATTGTGTTTTATATTAGTTGACATTTTACTGCGTGTGAAAAATTTTTTTATTTGATTTGTTGTAAGAGACTGTGTTGTTAATTACGAACTGTTTAACTGTGAAAATTAAAGCTAGTAATTAGTGACTTAATTGGTGTCTTGTATTGTGTTTTCCACTGTACCTACGACGATCAAGTAGACCGTCGTAACAATGTGAATACTTCGGATTACCGAGCTGTAAGGTCGTGGTCCATGGTTGTTTTGTGCAAACGTTTTGGCCGTGCCTTCGACGGCCATCTTCAGTGCAGAAGGCTGTAAAACACTGACAAACGTTTCGTAGTCAGTGACCACTGAACTGTAGTTAAGGCTAGTGCCTGTGAGTAGGACACCTATGTTTATAAACTTTTGGTGTCTGCACGAAGTTGTTTTCTGACACCACCAGCCAATCAGAAGAAAGGCAAATAATTAATTAAACCCCGGCAAGCCGAAGAACTCATATCACTGAAGCCGGCCGTGAAAGACTCGGACATAATTTTTTACTCTGGGTATTGTTCGGCTATAGTCTGGCGTAACTGTGTTCTCTGATGCTTTGCGGCTCTGTTGAAGATTCCCGGGGGCTGAGATTCATACGTAAGCCGATTGTGTCACAATGTGTCACCAACCAACCACGGCGATACAGTCCTGTTCCATTTCAACCTAATAATAGAGTGTATGGGAAACTCATCGATGTATCCTATATGGATCGCGTGCTGTATTCACTGAATTCAGTCCGACTGCTGCACCAATGGGGACAAGAATATGCTATATACTGTACCTGTACAAAGTGTAACTTTTCTGCTTTGTTATAGCTTTTGTTGCTTTAGCGGAGCATATTTTGCGTTAAATGGTATAGCTATGTCATATTTTAACATTAACAATAATTAATGACTCCAAAGTGGGAGGTTTTTAATAAGTTAATGTCCCTATTAATTTGAAAAGTTTTACTTCATGGCTGTTTCCAGTAAAATCGTTGTTTAAAATATGTTTTCTAAACACTGTGCCGGCAAAGTTTTCGCAAGCTAATATAATAATTTTTTTGGTATTAAGTTTACTGTCATATATAATCAATAAATTATACATAAATTTTACAATCTTTAAAACGTCTGATGACGCTTTAATTAATTTTCAAAGCAAGTGCATTACCGACTGAATGACTTGTTTAGTGCAAGTGTTAACTTAGCGCCAAACGCTTTATTTCCCTCCGTAATGGGGGAAGCTGTGCGTGCTTCGGAACGTTTTCTACCGTTCACTTTGCCTGTTAGCACGCGATCTATATAGTATACATCGATGGGAAAACTACACACTGACAGTGAGCAAGAAACTAGACGATGCGACCTTCATATGTCATATCGGTGTAACGTGTAGGCTGAGTGTTACTGCGAGTGACACTCCTTTGTACTTTGATGTTACTGTAATGTTGTGTGTAAAGCTGTTGTAAAGAGGGAGAAGAAAGGAAATTGAGTTAGAGAGTGAGGAATTGATTATTGTAACTTACATATCGTAATAATGCGTTGATGCACACAGGTAAGACACAAGTCGGTAACAGCTGCAACTCGCGGGCGCCAATTGTTCAGTGCCACGTAACGTGCAGTAGTGCTTCAAACATTAAACTTTACTGCTCCGCTCGCTACTACTACTACATGCATTGTTTCTTAACAACAAAACAAAATGCTCTACTTTGAAGCCCCTTCAATGTTAGAATTTGTACCCGTATTAAGTAGCTCTTACCAGTCAAGGTACTAAATAGTGCATATAACAGAAATACGTGGCTGAGAGCGAGGCTGGTTTCCTATAAGTATACTAATATTACAGAGTGTAATAGAGTTTCTAAGGCTTTGACGGCCGGCGCGTCGTCCACATAGTTGGAAACATTATTAGAAGAGCTGATAGATCATGGTATAGAGTTTATGCTGACAGACTTTTCGGCCATTGTCTCTACCTCATCACTGGTGTAAATTGGCGAACATCGTGCCAGCTGTTACCGATACTGATGTAGGACTACGATAATGAAATCGAAACATCTAGACAACGGCCTAACAGCCGGGCCAATAATGCCTCCAACTATTGCAGACTGTTTTGATAAGCAGATCTTTTACAAACATGATCTTTTTACTCTCGTCAAGACAAGCAACAGGTGACGGAGAATTTAAAGTTTTGTTTCCCTCCAAGAAAATTCAGAGACCTAAGGATAATAGTAAAGAAATAATAATCATCACCACCTTCAAGGATTATACCGATAATGGTTTGTTCCGGTCTCAAATAGGTAAAGATTACAGCTGGTCACTTCAGCGCTTCCTCGGACGTCCCACACCTCTCCGTCCCCTCGGCTTATAGTTCCATAGTTGTTTGGGAATGCGACAGTCATCCATTCGGCAAAGATGTTCCCACCAATTGAGCCGATACTGGACGATCCTGTCGAGTATACTCATAATATTCAGTTCCTGTCGTATATCTGTGTTTCTTCTATGATCATGGAGAGTATACTCTGCCACGTGCCTGAGAAATCTCATTTTAGACACTTGGATGCGACTGACCTGGCCTTTCGTGAAAGTCCAATTTTCAGACCCAAAAACAAATGTGTGAAGAGCCATCACCTTGTAGAATTTAAGGCGTGCTCCTTTACTTGCTGACTTACGTGTTCGTAAAAAAAAATTAATTTCTACATTAATCTAGTAGACAAGGTATGGATGTAGAGCAAAGAATCAAACAGAGGAAACCTTTATAGTTCATGTGAAATATCAAGTTTCAAATATGAAGGCAGAACAACTGGTGTGCAGTGTACGAAAAGAAGTTTTATTTAAAATTAATGGATTAAATCAACAAAGAACAGAGAGCGGTCGAGTGAAAAGCTTGATTAGTCAGGCGTGGAAAGCAATTGTCACTTGCTTTAATCTGATACTCTGCATACAATTCAGTTTTTGTGTCACCATTGTATTACGTAACGCCGTCATTATAGACATTTCTCGGTCAAGAGCTATAGAGCAGGTGTATCGTCTCGGTCAAGGCCATCTACACACGTAGCCTCTAGACCAGTCGTAGGCAACCTTTGAATTTATGGGGGAGCATATACGTGTAAAAAACGACCAGTTCTACGCCCCCCCCACTCAATTAATAGAAAGATGCAGAGTTCAACAGCCGGACGTTACAAACATTAACTGTCGCTTTATAATACCTTTGAGCTTATACTTAGCAACGTGGAATACGGAACCAAAAAGATCTTTTCAGTATTTTCCATATACATTTATGAAAATTTTTCACATCAGGAGTAGGTCGTCAACGGTGATAAAGTGGTAGGAGAAAGGTGTTTACAGACACTGCGCGACAAGGTCGACAATCGTATTTGGGGGAAGACATTCGGTAAATAGCTTGTAGCATTTTATAATACAGTACTTCGAAGCAAGAACAATGCGTATGGGTTCCTTCGTTCAAAAGAAAAGAAAATTAGAAATTCCTTTGCGGACGCGTCAAACTTTATCGACGCGCAGGGTTGTCGACTGCTGCTCTAGACTGTTCGAGCACGTGTAACTACGCAAATTAAGCCAGCACGCCGCTAAAAGTTTGAAAAATTATTCTGGAACTTCTGCGGAGTATATATAGGTGTCTATGGCCGACTTCGAAATTACTTACACCTGCGACATTGTAAATTGCGGATCAAGTAATTGTTGCGGATTAGACGGAAAGTGATTATTGGGTTATAGTTAGTGCGGAACTCTAATAGTTGATTATTATTATTGCGTGTGCACAAATTTAACTTGAATTGTTATATTACAGCACCTTCTTGATTTCACATTGTTATGTGTGAATAATTAAAGCTGGTAATTAGTGGTGTCTGTATATTTGTTTCCACTCTACAATTCGACGATCCGTGAGACCGTCGTGACCGCCTTTCATAGAATACGCGTGAGGTAACGTGAGATATATGTAATTAGTCAATGCGTTGAATTGCAATGTTTCTCTTATCTGTAATAAATAAGTTTATGGTAATAACAATACGCTTAAAATGTTTAATTTAAAATATTTTCGACTGCTTGGGCTTTTGAACATTTTGTTCTTTCTATTTCTTTTATGAATTTGCTAACTGCTATAATTTGTATTGTTCGACTAAGCTTTTCGTCATCACTGACATCTTCAGGTCTTAAACAACGTCTATCAACTGTACGTTGTAGGCTTTTATACTTTAGGCCCCTACAACGTACAGTTGATAGACGTTGTTTAAGACCTGAAGATGTCAGTGATGACGAAAAGCTTAGTCGAACAATAAAAATTGTAGCAGTTAGCAAATTCATAAAAGGAATAGTAAGGATGGCTGCTAATTTAAACAATACGAAAAAATATTTTGTTCTTTACTCATTGTCTTAGAAAAACAATTGTGAAAAATATACTTTTACTGTAAATTCTAAATATCGGACAACACAAGTTTTAGATTACAAACTGATGGACAACGACATTTTAGCATTAATGTTACGGCCACAATAACAAAATAGCGATAGTTTTTCTAAAAATAACTACAGTGAAACACAACAAAAAATTAAAACTGGAAAGCAACTAAAATCATCAACTATTTGGTTGCCATGATTTAGCTTCTGAAGGGTTATTTTATTAATTATATTATAACTATAATTTATTACATTATATTAAAAATACTTATGTCTTAATGAGTGTCATCGCCTGAATAATTGTAGTAGGAAGACTCACAGTTAGTCAAGTGTAGTTGTTATTTTATATTTTGAAGTAAAAAAAAATGCTTAAATGCATGAAGCAAAATATTCTACCCAATATAAATTTTAAAATTGTGTTTAACATTTTAATAATGTCATATTTGTATAAGCAGCATTAGGGAAAATTGACGTCTAAAGACTCTAAGGATTAGAGTAAACAAAAAAACATTCTTTCGTTAAACTAGAAAAGTTTTAATTTCTCCTAAATATATTTAAACAGATTGCAAATTGATTGGATTAATAAATAACAACTTTTGTTAAAGTTTTCTAGAACTTAGGTCCTACACTTGGTTCCAACACTCCTCATATCAAATCACAAAAACTATAAAATACAGTAATATAGATTCACAACATTCCGTCAATAAAGTGCACTGTATAACATGTCTATAAACTGTGCGTGACACAAAGGAGTAAAGGTGTGGATTGTGTTTTTATTGATCTCGGGGTGCTGTGTGGGGTGCACAGAGTTGAGAAGCAAAGTGTGTCCCTCACCCTTAGGCTGTCGCAGACAATTTGATCCCACTTTATGAAGGAGAGAAGCAACCGTTGTCCAAGTGCTTTTCTCCTTCCTTCTTGAAAGTTACGGAAGTTAAAAATATTGACGGGACACAAAAACGTTTTTGAAACATAAATTCTCTAAAATATTAAGTACCCAGTTTTCGTTCTTTATGTATTTTGCTCGTCCGTCTAATCGCGCGCGCGCGCCTGTGTGCAACTCTCCGTCGTTTACTTTTTATACATTACTCGTTACGTGAATCATATAGAAACCATTGTCATATGATTGCGTTTGATTTCTCATCAATAATAGTAGTTGTAATCACATTGACGATTGTTTCCTCTATTACAGTCTCTCGACAGTACACCTTGTCTAGTTTGCTCTTCAACACAAACGTTATCTGGTCACCTCAATTGTCTTACAAATGGCCATTGTTTATTTTTACTTCCATGCTCCGTAAGGAAATGGAAGTATGGTGGTCGCGAAAAAAATTATGTTCGAGATAAGGGATGATTCTGATTGTACTACCCTCAAAACACGAAGAAAAGTCATTTTCCGAAAAGTGTCTGTGTGTTTGTATGTAGAATTGTTTCTATGGCGAACGATAACTGCCGCAAATTCAAACAAAATCAAATAATTTTTTGCATATTTGCCTGAGTTTTACAGAACTCAAGGCCTATTGATTTGGTGAAGATCGCTTAAAGCGAATGGGTAGTTTATCGGCAAAAGTTTTATGTTTTGACAAGGGTAATGTACTTAATTTTGATAATTAAACTATCCTGAAAAGAAAGTCATAATAATCCACTGTAGAAAGGTAGATAAAATATCTATAAATTAAAATGGTAGTTGAAGGTGGAGGGGGTAAATTTCTATAAATAAAAATGATAGTTCAATGGGGATGGGATAATTTTTATGTGCACTACGTTACCGGCAACAAAGAATTTATTTTTTGTTAAAATTCCTTCCTGAGCTGTTACGTTAGTACCATCGACTCCCATCATCTGTGAAAATCGAGTGATGTGGTTTTCACAGATGATGTATAACATGAGGTTGTATAGGTTAATGACCACAGTACTGTAGTTAAGGCTGGAGAGAGAAGTAGTTTCTATGGAAATATTTCATTTCAAAAATGATTTTAAATATAAATCTTAGAACACGGAAGTCAAGTACTTAAATGCTACTGTAGTGTTTAGCCCATCGTCTTCCCTGTACTACATACCACCACTGTCCTTCTTCTTCTTTTCTTGCTTTAAATAATATTTTTTATAGTAAACTTTGTCAGCTATACCAAATTTTTGTAAAAATAACAGTACCAACTATAAACATATCACTAAACTTTTTGTAAATAATAAAAGATATCCATACGTATCCCATTATCTCTTAGTTTACTGTCGATGGGTTAACTTGTTGAATCTATATGGAGGTAATATAAAATGATCCTGTATTAATATAACACCCGTTTTGCTTCATCCCTCCCTTAGTAAACACTATTCAATAATGGTTAATACAAGATTCTTTAAAAGGGGCTGACGCTAAACGAGAACAATGTTACTAATGATAATGTGATGTATTTATAATATATACACACTTACTGCTTACTAATGGTACCTATAATCTCAATATTCTATTGTGGTGTATTCACTGTACATAACCTAAAAATGCCATACTTATGATTTATAACAAAGTTATAATTAATCACATTCTTAATTTCGATCGATGCCGGTCACAGACCATCGTCAGGACATATACACTGTGCACTCGCGGTCACAATATTGTAAAAGAGTTACTATTTACGAAAAACGAAATCATAAACACTGGCTACGAAACGTACGTTTGTGTTCAAAGTTTCTCGATCGAAATTAAGAATGTGAGTAATTAAACCTATTATCAGTTATTTTCTCTATGTTAGCAGTCTTCATAACAACTTTGTCAAATTTTGTTGCTTCCCTGCTATATACACTTTTTCCTCGAACGAGGCCTTTCGGTTTCGCAACCATTATCAAGTTCTTCCTACAACAACCTTCCTTCAGGTTTTTGTTGGAAAAACTTGATAATGGTTGCGAAACCGAGAGGCCTCGTTCGAGGAAAAGTGTATATAGCAGGGAAGCAACAAAATTTGATAAAGTTGTTAAACCTGTATTATAAATCATATGTATGGTATCTGTAGGTAATGAACAATGAAAACACTACAATAGAGGATTGAGAGTAATGTGTCGCGCGTTTTGCATAATCATCCCCGTAACAATGTGACCAAACTGAGGAGTGAATTTTAAAATACAGTATTGTGACAACTATATTTTCTATATAAAATGCAACAGTTGTCATAATGTACTTTTGTATTTATTTAATTGTTTACTAACATTTTTTTCCAGGAACAAGTTAGCAATTTTGAATACCTGGGCTACAGTGTGTCTTATAATGCAAGCAACGACGTTGTGAATAAGTTGCATAAGTTCAATATTATGTGCGGGACCATTAAGCGAACCCTTAAGTCAGGAAGTAAAGGAACACACCTAAAATTCTACAAGGTGATGGCTCTTCCCACACTTCTTTATGGGTCTAAGAATTGGACTTAACTAAAGGCCATGCCAGTCGCAGCCAAGAGGCTGAAATGAGATTTCTCAGGCACGTGGAAGGGTATACTCTCCATGATCATAGAAGAAACACAGATATACGGCAGGAACTGAAAATTATGAGTATACTCGACAGGATCGCCCAGTATCGACTGAATTGGTGAAAATATCTTTGCCGAATGGATGACTGCCTCATCACCAAACAACTATGGAACTATAAGCCCACTGGACGGAGAGGTGTGGGACGTCCGAGGAAGCGCTGGAGTGACCAGCTCTAATCTTTGCCTATTTGAGACTGGAACAAACTATCCTTGGTTTAATCCGTGAAGATGATGATGATAAATTAATCATTTACCGATCCACACTGTACAAACTCGACAGGTCACTAAACCGGCGACTGTTGCTTATATAGGTCCCGCAGATATTCCAGAACCATATTCTATTCATTTGGCGACGTGCCAGTCTAATTTGAGTTGTTACAAGTGTACGTTTTGTTTGTCTTCACTAAGCACCTTCTAGTTTAATATATATTGCTGCACCTATGTGAGAATTTCTGTATGATTTACAAAATTAATTTAAATAACTCTTGTGGTCGCTAATGACCGATGCTGTTGCAGCACCTTATAAATAAATAAATATAAAAAAATTGCTCGAACAGTCTACAGGCTACTTGACTGTACTACGGCCTTGACGCAGACGCCCCACGCTGGGCTAGTCGAGAACCGTGTAGAACTTTTACATAACTGCACCTGCTCGGCTAGCAGAGGAACGTGTAGAGCTTATACGTAACTGCACCTGCTCGGCTAGCAGAGGAACGGGTAGAGCTTATACGTAACTGCACCTGCTCGGCTAGCAGAGGAACGTGTAGAGCTTATACGTAACTGCACCTGCTCGGCTAGCAGAGGAACGTGTAGAGCTTATACGTAACTGTACCTGCTCGGCTAGCAGAGAAACGTGTAGAGCTTATACGTAACTGCACCTGCTCGGCTAGCAGAGAAACCTGTAGAGCTTATACGTAACTGCACCTGCTCGGCTAGCAGAGAAACGTGTAGAGCTGATACGTAACTGCACCTGCTCGCCCAGCAGAGAAACGTGTAGAGCTTATACGTAACTGTACCTGCTCGGCTAGCAGAGAAACGTGTAGAGCTTATACGTAACTGCACCTGCTCGGCTAGCAGAGGAACGGGTAGAGCTTATACGTAACTGCACCTGCTCGGCTAGCAGAGGAACGTGTAGAGCTTATACGTAACTGCACCTGCTCGGCTAGCAGAGGAACGTGTAGAGCTTATACGTAACTGTACCTGCTCGGCTAGCAGAGAAACGTGTAGAGCTTATACGTAACTGCACCTGCTCGGCTAGCAGAGAAACCTGTAGAGCTTATACGTAACTGCACCTGCTCGGCTAGCAGAGAAACGTGTAGAGCTGATACGTAACTGCACCTGCTCGCCCAGCAGAGAAACGTGTAGAGCTTATACGTAACTGTACCTGCTCGGCTAGCAGAGAAACGTGTAGAGCTTATACGTAACTGCACCTGCTCGGCTAGCAGAGAAACGTGTAGAGCTTATACGTAACTGCACCTGCTCGGCTAGCAGAGAAACGTGTAGAGCTTTTACGTAACTGCACCTGCTCGGCTAGCAGAGAAACGTGTAGAGCTTATACGTAACTGCACCTCCTCGGCTAGCAGAGAAACGTGTAGAGCTTTTACGTAACTGTACCTGCTCGGCTAGCAGAGAAACGTGTAGAGCTTATACGTAACTGTACCTGCTCGGCTAGCAGAGAAACGTGTAGAGCTTTTACGTAACTGTACCTGCTCGGCTAGCAGAGAAACGTGTAGAGCTTTTACGTAACTGTACCTGCTCGGCTAGCAGAGAAACGTGTAGAGCTTTTACGTAACTGTACCTGCTCGGCTAGCAGAGAAACGTGTAGAGCTTATACGTAACTGTACCTGCTCGGCTAGCAGAGAAACGTGTAGAGCTTTTACGTAACTGTACCTGCTCGGCTAGCAGAGAAACGTGTAGAGCTTTTACGTAACTGTACCTGCTCGGCTAGCAGAGAAACGTGTAGAGCTTTTACGTAACTGTACCTGCTCGGCTAGCAGAGAAACGTGTAGAGCTTATACGTAACTGTACCTCCTCGGCTAGCAGAGAAACGTGTAGAGCTTATACGTAACTGTACCTGCTCGGCTAGCAGAGAAACGTGTAGAGCTTTTACGTAACTGCACCTGCTCGGCTAGCAGAGAAACGTGTAGAGCTTATACGTAACTGTACCTGCTCGGCTAGCAGAGGAACGTGTAGAGCTTATACGTAACTGCACCTGCTCGGCTAGCAGAGAAACGTGTAGAGCTTATACGTAACTGTACCTGCTCGGCTAGCAGAGAAACGTGTAGAGCTTATACGTAACTGCACCTGCTCGGCTAGCAGAGAAACGTGTAGAGCTTATACGTAACTGCACCTGCTCGGCTAGCAGAGAAACGTGTAGAGCTTTTACGTAACTGCACCTGCTCGCCCAGCAGAGAAACCTGTACAGCTTATACGTAACTGCACCCGCCGACTTTTTGAGAGCGTTACGTAATCCTCGTAGCAATATAAACAACAATAGTAAGCAAGGAAGAAGAGTTGCCCCTTTTTGTAGAAAGGAAGTAATGTATGCCTGGAAGGTTAGACTGTCAAAGTGATCCACAAAATGTGCTTTTACTATCACGAGTAGGTGAAACAGATCACTCTCAAAATTCCACTAGAACAGGCGAATATGCTTTCGTTAGACTGTGGTATAATTGATCTAATTTGCTATGTTTATTTGATAAACCTTGTGCTAATATTTTAGTATAAGACATATTCATTTATATATAATATTTACCGTATTTCTTCCGTCGTGTGACTTCGTGTTGCGTTCGAATGATTTACGCGTTTCAAATATATGTTTCGTCTTCAGAATCAAAAATCACTCAAAGTGAGGTCATTAAAATTGAAAGTAATAAAAACAGTTCCACACATATCTGCCTTACATGAGTGCACACTCAAGTGGGACCGAGCGGACACTGTCTGTTAGTAGCTATTGTTTAAACAAATTTATTTCGGTATCGTAGAGCTGGTTTGATTTTAAGTATAAATGAACGCTTAGCACGAAGTCACGACTGTGTACGTAATTGTACGCTTTATATAGCTCGAATTCTTTCAAGGCGTTCATGTAATCGCCTTTATTACAAACATATATGGGTTTCAAGTTGGAATTAAAGCTTGTATATTTATGATTTTCATATGTGGTTTTCAGCATGTGGTTACTCTGGGAATGGTGTAAGAGTAGGAGGAATAATATTACTCGCGGTAAAGCACTCCTGTGTGCTCACAGCTTGTCAATAATACCTCTATAACCATGTGCTGCAGTATAGGTTCCTAATCCAGAAATTATCAGTTGTTGGCCTAATATATGACGGAAATAATCCCTGTGGATAGTGCAGATTTCCAGAGAATATAATACTCCTCAGCATACGAGAAAGAACGTGTGAACAGCATTACTCTCCAGCAGACCAATTAGACGGCAAGCCAACATTATTAATTCACTTCCTTATCCATGGACATAGTGGGTATGGGGGGGTCTGAAAAATTGTATGACGCGCCGGAAAGTTAAACTACGTAGCTGTGTGTTTCTAATCAATCACCCTTCATTATTATCTTCTAAGCTGATCATGAGCTTTGCAAGACATTATTATGCCGTTACACAAAATTCTACGTGTTTCTTGGCCATTCCAGCGGAGCCCAGATGTAATGTGTGTGTGAGTACATATTAGAGCTACTCTGAGGTGAAGAACAATTACGTGACGCCTGTCACGCGTCCGTGGCCGAGATTGTTCCAGACTCACCGGTCCGTGCGCTTTGTGTTCAAGGCCGCAATCAATTACGCTCTAGTGTTTTCTAGCAGAAGCTTATTATGGATTATTCTGGAATATCAGCGAGGTATAAATATAACCATTCAGCGGCGCTTAGTTCAGTTTCAGTGGCGATTTATTCCAGTGCGGTTCGAGGTATTGTGGCTAAGTTTTATGTGATTTACAATTGTGCGAGACTCTTAGTAGTTGACATTTTTATTGCGTTTGAACAATTGTAATTTGATTTGTTGTAAGACACTATCTTGTTGATTACAAACTGTTTAACTGTGTAATTAAAGCTGGTGATTAGTGACTTACTTGGTGTCTTGTGTTTTGTTTTCCACTGTACCATACGGCGATCAGTGATGCCGTCGTAATACATAACGGTTTTTGGTAAATCTATGTTTCTGTAATAGTTGTGTCCTATAATATGTGACTGAGAAAAGTCAACCTTGCGTCAGACGTCGATGGGGTTAATAAATAAACAAAGCCTGAACAATTTTATTGGAATTATAAAGAATCATAATTGTCAACTGTTGCTACTTACTTAAGTCCTTAAATTCCTAGGTGGAACACAGGGCCTCGACGAAATTTCTCCAGCGTGTTCTGTCCATTTCCAGGGCCTTCATCTCCCTCCATGTCTTGTTGACCACTCAGCTCCCTTTCCATAGTCCTCTTCCAGGTGTTCCTCGGTATTCCACGTCTGCGGCTACCTTGCGGATTCCAATTCAGTGCCTGTCTCCCGATATTTTCTGGTGGTCTTCTCAGGGTGTGACCGATCTACCTACATTTTCATCTTTTTATCTGTAGTTGGATGGGACTCTGACTTGTGGTCTCCCATAATCTCTGTTTGACATGGTCTTGGGCCACCAAATTCTCATTATGTACCTCAAACAACGGTTTATGAAAGTCTGTAACCTTATGATGCTATCCTTTGTCACTTTCCAGTCAACTGTTGACAGTATTCTAAACTAATGTTCTTCTTATTTCCAGGTTTAGGCGGCATCACCTGTTTTGGTCTCTATTTTCAAGCTACCTTTTGTGTGGTCTTCCCACATTTATTTTCCCTTTAGTTGCATATTGTAAAATTGTTGAGGTAGCCTTCCCGCTCCCATTCTACCTATATATACATATAGTCTATCTCAGCTTACATTCCTCGATTCTTGCATATACAGAGACTATAACCAATTCGTGTTTTTTCACATCGTTTCTAAATCTATTGTTTCTTGTTCCCTTTATGTATCTCAAGAAATGCATCACTGCAATTTTTATATGAATTGTACCTTTCTTAGATAATATCAATGTTTCGGAACCGAATAAAAAAGTATGACCGGCCGTAACCTTAGAGAACTTTATTTGAGTTTTATTTCTTCTTTTTTTCCTAAAATTTTTTAATAGTGCCACAAATCGCCTGAAATCTGTTTGTTTTCCTCTCGATGCTCTCGTTCTCATCAAATTGATATGTAATATCATATCCGAGGTATTGAAAGTGGGTTATTTCCTCCAGCACTATATCATTGATCGTAATTTTTTATCTAATGAGATGTTTGCCTTTGGAAGCCATTATTTTGTTAAGCCTAAACTAATGATAGTTAATCGCGTGTACTGCTTCTTTTTCTTCTGTGGAGTCACAGTTCGGAGTCGAACATTAGCATCCATAATTATCCGCTACCATTTCTTCCTGTCCTTGGCGATCGATCTCCATCGTTTTTTTAACTGAAGTATCAGCATCTCTCACCACTGCGTTAATCCAGCGATGCTTGGGTCTCCCGACAGGCCTTCTACCCTCGATTTGACTAAACAGTACCTTCCTAGGTATTCGTGCTAATGATGTGTCTTGCCCATTGCAATCTATGCAGTCGGATGCTGGTGGCCAGATCATTGTCTATGTATAGTTCCTCATTGAGACGCATTCTCCATATCCCATTGACTTGTATTGGTCCTTATATTCTCCTAAAAATTCTCCTTTCAAAAGTGTTAACTAACTTAGCGGCTTGTTTGTTCAGACTCCAAATCTCGCTGCCATGTTATCTCCGATCTTATCATAACTTTGTATAATGTGACCTTGGACTAATTGTGGATATTCCTTGTCTTAAATATAGTTGTCAATGAAGCATATGTTCTATTTTTGGCCTGTGTCCTTTTCCTTATTTTGTTTATTTCTTCATTATCTTCTGCCATCCAACATTCCAAATATTTAAACTGATTTACTGTCACCAAGCTTATTGGTTCAATTTCAAACTGTTGTGTATAAAATAAAATATGAAACACGTAAATTAGATAGTTGGAGCATTGTGTTGTGTTGCATATAACAGCTGCGTAATTGTGTATACCAGACACAACATATGTACCAGTTTAGTGTTGATTCCCCTTTGTTTTACGCAGTAATTCTGTAGGCGATTACGACGCCAAAACTTCGCTGCAGTCTCCGATGGGAACTAAACGCGAAACTGTTAAAGGAAATTAGGGTATAATTTGGAAAGTTTCCAAGTGTGCTTTGTTGTAACTGTAACCCCCCACGACACAACTGTATCAGATTAACAAAGCGTAACTTTAGTAATAACTACCTGATTATATTTGGAGAAAAAAATGTAATTCCAAAAGTATATATCTTTTAAAAACAATAATTGGAAGATATGATGAACCAAGCGGTAATAAGAGAAAGCAGTACAGTTTCAGCCTACGACTAAATATTACTACGGATCGTTCTGTTCTACAGTAAAAACAGAATAATCGACACCAGATGACGTCAGTAATTACACTCCTAATTACTGTTTACAATAACCATTACTAATATATACAAATAAAATAACCATATATCACGACCACTACTTGGTTTAGGACCAGATCGTGGTTTAGGACTTGATAATGGTGGAGACACTGAACGGCCTCGTCCTGTGAATGGCAGGTAGCAGTTCAGTAAGTAAGCACGACAAAGTCACTCATCCCTAGAATGAGTACATGGATTTTAAATTGAGAATTCGTACGGAATAGTGCGTTGATGTGTCTTGCTGATAATCCACTGTGATATAGAGACTTAGACGTTTAGGAAATCAAAAATAAATAGAATTTTAAATTTTAAATTCTTTATGTACTGAAGTCTTACGAAATCTCTCTGAGTAATAACCTGGCGAATAGTAAAGATTTACAGACGCTTGACAAGCTACTGATTTTTCAGTGTTTAGAAAAGAAAATTTGTTCTACTTTGCGAGGATGTAATGTGGTGTCTTAGAACTCATATACTATGGCAAAATTGAAAGGAGAGACAGTTTAAACGAAGGAGAACATCATATTTGTTGACCGCAAGAGAACTGTCCCGCTTCAAATCAACAGACTTGTACAGGCCGCCTGGCGTACACAGGAGACACCATAAGCACGAGAATGTCGACCGTGTTACATGACGTGTAACAGGGCCTTACGACGTCGTAAGTAACAGTTCATCATGAAATGATTAATAATAACAGACGAGACTTAAACGGTGCATTCTAGTCGGCATCGTAATAATAACTATTGTGATTCTATATAATATATAGGTCTGTCACATTATTTTTTTAGTACGTACTGTGGACTTCCGATTTTATGGAATAAATGCCATTATCACGTAGAAAACTGAATTCAGAAAAGGTAAAAGTTAAGAAAAGTCTATGAACCTTCGCAAAGAAAAAAATGTCGGTATGGAGAACCATACATGACTTCCACGTCCTAAGATTTATATTTAAAATTATTTTTGAAATGAAATATTTCCATAAAACTACTTCTTACTACTTCTTTCTTCAGCCTTAATCACAGTACTGTGGTCACGAACGTATACCACCTCATGTTAGCTTACTCGATTTTCACTGATGATGGCAGACGATGGCACAGACGAAACTTCTGGGTTTTGCGAACATTTTGGACCACGGCCAAACAGCTCGGGAAGGAATCTTAACAACAAACAATTTCTTTGTTGCCGATAAGGTAGTACGCATAAAAAATTATCCTCTCCCCTTTCAACTATCACTTTTATTTATGATTATTATGGATTATTATGACCACCTTTTCAGGATACTTTATTTATCAAAATTAAGTACTTTACTCTTGTTAAAACATAAAACGTTGCAGGTAAACCGATCTTTACCAAAATCAGTAGGCCTTGAGTCCTCTACAACTCAGGCACATATGCAAAAATCATTTGATTCTGTTTGAATTTGCAGCAGTTATCGTTCGCCATAGAACAATTCTACACACACACACACACACACACCTTTCGGAAAATGTCTTTTCTTCATGTTTTGAGGGCAGTAAAATCGGAATCAGCCCTTAATTCGAAAACGATTTTTTTCGCGATCACCATACTTCCATTTCCTTACGGAACATGGAAGTAATAACTCAACTTTATTACAAAACACACAAAAGAAATTACAGTTTCCCAGCGTAAAATAACACATAATTGATCACATTGAATGATAATATTTCCATGAAATATGACGTTACTAATTAACAGGTCTAGAGTCAATAGCGTCATCAATCAAGTTTTGCCGCCTGCTGTAATCCACGTTCATTGTTGCGTTAGACAACAATTTATCATTATCAAAGCATGCTGGAAGTATACTCCATTGTTGTGGTTTATCTAACAGACTAGTAATAGTTAATTAGACGAAATGTAGTCGAAATGTTTCCAGAAGTACGCGTACACTTACATGCCTTCAAAATGCAAAATATTTTTTCCATTGCGTGTTAGTGTTTTAATGCCAGCCTTTTACACTTATGCCGTCTGCCGTTTTGGTTTTAATCCAAAAATTTATTAAAAAACTAAATTCCTAAAATATTGCTTATATGTATGAATTGTTTTATACTCCATGTTTACCCTGTCGTTTGATTTCCCAACTTTATACCCTTGTTGAACCAAACCTTTTCGAACATTTATTCTTTTCTATTAGTTATTGTTACTTGTTTATTTACATTTTCTCTTTTACTTGCTTAACTTTTTACTCTTACTTTTTGTTTCTAATATAACTGTTTAGCTTTTAACGCTTATATTATTTTTCTGTTTCTAATAAAACTAGTTTTTCTTTCCCTACATATTAAATTTTTCTTTTTCTTCTCTTCCTACTACTACATTTTAAATTAGTCTTTATTGTACAACTTATTTTTACAGGTTATGTCTATGTCTATGTTGTGTCTATGTCGTTTTATGTTTCCTTCTTTTCTTCATTCCGCTTTTCTTTCGTTTTCTCTTTTCGTTTCTTTTCCAATTCATGTTTTTATTCACTATTCTTTACGTTTCCTTTGTTTTACACTTAAACTTATTTTTTTGTCTTTATCACCTTACTTTTTTTGTTAATTACTTCTTCTTTACTTGACTTCTAACTTACTCTTATGTCAAACGTTTCAATGACGCTCACCGTTGTTAATATTATTATTCCGTGTCTTTTGTAATTTGTTGTAAATTTTAACTCATGTAGTAGCCTACATGGTAAACATGTTTATTTTTTTCTATGCCATTTATTACTTTATTTTTAGTACGAATATATTCCAGAAGAATTTATTTTAAGATTTCTTCAGACGTGAAGATATTTTTTCATATACGCTCAGCAAACGGGTACAACTGTTTGTCTAAATTGAAACGGCTGCTTACGATTTGGTGCGTTGTAAAAGTAGGAATTATAAAATGCAAACAAAGTAAAATTTAAATTACCAAAGTGTATTAGATTTACAGTTTATCTGCCTTTAAAATAAACAACATTACTAACGATAAAACTTACAACGCTGGAATCATGTTGGATTAGAGTTTTAAAGTCTTCTTCCGGTATGGTCCGCCTCAAATTGTCTTGTATGACAACGCTTCACTCATATTACAATGGGTACCGTCAGGTCTATATGACGATGAAGCTGGCAATCGTGCCTAGTTGTATAGTGTAGTGCATCATCACTTCATCCTCGCACAAACTTGAGGATACTCATTGTATGATGTATGAGCGAAACGTTGTCATACAAGACATTTTTGACGCGATCCATACCGAAAGATGGATTCAAAAACATAATGGACACCGTTCTACGTGAGAACAATGTTGGATTAGTATTTGCCGCCAGCGCTGCTTTGTCACTGGAATTGGTGCAAAGCGTGCTCTCCTAGTGAGCGTGGTGTCTATGGGATGTCTTACAGAGCGTACTATAGTATCGACGTGTCTCGGATAGCCGACTGTATATCGTTAAACTTCAGAACTAACTTCCAGGAGTTCCGTACTAGGTCTTCTCGCCTTGCGTAATTAGTTTTGTCAGTAAAATAAATTTGATTCGTTATCCATATGTATATACCGTACTCTCTGTAGGAGCTGCTGGCGAGATCCTGAGATGTGAGACCGTGGAGTTACTGGTATGCTGGGGTTGCTGGTGGGATGTGGGGCCGTGGGATTGCTGGTGGGATGTGAGGCGGTTGGATTTCTGGTGGGATGGGAGACCGTGGTGTTGCCGGGATGCTGGATTTTGTAGTGGGATGCAAGACCGTGGGGTTTATAGGATTCTGGGCTTGCTGTTGGGATGTCAGACCATGGGGTTGGGGTTGCTGGGATGCTGGGATGCTGGGGTTGCTGGTGGGATGTGAAACCATGGAGTTGCTGGGATGTTGGGGTTTCTGGTTGTATGCAAGACCGTGGGGTTGCTGGGATGCGAGACCGTGGGGTTGCTGGGATACTGGGGTTGCTGGTGGGATGGGAGATCGTGAGGTTGCCGGGATTATGAGTTGCTGGTACGATGTGAGATCGTGGTCATGGAAATAGGAAAAATACGATGTGATACAACCAGTAGGCCTTATGTTCTTAGCACAGGAGTGAACGATTCTTTACGAATATTGCAGCTGATGTTCCAAACCAAATGTGTGTCGCAGAGCAAGGAGAGGAGATGGTGTTATTCTGAATATGGATCCTCTGGACATGGTATAGTTATAATTGAATTAGTGCATATTGCCTGTCTTCAATGTAAATTAACATCCAATTTCTGGGTTGGTACCCGTGTGAGGAGATTTCACTGGGTGAATAGTAACTCTACATGGTACATTGGATATGGGTTTATTACCCCGATAACATATGGGTATACCATCAACTGACGGTGGTCCTTCATGCTTCAGCGGATGTACTGACCTTCATCTACATCAAACCTAATGAGAGACATAAAATGTGAGTCCAAATGTCGTTTAGATTCTCATGGGGAAATGCTGGAATACTACTAGAGGACGGACTTCTTTCATCACTGCCTTTTTCTATATAAAGAAACGTTTTGGCTAGGCAACAAATCTGTAACATGAAGACGGCTACAAATTTGTTGCGTATCGAAACGTCGCTTTATATAACAAACTGGATGTGATGGAATAATTCCGTCTCTCTAGTAGGCTTAATGTCAATAACCCACTGACGTTTTTAAAGATATTGTAGATGCCGCAAGGTTTTGAAATAAGGTACGTTTTCCTGAAGCTGCTGCTGCATGTTCCCTGGATTTACAAGTTGAAGGCGCTACTTAAGTTCCGACAACAAATGCAAGGTTCTATCTGAGGAACAGTATGACGTGTATAAATACGGAAATTATTTTACATGGCACAGGGTGGCAATCACATCGGCCAGTCTGAAGTATCTTTTATTACTCGATTACTTATACCAAATACAACTGCTCTAATGAGCTACAATGTCCGTCTATTACTGTAACGGCCACTTAGGCCGTTACGTAAAATTTTAAAAACTAGACTTCTTGGCCTAGACGGAGCGAAAAATGTCCTGGCGCCCCGAGTGACAGGACTTGCAATAAAACACTCATGTAACCGTTAACAACTTTTTATTAGTGTTTTTCTTTTATTTATAACATGTTGATTTGATCTTTCAAAATGAGTTCTAATATGGTTCATTTAAATTTACAAAGATTTTCACATTTAAGTTTAAGTTATTCACATAATTTAATTTTTACAAAGAACGGTTACAATATTAATTTTAGAAACACCTGGATTCTGTTACCCCTTGTGTAGAGCATGTCTTTACATTTACATATATCCATTACTCTTGATTTTTAAAATAAAAAGGTGGAGTTGTTTTTGTGTGTTTAATAACTGAAAAGCTCTCACCTGTACTTAGAAGAACTGGATTGATACCAGGTAGAGCCGTGGCGATGAGTATTGGTGACGGTTCCCGAAAAAATACCGAAGCTAGAGTTCATCTCATACTGGGCAGCTGTCCACTGGTGTGCAGAAGAAGAAGTTGTTCAGGACCTGACGGCGTTGGCGAGCATCCGGGTGCAGTGCTCTGCAGATGGTGACTGTTGTTGATGACACCATCTCCGCATAGTCCTCCCTTCCGGCTGCACGGGGACCCTGTAATATTTTTTATTTGTAGTTGGCCGTCAGAAAACAGCTACCCCTTACACTTGCTCGCCTAGGAACACACATACTATCCGCACTGCCACAATTATTCTTTTACACTCTAACATTTTATTTAATTGATTATTAACAAACATACATTTAAGAATATTACATTGTTTTGGGGGATTATGTTTTAATACAAGGCACCCAAATCTTTACTACAATTCTAAGTGGCTTACAACTTTAGTACTTTAACAATCTTTGAGCAAGTGATGATCATTGAATATATTCAGTTATAGAAAAGTTAATGGTTACAAACAGTCAGCATCAAAAATGTAGGAAAGTACATAACAACGTATGAAATTACTTCTTATACTAAGTAATTCATTTATGGCTGAGTAACGTGTGATTCCCTTTTACAGTACACTTTACAGCGATCACACACATACACAAAAGCAACAAATATAAAACCCATTATTAATTTAATGTCGGGCTTAACCTTGAATAAAATAATTAACTCTCACCTGAGACGCTTTAGAGTTTTACGAAGTCATATAGAGTTGAACACGTACTTATTCACCCTGCCGTCAGACCACAAGTTCTCTGTCAGAAGGTTGGCGATGAAATGTGAGAGGGCAATGTATTCTGCGATCCCACATGATGTAGAAATTTAAAGTGTTTCGAACTGTCGTGCTTGACATTCGGCCACTATCGCTTCAGCTGTTACAGTTGGCTGACCTACTTGATCGCATCGATGTGGGGCACAGACACAGCCTTATTAATTGTTTAGCTGTCTCGTCCAGCGGACACGCGCTTTGGCGGTGCCAACCGTTCAAATCTCGCCGGGAATATTCAAACCCCGGCACATTACAAACCTAGTAATAGTGTTTACTCTCTACGCAACATGGATAGTATGTTACAGATTTGGTACCTATGAACCAACGAGTCAAACGTAAACAATTGCCGCATTATTTACATATTGACGATGTCACTCAAAACTGGCAGATGTGTCTTCCAGAACATTTTATGATTGGTCACTCCACAATTCACAGTTTGTTGTTTTCGAACAATGAGGCTATTCTTTTGGACTCGGAAAACAGATTGCAGATGGGTATACATTCGTTAAAACGAAACTGCAAGGATTCTGGATTGAAAATATCCACACTTAAAACCAACGTGATGGCTTTTCTTGGAACTGATCCCATACGGGCAAAAATTGTGACTGGAACAAGTTAGCAATTTTGAATACCTGGCCCACAGTGTGTCTTATAATGCAAGCGATGACGTTGTGAATAAGTTGCATAAGTTCAACCTTATGAACGGGATCATTATGCGAACCCTTAAGTCAGCAAGTAAAGGAATACACCTAACATTCCACAAGCTGATGGCTCTTCCCACAGTTCTTTATGGATCTGAGAATTGGACTTTAACGAAAGGCCAGGCCAGTTGCATCGAAGTGGCTGAAATGAGATTTCTCAGGCACGTGGCAGGGTATAGTCTCCAAGATCTTAGAAGAAACACATATATACGGCGTAAACTGAATATTCTCAGTATACTCGACAGGATTTCCCAGTATCGGCTGAATTGGTAGGAACATCTTTGCCGAATGGATGACTGCCGAATCCCCAAACAACTATGAAACTATAAGCCGAGGGGACGGAGAGGTGTGGAACGTCCGAAGAAGTGCTGGAGTGACCAGTTCTAATATTTGCCTGTTTGAGACCGGAACAAACCATCCTTGGTTTAATCCTTGAAGATGATGATGATGATGATGACGACGGTGATTTAGTAAACCATTGTGAACCAGTAAACTGTAATTGTCTCCATTGTTGCAAATGTATATCAATAGTTTGAATTTATATATAGACCAAACTAATGTGTATGTTTCAAGGGGTTAGTGTAGTAACACTACCCAAGACCAAGTTTTAAAGATGACAAAGAACGACATTTTTGTGCATTTCTTTTTTTTCTTTCATTCATAACAGCTATATAATAAAATCAAATAAACTCTATTAGTAATAAAAACTAACCTTGAAAATCATGCTTATGATTTATAAATACACTTTCAAACTTTAAATTTCAGTTTTCTATAAATTCTCACGAATGGAATTGGGTAGTTTTACCTATAACACAACGATATAATCTGTACGTAGAGGTATGCAGATAAATTAATTCATTTTACTGCTAAAAGCAAAATAGTCTATTGCCCGTCAAATACAAGACCTAACCTCACCATGTTCAATTGTAAGTGTTAACAAGTGTCCATAGAAAGGGAACACTCAGACGCCAGTATCAGTAGACTATACTGCCATGACATACAGTAGACTGTATTTTAGCGTTATCAGTTGACGTTCATTTGTCAGCAGGCTTCTAACATATTATATTACATGTATAACCAATAGTAACATTTTGTATCTCTTTTTTTTTCTTCTTCTCCTTCTTTTTTTCAGCACTTATCACTCAACGTGAGCGCTGGCTTCCAACACCAATCCTCTCAAAAGTCTTCTGTACATTGGCATCTCAGTGTAACCCTTCACATCTATTCTTCTGAGATCTTCTAGCACATCATCTAACCATCTCATCTTATGTCGTCCCCTGTATTGCTTTTATAGATTTGCGCCATCAAATTCTCTTTGGCATACGCTCTTTGGCAATCAGATCTGGGTAATGGGAATACGCTCTAGGTGATCTAGCCATTGTATTAGTTGAGCCTTTATGAATCTTACAATGTCCTTGTGACTTAATAGCTCATTTATCTCCTGATGAGTTCTTATTCTCCCTTCGTCATCTTCTTTAACCGGGTCATAAACACGTTTTGGTTAAAAATATTTTGAATTTAGTGAAGCAAATACATCATTGAAACACACTTTGTACACTGAACTTTGAACACTTAACCAAGTGAGAACGCGCACCACAAACAACTACGAAAGCTCCCAACCTAAGACAGAAAGTACATCCGTATACAACACAACATAGTGTACATGTTCAGTGCTCGTTCTTGTGTGTGTGTGTGTGTGTGTGTGTGTGTGTGTGTGTGTGTGTGTGTGTGTGTGTGTGTGTGTGTGTGTGTGTGTGTGTGTGTGTGTGTGTGTGTGTGTGTGACTCTATAGAGCCTACGTACATAAAGTCAAGTTACGTCAAATTATTTGCTCAGATATTAACCTGGCCCTAATTTGCAAAAGTTTGTTCTATAGTAATTAGGCCGCGTGGAAGACTAAGTGCTAAGTTTTGTTTTCAGACTATTTAGAGGCGCTGTTGTAATACAGAGCTCACGTACACGCAGCTCTGTACTTTCTTTAGATACACAAAACTGCACGCGATGTTAACATTTACAGCATGCTTATGTTACACTTTGTTTGTCAGGACAGAAAAGAAAGATAGTTAGCGTCCTCGTGTTTAGGAATTACATTTTACTAAATCTGCACATATGGCCTAGATATATACGGTGTAGGCATTTTACTAAATGTCTATATCTGTCTAGACATCAATGTTAATAAAACGAAGCTAATGATTGTATCTAAGAACAACTTCACAAACTGCACGCTTAATATAAACCAAAGGCCAGTTGAACGTGTAAGCAACTTTACATATCTTGTTACTATAGTCAATAAACAATAGGACTACTCTCACAAAATAAAGAGCAGAATTGAAAACGCAAGAGCACTAGAATACACTAGAATGACCAGTTTATTCAAACGTCACGATTTAACAATAAACACAAAGATGAGACCTTTACGCTGCTACGTACTCTCGATCCTCTTCTACGGTGTAGAATCTTGGACTTTGACTGAAGCCACAAGTAAAGAATTGGAAGTTATTAACACAGTAAAGATAAGAAAGCCTCAGTATCTGCGATATCTCACGAGAAATGAACAGAGAGTTTACTTATTATAGTCCATATTACAATATGGGAAAAGTAGTCTACTTGGAAAGAGAGGAGCTGGCCGACCAAGAATATCAAGGCTGAGAAATTTAAGGACCTGGTTCGGCATGAATACAACTGACTTATTCCGTGCAGCAGTACAGAAAGTTAAAATAGTCTATATGATATCGAACATCCGACGTGGATAGGAACTATCAGAAGAAGAACTCTGCATTACATGTATTTGCAGAACTAATCACCATCCAACTCTTGTGTCCATGAATGATCATAACTCTAACATTACGTACCACGTGTTGGCGGCATTCATGCGACGTATTCCTATCATCTGTCCAACGCGTTGCTACCATTTATCTGTTACACTTCTGTCACGCTTTCCAACCCTTGGATTATCTCTAACCAATAACATAAGTGTCCAATGGTTGTTCCGTATTTTTGTAGTAACGTTTTCTTAGATTACTTTTACTGTTTAGCTGCAATAACAATTCAGCAGGGCTATTCAGTACTTTATAGCAGGGCGCGTTGCGAACCTCTCATACACCTTCTTTCTTCTGATTTGCAACTGCCATGTATGTTGCTTATCTCGTGGGCGTAAAAATAGGTTTCGTTGAGATTGTAAAACTCGGAAATTTACAATTGTGTCGGCCTGCATCTCATCTATATACAATTTTGTGCAGAAGCGCAATAAACATCATCATCATCATTATCATCATCATCTTCAAGCATTAAACTAAGGACGGTTTGTTCCGGTCTCAAACAGGCAAAGATTAGACCTGGTCACTCCAGCGCTTCCTCGGACGTTCCACACCACTCCGTCCCCTCGGCTTATAGTTGCATAGTTGTTTGGGGATCAGGCAGCTATCCATTGATGTTCCCACCGATTCAGCAGATGCTGGGAAATCCTGTCGAGTATACTCATAATATTCAGTTCCTGCCGTATATCTGTGTTTCTTCTGTGATCATGAAAAATCTTACTGCCACGTGCCTGAGAAATCTCATTTCAGCCGCTTGAAAGCGACTGGCCTGACCCTTCGTTAAAGTCCAATTCTCAGACCTATAAAGAAGTGTGGTAAGAGCCATCACCTAGTAGAATTAGGCGTGTTCCTTTACTTGCTGACTTAAGTCTTCGCCTAATGGTCACGCACTAAAGTTCAACTTATTCACTTATGTCGTTGCTTGCATTAGAACACAAACTTGCAAAATTTGTAACCAGGTATCCAAGTATTCAATATTGCTAACTTGTTCCAGGACAGTACCATCTATAACAGTTTTTCCGTACGGTATCAGTTCCACGAAAACCCATCACCTTGGTCTCAAGTGTGGATATTTGCAATCCACAGAGTCTTTGCAGATTCGCTTTATCAAGTGTATACCCATCTGCAACCTGTTTTCGGAGTCCGACAGAAAAGCCTGATTGTCCGCAAAACAACAAAGTGTCAAGTGTAGAGTGACCAATCATACATAAAACAGCCTCCTGTTTAATATACCAATCCCCAGTACTACAAAATAGAATTCAATATGTGAATTATAAACACAGATTTTTATTGCCGAATCAATTTAAAATGTTAGACGAGAATTAACATTGGATGGGTAGTGTTAAAATTTCCAACAAAAAATTTTTCTGTTAATCCGCTGCATTTAGTTTTGTGATACCCTACTGAGAATTATTTTACTATGAATATAGGCATGATAATTAAGATCTATGGGACTGGGAGAGTTGGTAGACCCAAACTACGTTGGGAAGTGGGTGTGAAATATGATGGCGCCATATCCTTGGACCTGGAACCGGCGAGCATCTGCACTTGTCTGGGACAACTGGCGAAGGGTTTTAAAGGAGGCCTGGACCCAGTTATGGGTTGTCGCGTCGCTGAAGAAGAGAAAAAAGAAGAATAAGATAGGCATGATAATTACATGTGATATCTTACAGATTCCAAGCACGTACGTACTGTAATTTTCCAAAATAACCTCCAAATACTTCATAACATTTAGAAATACTTTCAGTATGTTGTATAATTTTTCATAAATTATTTGTATATTTATCAAAAGAAGCATTCCTATAATCCATTTATCTACTTGAAACAAATTTTTATGTCATCAGATTTTGTATTCAGGATGTAACTTTAAGTATAATAGTCACATATTAACAAAAGAAACAGAGCTTATTGAAATTACAACGTTTGTTAATAATTGAAAGAATTACGTTTGTCAGTTTTTGAAAAAGTAAAAAAGAATATGTTAACAAATAATATATACTGTTACGACGGTCTACCGTTGCGTCGTATGGTACAGTGGATAACCAAATACAAGACACCAATGAGGTCACTAACAACCAACATTAATTATCACAAGTAACAGTTTGTAATCATCTCGTACAATAATTTCATTTAGATTTGTCCACACGCAATAATAATGTCAAATATAAAGAATTCCGCGCTGTAGTCACTTTTCACTACTACACCACTTGCGACGCACTGTGTAAATCGCCCGACATAACAATGAGCTCTAAGCGGCAGGTATGGGCTACTTATAGTCTGCAGGGTTCCATAATATGAGTCTTTAACAAACACGTGAAAATTGTAGAAAATACTTCAGCGCGGCTGTGGCAGAAACACACACCGTTAAGCTAGCCAAGAAGCTTCTATAACGACACGATCGAATGCACGAGACGTTCCGCATTACATAATACTGCCTTGCATGTCAAGCGTCACGCAACCGCATCACAGCTGCGGGAACGGCCGAGAAAAAGTAGAAAAACGTTCTTCAATGTACCAGAACGTTCCGTAATGACGTAACACTTTTTCCGCATTACGTAACCACACACACACACACACACACACAAATTAGACGTGAAGTATATATTCTTGGCAGTCTACTTGTGATCGTCTTCGTTTAGTAAGACTAATGAGTACAGTCTGTAAACAGTTACGGATCAAGCAATGTCTAGATAAACAATTCCTTCTACTCTGTTCGCGCGTGCGCGTGTGGAACAATTCAATCGACAATCGAATAAATTATTTACAGAAACGACTAAATTGTAACCCATTAGATACAGATTGGGAATATTATATCGCACGTGGATTCTCAGAAACATACGTACTTTGTGTTGTCTGTGGCGTGACGGACTCCTAAGGTAGCACACATTAAATAAAACTTTCCTTTTCCTTTTCTTATTTATATTCTAATTTTTCATCAACATTTACGGCTAGTTAAATCTGGACATCGTTCCTGTAGGACTCGTTTCTATAGCTTTACCAAATTAATCTATCCCTGTTGTTGATACGAGGGAATTATATTATTGTCGTCTATCAATATTGGAGACTTTACCATATCCTCCTTGTTTTCCTCTTCCTCTTCTTCTTCTTCAGTTATAGAATATGATAATCGCTTTTCCAGTTCCAAACAAAAAACATTATCATCAACATAATTACAGTAGAACATAGATTATCCGAACTTCTCGGGACGAGCGCCCGTTCGGATAATTGATATTTCGGATAATAGATCGTAAATTGGAAACATTATTTGCCTTTACAAAAACAAAAATTTTTATAACAAAATCATTTCTAACACACTGTTATATAATTACAGCAACCTGTATACTGTACTATACTATATTACTAAGGCTAAAAATCAATGAATTAAAACTGAGTGTAATTAATAATAACCAAAAGTTAATTTAAAGGACAAAAGTTAGATTTTAATGACAATCACTATACTATAAAATTAACTATGAAACATACATTAGGTGACAGAGACTTCCGTTGACACAGTTTGTTTATCAGTTGTAAATATATTTATCAAAGTTTGTTGATGTAAGTGTGTTTACAGATTCTTTGTTTATCGATTGTAAGGCTGTATAGCTACAGCGTTTATTTATTACTGTACAGTACTGTAACAATTTATAGTACACAAATTTTTATGTTCAATAAATATACAATATGCCTACACGTGTCCAATACATTACTCTGGAGCACAGTACATAATTGTACTTTTTATTGAGTTCGGATAATAGATCGTTTGGTTAATGAATGCTCGGATAATCGATGCTCGACTGTACATCCATCCAACCAACATTTCCTAAGCTTGCCCATTTCATTTCGTCTAGAAGGCTTGTATTGCCAAACTTCTATAGACAACTTCCTGTGAGTATTCTATCTCTCTTTGTCTTCCATAACAAGACCTTGAATATTATAAAAACTTGAAAATATTTGCGTATGTCTTCATTGTGAAGTCTATCTGATTATGTGCAGCAGTTAATAGATCGCAAAGAAACCTCATCATTTAAGGATTTGATTCTACTAAGATATTCCTTCAGCGCTATCCCCTTTTTAAAACAATACCTAAAAACAACGCACAGTCCCATTGCGATATAAAACGGAGCCGTTCTTTTTCAGAGCCAATGTTTTAGTTGAACTACACAAGCTGTATAAAGACAATGATCTGGCCACAACCATCCGACTGCATAGATTGCAATGGGCAAGACACATCATTAGGATGGAAGGCAGCCGAATACCTAGGAAGGTACCGTTTAGTCAAATCGAGGATAGAAGGCCTGTCGGAAGACCCAATAAACTCTGGATTGACGCAGTGGCGAGGGATGCTGATAATTTACTTAGCTTTCCGCGACCGGTGTCCATTATGTTTTTAAAGTCTTCTTCCGGTATGGACCGTGACAAAAATGTCTTGCAGGACAACGTTTCACTCATATCACAATGAGTATCCTCAGGTCTAAGTGACAAACACGCGGGCAAGCGAACTCAGTTATACTGTATAGTGTAGAAGTGGCGGTGGGTGGTCCGGTAAGGGGACCCTGCCCTGTAGGTGTTACGCTGTATGTATTATTTGTGCGGTCAGTCAACCCGCGTTGCAGTCCAACCAGACAGTAAAGTTTACCAAGTCCTACGAAGCGTGGAGGTTTCTCTGTTGATGTTATCCTTGTGTTTATTAATTTCTACTGCTTCTACAATCAATTTGTCACAATACCTATTACATTACCTTATTACAGATGCGTCTTCAAAGTTCACCATGTTATTAGTTAAGGCTAAATTGCAGACTTTTCAACCGGCGAGTTCTTCGTACGTCTGACATGTTCTTGGACTCTTGTAGAAATCAGGCGGCCCGTCTGGCCAATGTAAATCTTACCGAAACTGCATGGAATTTTGTAGATACCTTCAGTGTTGAACGGGATTCTGTCTTTGGTTGGTTTTAAAAATTGCGCCAGCTTCTTATGTGGTTGAAACACTATTTTAATGCCGTATTTCCTCAACATACTCCTAATTTTCTTTGTGGTATGCAATTGATCTGTGACTATTATCGTCTGCTGTAGGTGTTACTGAAGGTTTTCCGGTCTTCTTCAATGCTTTACGTATGGCATTCCTGTTATATCCGTTGCTTTCAAAAGCGTCCTTTAGGTGCTTTTTCTCCTCGAGGAAATGTTCGTCATCGGATACCCTCTTCGTTCTATGAAAAAGTGTGTTCAGAATGGCTTGTTTTTTGTCACTTAGACCTGATGATACTTATTGTAATATGAGTGAAACGTTATGATACAAGACATTTTTGACGCGGTCCATACCGGAAAAAGACATTAAAATATAATATTTTTATTGTTCGTATTATATATTTTTATAATCAATAAACGTATTTAATGCAGTAATCGTGACCAAGAGGCAATCTCATCATGGTTGTACTTGGTAAATTTTCATAATTTTACAGTATTTAAAAAATAGCTTAATTTATTTATAATTATTGTATAACTCAATTTTAGTGGTTAATATTTTTTAAATGCCGTATTTATTAAATAATTCAGTATTATTTTGTAGTTTGGTCGTTAATTAAGCCAATATTAAAACATTTAAATTGATGTATCGACAAAATTTATAGTCGTCAATAAGACCTATACATGGCCAATATAGAAACAATTTATAAACATATCATGTCTTTTGTTTTACTTATGTGATTAGTACGGTATATTAACTTTTTCTGCATCGGTGTACCGTGCACAGTCTCTGAAGATGGGAATAAATATTATTGAGACGCCAACATAAATATTTTAAAATTTTGTGTAGGTATTTATTAACTATATATATTTTTCAAGTAAAACATATTATGGATTAAAAGAGCACCTGATATCTAGCTTCATCTCAAGAAGCACTAAATGCAAAATCTACAAAATCACATCAGCCCAGTGGTGACATATGCTTTAGAAACCCTGTACAAAGACACATAATAGCGAGCGACTTCTAGGGCGGAGTCTAAAAATAATATTTAGAAGAGTACAAGAAGATGGAATGGCGCTATAATTATGAATTATGATGATGGGGCATATGTCCTGAAACGCGTTGAATGAAATATAGAGAAAAGGCCACCAGACGGACAAGAAAAAGGTAAACTATTTTACTAATTATATGAACTATACTATCTTAGCAAAGAGCCGGACATTGTCAGGATAATCAAAACCTTAGGTTACTAGCTAAGATGGGTTGGACACATAGAGAGAATGGTGGAAGGACGGTCTACGAAACATATTTTCTACCAGAAACCAATAGGTAGTAGAATAAGGGAAGACCCCGAAGCAGATTCAAAGACCAGAAAGTGGAGGACCTGGGAAAGCTGAACATAAGAAACTGGAAAGCCAGGGTAAAAAAAGAGGGGAATGTAATCGACTCTTGGAGCAGACCAAGATAAACCAAGGGTTGTGGGGCCATGGCTGATGATGATTTATTAAATAAACCTCACAGGAGCTTTCATAATTAACGTTTATCACTAAACTTTAGATTTGTTTAAGTGAATTTTTTTTAAATATATAAATCACGCCCTAGGTTATAAAACACAACGTACATGGAAATGCAGATATTTTGTATAGTGAAAAAATAAATAATGTAGTAAAAATTATTTGAACATACGAAGTTTGAAGGCGTGTTACCAATAATGTAAAATGCTGAATTCTCTAGCAACAAATTGGAAGGTTGCGTCTGACATGGAAAGTTACCAAGCTACTTCAGCACCAAGTATAAAATACATTACACACGCGCCCTACCTTACATTTATCCTCTCTTGAGTATTTTCCTTTCCACGTTTCAATTTACATTCCTCTGTTCTAATTTGAAACAACATTTATATACGACACAAAATGATATTCATTAAGACTCCAGTTGTTAATATCTTTCTTTTCAGACTAAGAGCAACCGAGGTGGTACACACTTTGATCTCGCCTCTACTTATCAGTGCATGTAAACTTTACCTCCGTGGTTAAAACTGAAAACTGGGTCGCTTTACTAACATTTCTTCCATCTTACTACGAATACTTGTCTGCTTGAACGCACACTAGTAGTGTGTTGAACTAGTTTGCGCTCTGTCTATACAAACTAAAACAGCACATTTGAATGCATAACTTTAGTCTCCTGTAGACAAAATGTAAACAATAATTAAAACTAAGTCTTCTGTACTTAATTTATATTGAGATTGAGTATCATTTCCAGTTATACCTACAAATATTTACTTCGGTAATAATATTGTTAGGATAGTCTCACGGATCGCCGTAGTGTACAGTGGAAACAAGTTACAGACTCGAATGTAGTCACTAATTACCAGCTTTAATTAGTCACAAATAATAATGTGAAATCAACAAAGTACTCTCATACAATAATTCAAGTTAAATTTGTTCACACGCAATAATGTCACTTAAACAACACAGTAGTCACTTTCCACTAATCACTTGTTCTGCAGTAAAGAAATCTCCCACTGTAATTCACTTACTAAGCCGGCAACTGTTACATATATAGGTTCCGCAGATGTTCCAGAATTACTTTACATTGTTTTGGCGGCGTGCCAGCATAATTTGCATAGTTACAAGTTGTCTCGAACAGTCTGGAGCGCTACGGCAGTGTACGGTGTAGACACAGACACCACATTCTGTGCTAGTGGAGAAGCGTATAGAACGATAATCTCGTTTTTTTGAGAAAGTTCCGTAATGGTCGTAACAATATTGTGATAGTGATGAAAAGGTTATAATTCAAGTAACGACGTTGTGATTAAGTTACGTAAGTTCAACCTTATGTGTGGGACCATTACGCAAACCCTTAAGCCAGCAATGAAGAATCACGTCTAAAATTCTACCAGGTGATGTCTCTTCCCATACTTTGTAGATCTAAAAATTAGACTTTAACAAAAGGCCAGGCCAGGCGCATCCAAGTGGCTGAAGTGTAAATTTCTCAGGCAAATAGCAGTGTATACTCTCCATGATCGTAGAAAAAACACAAATATACAGAAGGAACTGAAAATTATGAGTATACTCGACAGGATCGCCCAGTATCGGCTAAATTGGTGGGAACATATTTGTCGAATGGATTACTGGCGCATCCCCAAACAATTATGGAACTATAAGCCGAGGGGATGGAGAGATGTGGGACGTCCGAGGAAGAGCTGGAGTGACCAGCGCTAATTTTTTGCCTGTTTGCGACAGGAACAAACCATCCTTGGTTTAATTCTTAAAGATGATGATGATGATGAACGGTTCAAAATGAAGGCAAATGTCAGAAAAGAAAAGTTATAATATTTAACAAGTATGAAGGCGTCGTTAACATATCCTTGGAAGGAACTCTATAGAGCAAGTAGACACGAAATGATGTTCAGTAAGGGTCGGTGTGCTATTGGACGTGTTCTTAAACTAACAGCAACACTTCGTGGTAATGCACACTTTGATCTGTGGTCTGCTTACTACTGCATGCAAACCCAATCTCCTTGGTTAACCTGCAAAACTGGGTCGCTTTACAATGTTTCCTTGTGTCTTTCTGTACACGCTTGTTTCTTTGAATGTGTATTGTTGAACTAGTTTGCGCTACTTCTATAGGCCTGCTAAAGTAAAAGAGCACAGTGTAATGCGTATCTTTAGTTAATTTATATTGATTTCGTGTTCTTACTCATTTTCAGTTATACCTACATATATACAGTATTTGCTTTGGTAATAAAATTGTAATAGTGGGAAAAGGTTCGGAATGAAGGTAGCTGTTGGGAAAAATAAAGTTTTGATATTTAATAAGAATGAAGGCGTCATTAACATATCCTTGAAAGGAATTTCTGTAGAACCTCTATATCCTTGGAAGCAAAGCAACTTTAATTTCCTTTGTAGAAAACAGACAAATGATTTAATTGAAGTCGTCTGTACTTGTTTCGTAGGGGAGACCGTGTATAGTTGATACACGTTTTACATTTTTATTTTTATAATTTTTGTTTTTAATGCTACAGATCCAAATAAAATGTTATTTAGTACAACTACTTTTTACCTATAATAATAAACTACTATCAGGGTTTTGTAAAAGTTAATTTATAAGAAAAAAATAATTTTATATACAATGACAAAACGTATCAACTTAACCCAGAATGGGTTAAGTTGATACTCAAGTGAGTAGATTGATGCGCTGAGGAGAAAGGAATGAAATGATGTTAGAAATTTTATTAAAACAGATTTTATTATAAGTACAGAGGATAAGCACTAAAATATTAAATAAAAAGGAACTAAATACATTAAAAACAATTTTAGGAATGCTTTGCATACAACATTTGTAATTAAGTTGAATATTAAATCAAACATTATTACATTTTCTATTAAACGTAAAATTGAATTAATTATACTTAATTCATAATATACATTGTAACCAAATTAATTTAAATAAGAAAAAACTCTATCTTTAAGGTAAACGAGTTCCGTAACTTGTAACTAAAAACTAAACACTAGAGTGACGATTAGCAAAACTCTAATAGAAATAATAAAACTAAAATTTTAAAATAGTTCAAAAACAAAAGGAGGCTTATAAAACTATAGGCCTAATGTTTAATCCGAGTCAGATGTCAAGCACACATCTGATTGGCAGTTGATACAAGTGTAAGTAGGGCTATCTTCTCCACAGCTTATGTGAGCCCAATTTTTACAGGAGATGCATTGAATCCAGTCTTGACCTGGTTTAGATGTAGAGTAGGTTTCCAGACACACTAAACAAAATGTTTCTTCGTCTCCCTCAGAATAGGACTCGACTTCCTGGCTTCCTCTTTTTGAGCTCGCTCTTTTCTTTGTTTCCATGACATTTTGTTTTTTACAGCTGTCTTCATTTTGCTTACAGCTAAATGATTTAAATAATTTCATTTTTGCTTTTTCTTGTTTTATCAATTTCTTCAACTCTCTTTCTGTTGTTCCTTTTTCAATTCTTTCTTTTACTGGACTATCTGTGAGGATATTTGATTTCAATGGCTGCCTACCTTTTCCACTCATTTTTCGTTCTCCAGCCTTTGGAAGTGGCTGAATATGTTCCAGCTTTACGGTAGGCGAAGAAGCTGTTGAAGACTCCCCTGTTAAATTCACAACGGTTGGTTCGATTTCTGCTGATGCTGAGGGTCCAACTGGACGATTAGTGACGTAGCTGGACAAAAAATCTTCATCCCTAAATATAAGTGGGTTGAACGGCATTACTCCAGTTGACTTGAAACCTGCTATAATATTGTTTGGTGTCATAGAATTTGCGAAAGCACTCTTGACAAGACAGGGAATATCATATAGGGTTATAGTCTTCCCTGGGTTGCTTGTAAGCCAGTTGTCGGCAGCTGAAAAATAAAACTTCTTAAATGGTCCATAAACTGATTTATCTAGCGGTTGAAGACGATGGGACGTGTGAGGTGGAAACGAAAGTAAAATGACACCGTTGTTCTTGCAGAAATTTAACACTTCTATAGACAAGTGTGAGTCATGGTTGTCCAGTAAAAGAAGGCAGGGATGTTCAGGCGAAGACTTCACATGTCGATGAAAGTGTTGTAGAAAAATTACGAAAGAAGGCCCTGTCATCCAACCTGATGGATGTGCTGTTTCAATACAACCAGGTGGTCCTCCGTGAATGAAATGGTCTTTATAGAACACTCTTGGAAAGATGAAAAGAGGTGGTACAAAGTTACCTATAGTAGTAACTGCAGTGGCAATCGTGACAGTTTGCCTTCGTTCAGCTGACGTAGCCTTCCCGACTTGAGCTCCTTTCTCAGCTACAGTTTTACTAGTCCGTTGAACGGTCTGCACACCTGTTTCATCTGCATTCCACACGTCTTTACTTTGAAATTTATATCTGTCAAAAACAGCTTTAAGATTTTCAAAAAAAAGATGAACATTATGTTTGTTAAAACTAGTGGCACGACTGAGGCTGGTCGCTTCTGGCTCTCGTAGAGAAAGATTCCGGTGTCTTTTTAAAAATTTAGAAAACCATCCTGCAGAAGCCATTTTTGAGTTATACCATGTATCAGGCACTTTTACTTGATTTGCTAAAGCCAATTCATATGATATTTCCCTTATATTTTTTGGAGTCAAACCATAATATATTTTTAAGCAAATACGAATATATATTATATATATATATATATAAACTTTCACTATGAACTTACTTTATGGTTTTTTTCCCAAACGTTTCAACGTGGTATACGTCTTCTTCAGTGGGAGTAAATACTGAATGTCTTTACAGAGTAACGGTTATGGACTGTAGGTGTGTGTGGTGGGGGTTGATGGTGGGAGGGAATTGGCGCTGGGGTTCAAATTGTGTGTTAGAATCAGTGTATCGAAAAGTATGTGTGATCTATAATGTAATTGTTCATTTAATATGTTGTTTAGTTGTAGTGCGTGATATCTGTATATTTCAAATTGTTCTGCTGTGTTCAGTTTTCTACAATTTGAAATATACAGATATCACGCACTACAACCAAACAACATATTAAATGAACAATTACATTATAGATCACACATACTTTTCGATACACTGATTCTAACACACAATTTGAACCCCAGCGCCAATTCCCTCCCACCATCAACCCCCACCACACACACCTACAGTCCATAACCGTTACTCTGTAAAGACATTCAGTATTTACTCCCACTGAAGAAGACGTACACCACGTTGAAACGTTTGGGAAAAAACTATAAAGTAAGTTCATAGTGAAAGTTTATATATATATATATATATATATAATATTTATAAAAGTGAACGAAGATGATGTACCAACAAGATAATTAAGAATATATTCTGTAAGCTTTCTTCTAGATGGTCATTTAGTATCTGACGAGGTTTGGCATAGCCCATACGGACATCTAAATTTGAGTCTGGGTTTGGGTTTTTTTATTTTTTATTTTTGTACAAACTCATACAGAGGGAAATCTAAATTGTTCAGTTCAGACTTAGTACAATAGATAGAAGGATTAAACAACATAAAGACTATTGCCAGACTTCCTTCCATCACAGAACCAAAGAAAACTTGAAAGGCAAACTGTATGAAAATATATCTAGTCTCTACACTGAGAACAAAGGACTTCCAAGAAAATCATCGGTTGCCAATTTCCGCATGGCCACAGGACACGACTGCTTAGCGGGGCACCTCAACAGGATCAAAGGATCAATATCCTTCCTTCTGAGATGTGCTCTCTTTGAAAATGCCCTGGAAACAAAATGGGCAAGGACCATCTTTTGGTCTGCAAAAAACTGGATAAAGGAAGACAGAATAGAAAAGACCTACGTGGTCTTTATTGGGAAGCTAGATCAAGAATGACGTGAGCCAAATTGAGCCACTGAAAACAACAACAACAATATTGTTCAGTCTACACAGTATAGGCTATAAGGTACCCTGATATTTGAATGCCTCCAATAATAAACCTTTTACCGCCTTTTACTTTATTACGTCGATACGTAAGGAAATTATTCCTCACAGCTAAACAAGCCCTGTGTCTGTTTATACGAATAAATATATTTTCCTACTGAATAGACGGCTTATTGAATGAGATCATATTAAAGAGGCAGTTGCTAATCAATAAGAACAAACTATAATTTACATTTAAATTAAAAACTTGTAGCTCTTCTCTTATGACCTCATTCTTTATACATTCAAGTTTAGAACACAGTCAATTCCCATTATGAATGTCATTTCTAAAGCCAGTATTTTACTGTCTTGTTTCTTTATTATTCATACTTCACACCCCTAGGAGAGGACAGGAACTGCCATAACTTTGTAGAACTTTAATTTTGTATTGCGACGTACCTTTTTCTAAAAATACGGTGATTGCCCCACTGATCGTCTGGAACTTACCTAACTTTAGAGCAATATCATAATTTCTGCCATAGCCAATATTATTTCCCAATTACTTAATATGGCTCACTTGTTTTAAAATTTTATCATTAATCATTATTTTTTTTCTTATTGGCTCCTTGCCTCGAACTGCTATTACCTGTTTTTATAGTGAAAAATTTCCATACTGTATTGCTTGCAAACCTTATGAAGCTTTGTCACCGGGCAAAAGGATTGTCGCATGACAAATGGGGCCAATCGTACAACTTTTAATGTTCTTGGTGACCCTAAAAAGGGCCGTGTGGCGAAAACGCTGTGATGGATGTCCCTCCCGAGCCGCGCTGAGATGTACGGTGGCTGCGCCCGCCGTTCGTGGCGTACTGCCGTCCTTCTCTTCTTTCGTCATCGGTTGCGTCGAGTCCTCCGCCGGCCCAGCGACGGCCATCGCTGGCGCGGTACAGGAGTGCGAAGTATGCAAGAACGGCTGTTCTTCTCTTCGGCTGTTCCTTCCGGCTGGCTCCGCGTCGATGTAGTCCGAGAGAAGAGATGAAGTGCGTCAAAAAATTCTAGTGGAGCTGTTTTTATGTCCTAACCGGGATCGCTGATTGGCTCGCTCCTGACACGTCAGATGTCACGTCTCGGCGGCTGATCCCTGATTGGCTCGCTGTGCGTTCGTCAGGTGTCACGCGCCGCCAGGTGCTCACGACTGGTACCGGGGAGCAGACGTTTGCCTCCGTGCCGTCACAGCTTATAACAGATTTTTGCAAATTGTATTTAGAAGTACGAGCAAGTCATCAGCAAACAACAGCACATTCAAATATCTGTCTCGTATTAACTTAATTCCAGGGTTCACCACATGCTTCTATTTTTGAACACAGTTAAGAAGGCAATTATTAGTAGACGTCACGTTTCCTACTTTCCAATGATTCATCACTGAACAACCATAAACGTCTTTTCCACCAACCTCCAGTAGGCTATAAACAAATGTGGCCTACAACGCTGTAGAATAGAGCTTTCTAACCTTTTCATTTCGCACTACCATCTTAAAAATTAAAAATTTCACGGACCCCGTCTGAGTTATGAAGTAAAACAAAGAGTAAATATGATACAAACGTTTTATATTTTAATTAAAATGTATGAAAATAAAAATTCTCTTAAATTGCAAAATTATAATATTAATAATATTATACATAGTTTAATGTGAACAGTGAAGCTACTTTTGAACAATTGGTTCTGCAATATTAGGTTTAATGTCTGATAAATTCAATATTAAGTCACTCGCATCAAGTTTATTTCTTACATTTGTCAAACCTAGGCTCTACCTTTCCAACCACACGTGTGGAAATCCAGCTACTTAGGCGTAAGACCAGCTGCACGGAAAAACGTTTTGCTTAGATACAGTGCTTATACGCGAGATACAATGCTTATACGTGGACTACAACAGCGGACTTCGTTGATGCGGAGCTCTAGTCAATTAGGTTGACAAAAAGATCTGCTACGTAATTTAAAGACATTAGTTTAAAATTAATTTTACAATTACAATTAGTTTAAACAAAAAAAAATACTGGAATATTTTGCTAATTGTTTTAAGATTATAAAATATAGATTTTAGACTATAAAAAATGGGAGAAAATTATGGTGTATTCTATTTTTTGTAAATGTCTGCGGACCCCACTTTGGGAACCTCTGTACAGTATATAAATAAACAAGTTTGTGCTTCCAGTTGCGTTACTTTTACACCTTGATGTATCTTAAAAGAAATCTAAAAGTTATAACACAAATAAAGAGTTGTAAAATGACTTTGTGAAACGTGAATTAAGTTACGAAAGAGTTACAAATGATGAGTTTAATTCATTTTTTACAAACAATAGGGTTATACGTATAATAGCACCACTTATTTTCGTCCGATAAAGATATTTTAATTAATTAGGGAATGGGTGTAGTGAACAAAAAATCAACTACAATCGGAAATATATTATGAAAATAAAATACCAATTCATTATCAGTTAAAACAATTCTAACATTAAATGAAATTACCAGGAAATTGTTTATATTTTATACTTTCATCAACGGATTCAAAACATATTGAAATGATTCTTGATAATGCACAGTAATACCTTTTTAATCCACATTTTGTCAATTTGATATAAAACGCCCAAGTATCTGAAGAGCGACTGGTAATGTTTTACAATACACTTGTCGCAAAAACATAACAATATTGAATAATTAACTGATTATTTTTTAAATTAATAAATTATAGTTATTTAGAATATGATTTTTAAATGATGCCTATATTTCAGCTTTCAACTTTCCAATTAATTTTATTTTTAATTTAAAAAAAAAAAATTTTTTTCTAAACATTTATCCACAAGCAGTAGAACGCTAAAATGTTGAAACTGATAGTAATATAAATTCAAACTCACAACACAATAAACATATTTTGTTAACAAATTAACTATATTGAATTAATGCCTAAACGAGATAATTTAAAATCAATAATTTTAATTTTTTTGTTTTAATAATACAATTAGTTTTAAATTATTCTAAATTCCTACAGTTATGTTAACGAGTGATATTTAATTTTGTTTAGATTTAATTAACTAAGGCCAGTGTTTAATCCAGTCACGCGTTAGAACAGAAAAGTCGATAACGCTTTGGTCAGTGTGTTACCGGGGGGAATCGGTTTTGCGACGACAACAGAAATCAGGTCGTTGCGTGACAAGCGCTAATTATTATAATAACATTCCCATACTCTTAACAAAACAACAATTACTTAAAGCCTGTTTTGATCATTTAAAAACGTCATTTAGGTATCACTAATTGGAACAGGAAATGTAATTAATTGTTATTTTTGTTAACATTAAAGTTGTATCGATCGATTCAATGAAAACTATTAATATTCTAGTGTTACATCAGAGAGTAACAAAATCACCATACACGATTATAAGTCTGATTTCAAATGAGATCTTCAATAAAAGAGAGGCCAACTTCTGTAAATTAAAACTTCTTCTTCTTCTTCTTCTTCTTCTTCTTCTTCTTCTTCTTCTTCTTCTTCTTCTTCTTCTTCTTCTTCTTCTTTTCTTCTTCTTCTTCTTCTTCTTCTTCTTCTTCTTCTTCTTCTTCTTCTTCTTCTTCTTCTTCCCCGACATGAGCCTTGACTACTATAACGTTACGATTTCTTTTCTTCTCATTTCTATTATGGTTTTGGGCAACCTATTCTGATCCACCCTGATGACTATTCCCGTATAATTCTGTTTGTCTGGCTTCTTGTCTATTGCTCATTAATCGCAGTCTTAACATCTTCAATCTTGCAAGTTTCCATTTCCTTCTGTGTCTAACATTTTTCTAAAATATTTAATTAATTCTGCTATCAACGTGGTTTCTTCAGTCTTTTGTAACCTTAACGTGTCATCACCGTACAGCAAAGACAGCACTGTATTATACTATGTTTTATTTCCGTACGTCTTTAATTTTTACATAACTATTTAATATTTCTTGTAGGGCAGATAAATAAAAAAACTACTCGATAGTTTCGCTTGACACCGCAATGCATTTTTAAAATCAAACATTTACAAATCATGCCCGGGGCGGAGCAAAACTAGCAGCTGCTGCCTTGTAGTTGGTTATTGGTTTATTAAAGGCTAAAGGAAGTAGACCTTGATTAAAAATTGCCTGGTCCTCCAGGTTGGGGGTTAATGCAATGGGCCAACTCCTCATTAACTGAAAAAAAATGTTAAAAAACAAATAGATTGCAGCCGGATGGATTCAATAAAAGTAAATGAGAGCTCAATCACTTCTGTAATCTTTGGTTCCGGAAAATGTGTAAACATTGTACAACCGGAATAATAATAATAATTATAAATGTAGTTTAGCCACGCGTTGTATAAATAATAACCACAAATTTCCAGACATTCTAAATATGAATTTAATTAAAAACATACAAAAATAAATATTTGGGAAAATGTTAATATTTACAAACAAAGTAAAAATAATTTAGAAATTAAAGAACGATCTCAAGTAGAAAGAAAACAAGAATATCTTCTTAAAATTGTAAATGTATTAAAATAAATTAAATACAAACATAAAATATTATTAAAATAACCGTCAAAACAGATGATTAACTAAGTAAAAATGAAAACAATCGATAAATTTAATCAAATTAAATCAATTATTTCTTTTACATTGCAATTAATTATTCGTTATTTTTTATAATGAAAGTGAAACAATTCGATTATTTGTTAATTCATTTACAAATCTGCAATGCTACTGACATAATCAGTAAAACTTACGTCAGACGAAAATAGAAGAATGAATTTTACTTGCACAAGTAGTTAATATTTGAAGGACTATTCATAATTTTTGTGTGTATACTACTGAGATACTGTGACGCATATCAGAGTTATAATTTTCGGATTTATTCCAGTTTTCCAAACACACATCTGTAATGTGGATCACACAGACGTCTGTGGACTCGCTTACTGTATTGACTACGTTCTTGTCTGCTCTTCTAATCATACTTACCATACCGAAATTCAAAGTATCAGAGTTCATACTACTGAAGAAAACATACGATAAACTAGTTGATTACATAAATCTTGACAAATTTTAAAGCAAACCCGAGAAAACAATCAACCTCCCTACAAACAAAACTTGTACTTTATTCAATATTTTTAAATCTCTGTTAGTTTATACCACACTAACTGGCATCTTCGGATGGATGTTTTCCAAAGCACTCTAACGAAATTTATGTATTGTTTGTATAAACAATATTTGTCAAGTAAGTAATTTAATTTTTAAGTTAACAAAAAAACACGTGCCGTGTTTTTGATTATCAGTCTTCACTTAGATTTAATTAATTCGTTATTTAATCCAATCACGCCCTGACGAAAAATTTGATAAGTCTTTGGTCAGTGGGTCACGAATCAATTCTATGGTTTCGACAAAAATTAGGTCGCCGCGTGACAAGTGCTAATCAAAGTGGTGGATCACAATCCAACATGTTCCACTCAATTTATTTACAACCAGACTCGGTCAACTGTTATTGAGACGAACAGGAGTAACTTTATTTCATACCGTAAACTCATTGCTGTCATGAATAGTTCTGTTGTTATATAAAATACTGTGCTTTATGAAACAAAAAAAGTGTTATATATTTTTTCAAAACTATTTTAAGACAGAACATGAAAATCTTCTTCTAATGCCTAATGTTTTAAGGGAACTATGCTTTAGCACATAGTCATTCAGTTTAGAACATAGTTGGAAACATTATTGCCCAGGCTATTAGGCCGTCGTCTAAAGTCTATGCTGACAGATGTTCCGGTTTCACCATCGGAACCCATCATTAGTGTCGGTAACAATTGGCACACTGTCTGCCAACTCACCCCAGTGTTGACAGTGAATATTTTATAACTCACCACTGGGATGAATTGGCGGACACCGCGCCAATTGTTACCGACACTGATGGTAGCGTCCGATGGACATGCCGAAACGTCTCTTAGCGTATACTTTACAGCATGGCCTAACAGCCCGGCCAATAATGTCTCCCGGCCGCTAAATCCTTAGGAACTTTAATGAACCTGTCTGTTAACTAAACTGGTGCTTTATTCAACGTTGTTACACTTTCGTGCTAATTTATACCACACAAACTGGCATAGTTGGGTAGATGTTTCTCCAAAATACTGTTACGAAATTTATGTATGTTTTGTGCAAAGAACCTTTGGTAAGTCAATAATTTCATTTCTGAGTTCAAACAATTTTTTTTAAACACGTGACGTGCTTTTCTTTATTAATTTCTATATATATTTAATTAATTCATTATTTATTCTAGTCACGCACTGACGGAAAATTTGATAAGTCTCTGGTCAGTGGGTCACGAATCAATTCTATGGCTATGACAAAAATTAGGCTTCTGCGTGACAAGTGCTAATGAAAATTGTGGATCACAATCCAATATGTTCCACTCAATGTATTTACAGTTCCACCTGTTTGATACAGTGTTCCAATCAAAGTCGATCAACTGTTATGTGTGTGACGAACAGGAGAAACTTCATTTCGTTCCGTAAATTTATCGCTCTTGTTAGTATTTATAATTTATATAAAATATTTTAATATAAAATATATAAACCGTGCTATACATATTTCCAAACTATTTTAAGACAAAACATGAAAATCCTTTTCTAATGTCAAACTTTTTGTATTTTATTTAATAATTGTCTATGACGTGTCTGTTGATTAACTAATTATAAGTATAACACTACTGACTTGTAAACCACAGTTTCAAATATTACATAGGCCAGATAGGACGTTGTTTCAAACAAAGATATATTGAACACACAAAGGCACTACACTGCACTACCAAATCCACCTTTGTAAACCACACATACACAAACATCAAAAGTAAAATGGATATTCTACACGTACATACAAAAAGCCGAAACCTAGACACTCTTGAACAACTAGAAATATACAAACACACAAAAACACATAAAGACGACGTCCTAAACGAACAGAGACCATTCAAATCACACACACTATTCGGACATATTACACCGCACACACACAACATCGATCTTTCAAACAGTCCAAGAACAAGACGGACAGCGCTCCTAGTGGCTGCCTCTGACAAAGTTTATGATAAGCAAAAACTGATTCAGGCTATAAGGTACAAATTTTACATTTTTTCCAATAAAAAAATTTTGTGTTCCGAGTTGGTAGTGTTATAGTTATAAATAATGTCTAACGTTTTAAGGAAAATAAGCTTTAGAACAAACTCAATTTAGAATATTAATTTGAATGTACAATGGAATAGATTCTTTAATTATATTCTTCTTTTGGCGCCCACTTTATCCAGCATTAGGTTATTCTATAGCGAGACCTGTCTCCAAATTATGTGACCAAGGTATCAAAGTTTTACCTGTAATACTTGAGACTCTCCAACAATAAAGACAAGTGATTGATTTGTTCCAAATTAACTGCTTAGTGGTCTTTGCAGTCCGCGGGACTATCTTAATTTTTTCCAACGCCTCATTTTTAAGGTGTCAGTTCTTCGACGTTCCTTAACGGCCAGCTCCTCCAGCCATACGACTCATCTGAAAAACCACTGACTTAAGAAAAGTATTACAAGATTTTAAATTGAACTAAAAATTGAATTATTAATATCAACGGTGGAAAGAACACTTAGAAATAATGTCAGATTCCAGACGGGCCAAACAAGTCTGGAAATACAAACCTATAAGACACAGGTGTGTGGGTAGACCCGGAATGAGGTGGTTAGAACATTTTTAAAGGCGGAACAGGCAGCACCTTAACTATGCCGTGCAGTGAAGATGATGATAATGATACATGGTCGCAATAAATACATTTTAAAGCAACGGAAAAACTGTATTAAAATCTTTTATTTAATAAATTATTTACATTTGTTCCAGTTATTTTTTTGCATCCTGATGTAATTGTTTATATTCACCCCGATTTGAGTTGTGTCATCAAACCAGATGTTTAGTTTTATTCGATTAGATATTTAAAGCGATAATTTCAGACTGCAGTAAACAATGTTTTGATGCGTGCCTGGGGATTTGTTTTGTTTACTTAACGTGACACGTGACATCAGCCGCACGCACGTGTATTGATCCCCAGGTTGGGATTATTTACACCAACAATAACAAACAGCCTACCTTGTGTCGGTAACAATGCAGTGATTGTTTATGCAAGTCGAGCATTATTGGTTTCAACTTACACTGAACTTCTTTTCGATCCTTTATTACACATTTTGTCTGCAACAGGCACATTTTGTTACATATTTATTATTACATTTACACATTATAATACATTTATTATTATATTTTGAATTCAACATTGTCTCCTTTAGTACCTTTTCATATCCAGCGTATACATATAATTCGAAGTTTTTTACCTACAGCTACAACGGTTTTAATTCCTCATGTTCTTATGAAAATGCGCTCAACGTAACTTATAAATTCCTTGTAATTATTACCTATCATGTTGTAAGCAGTTTGTCAAAATATTCTTCTCCTCCTGTTAAGTACTGGGTCTGCGGCCTGTTACGTTCCAATAACGCCATAGAGAAATTATTCATCCAGTAATCACATGCGCTGCTGATATAGTTGTATATAATGGCGCGTCTAGTGTGTGCCTTTGTTACTAAGAAAACGCACGCGACAAGACCGCTGTATTATTTGTCTACACCAACAAATGTGAGCATGCACACCTAGTTATGACCATGAGCATGGGCGGCTCTAGTATAAAGCCGGAATATTAACCGTAGCAACACTGGAACCAGCTGGTATTTCAGGCCGACTAGACGATCCCTTAATTTATGTATTTCAATAATCAAATCGCGTGAGTTTTAATTTCTGGTTAACAGCAGTTTTACAATTCTTCACTTTTCGCAAACTAGAAGTTTATTATGTAAATTACTGTTATATTATTTAAGAAATATAATAATAATCTCATTTGTATGATACAAATTGGATAAATTGAACACAAAATAATTCATTGGGCCTAACACTAATTCACTAATTTCTTTAACTTAAACGTATAGTATTAAGTGGACACAGAGTTATAATTTAGATTTAGCTAGAAATAGACCTACTCATGATTTTAGTAATGCTATGAAATTCAATCAAAATATAATATGTTCACTCTAACTATTTGATTACACAATGCTAATAGGCCTCAGACGCAACGTTGCCACGTTTAATGTTCCGGACTTCTACTAGAGCCTGACATACCACGTGAGTCGATCACGTGACCACAACACAGCCGTTTTGATTGTGAGTTTAGAACTGGAACACTGTACCGGCCCTCTGTACCAGAATGTTATACGTATCTGAACTAGGTGATCATCAATATTTAAACTCTTCTGTAAGAACCATAGTGGCAGCAGGACAATGGTTTACAATTGGGGTTTCCGTTACACCGTACGCCATATAGAGGCATTGATTGTAAAGCTCTTGTTTACACTGACTGTATGTGTGATATGTAGCAAACAAATGCTGGCGTCACCATGGTAACAGTGTAAACAGAACCGCGAATGTCAACCGTACTGCTTTATATTTTGCTTTAAAGGGACTCGTAACCAGCAAATCGGCCAAAAATTCGATTTTTGTCTTTTTTTGTCTGAAAACGATCTCCGATATTTTCTGAGTAATTTTATACCAAATTTATGTAAATACGCCTAATAATACATTTTTATGATTAAAAATTTGAGATTGTAGGAAACGTTCTCTCAAAAGTGCTGATAATGGTACCATTTTTTACAAACCTGTAACTCCCTTACAACAAATCATGAAGATATACAGTTTTTACTACTGGAAAGAGAATATCAATGAGCATTTATTACCATAAAACCAATATTTGTTAGTCTGAGTTATACTAATTTCATGAAAAACTCTTTTTATGGTAGTACACAGAATGCAAACGATTTGATGAACCATTTCAACTATAATAGCTTGCCAACAAATATATTTGTTGTACTAGATACATTGGGGTTAGTGTACATGATGCTGTATTGACCTCCAATAAAGGTAATATTAGTAAGTATCAAGTATCACAAAAATTAGGGATCAAACCATAATCAAATATGGTTAAGCTAATGAAAAAAATTGTCTCGCAACCAATCCTTGAGGTAGAGACAGTAGTAGATTAACTGATGAATAAGGTTAGACAGTCAACTAAAATTGTGAAGTGTAAACTAGAGGAGCAAATGGACTCAACTGAAGACCATGAGTATAAAGGTGGACTATTTTTAAACAGGTAAAACCATAAGAAGGAGTTTTAAAAACTTTAAATGCGTTTTTCTGAAAACCTATTTTTTTACATAACTGACCCTTTATTTTAGTAACCAAGCACACTATCAAACTGAAGATTTTAGGGGCTATTGGATTAATAGAGATATAGCCAAACTACTAGAACTATCAGTTTGAGTGAAAAATAAAAACGTAAAAAAATTATAAGTGTGATTTTTATATGCAAATTTTTAGAGCATAATATTAAAAAAAAATTATAAAGAAATCAGAAAATTGAGATAGCTAGATAATTGTAATAGAGTTTGTAGTTTATAATGTGCTTACCTCTATAAAAATTTCATACATATCTTTTATAGTCTCTGAAATAATGGGTTCTAAAATTGATGAATTTAACATGGTAAATACAGTCGGTTATGAGTGGCTTGAATTTATCCGTAGCACATGTGAATTAGAGTTTGCAATTCTATGTTATGATTACATGTTTAGCGTAAAATTAATTAGCGTCCGATGATGTCTAATCTTATTAATCATAAATCACATTATCAACAGAATTCAATGAAAATTTACAGCAACCAATATGCTCATGTTCTGAAACTGTGTAAAGTGTTATAAATAATTAACCTTTTTCGTTTGAATTAACAATAGCTGTGTGTTACATTTTTAAGTCAGCTAAATATACAGGTTTTGCTGCATAGGTATTTAAATATTGAGACTGATAAATTTGAGACTTATTTGAGAAGTATTGAGTCTCATAAATTTTGAGACTGGTATCTCTTTATATATTTGATACAGTTCATTGTTGTATCTCAGTCTCCATGAGCCATTTTCTTGTATTGGGCCTATAATGCGTCTGAGGATATTCCTTTCAAAGGTGTCTACTATGTCGGCTGTTTTCTGTGTGATTGTCCATGCCTTACACTCGCAGCACAACACCGGTCTGATGACACTCCTATATATTTTCCTTTTTGTCTCCCTGTGCACATCCCCAGACCTAAATGATGGCAGCATTGCGATGTATGCCTTTTTAGCCATGGTGGTTCGTATTTGGATCTCCGGTTTCCCTGATCCAGTCTTTGCTAGGTTCACTCCGAGATACGTGAAATTGTCCACCACTTCAATTGTGTCCTCCTCTATCTCAATGTTGTTATGAACCTGGCCCCTTCTTGTTTGGATAAGCATTTTTGTTTTATCTAGATTTATGGCTAGTCCAACTTCCTTGGCTTTGCTTTTAAGCTCCAGAAATATTTTTAACATCTTGATATGATGTTAATGTCATCTGCATATGCGGCTAACTGTACAGTTTTATTTGTTAACAGATTGGAGCTATTTATTGATAAGCCTCTAATTACGAACCTCTAAGCCTCTCGTACATATTCCAATGCAATATTAAATAGTGTTGGGGCTAACCCATCTCCTTGCTTTAGTCCTCGTGTGATATTTATGGGTTCAGTTAGTTGGCTATCCACTTTTACTTGGGCTTCAGTCTGCTCCATGGTCAATTGCGTTAATCTTATCAGGTTGCCTGGTATTCCAAACTCATGCATTGCATAGCTATCCAGGCCGTCACAAATATCTTTCTCAAATTTACACAACTTTCCTTTTTTTTTGTAAAGGCAACATTAGATATCTCTACATTGTAGCTTAATTGACTTACATTAAGCAAAATTGACTTAATTAGATTAATTAAACTATCTATTCTCTTATAATGACTTTGAAATCTAAAACGTAAAAAGAAACTTGAATTTAATTTTAGTTTTTTAAGCAGATGAAGTCTGTTTTCCATTATCGTTGGGCAAACCTAGTGTCTTGATGTAAAGATTCTATTATCAAATCCATCACCGCAACGTGCTGACGTCACCTACAAGAATAAACATAATCTTGTCATTACAAAATTCAGTATTTGTTTCACAATTAAAATTATATTGCTTTAAAAGTTACACAAAAATGAAGCAGTCGCTGAAGGCAGCATTCGATAGTTAACTAACTTGCCTACAAAGAAGTAATCCAGCCTCCCTCTTTATCCCTATGCTCGTATTTACACACACACACACACACACACACACGCCAGTACTCAAATTCCTATTACCGCGTGAGTACTCAAATTCATGCCCGCTGAGATCAAAGAGATTGTTGCTAGTGTAAACATCTCAACTGAACGCATAGAAAATATTCTTCACGAAAAATTGGCCATGAAAAACCTATCGGCGAGATGGGTGCCGCGTTTGCTGACGGTTGACCAAAAACGGAATCGCGTGACAACTTCGAAGCAATGTTTGGCCATGCTTAAGCGTAATCCAAGTGAGTTTCAGCGGCGTTGTGTGACCGTTGATGAGACGTGGCTTCATCATTACACACCCGAGATGAAAGGCCAGTCACCACAATAGGTTGTTCCCGGCGAATGTCCACCCGAGGACGATTCCACCAGCAGGAAAGGTTATAGCCGTCATTTTTTGGGATTCGCAAGGTATAATCTTCATTGATTATTTAAAGAAGGGAAGGACAATCACAGGACAGTACTATGCTGATTTAATGGCCGATTCGACGCTGAGGTGAAGAGAAAACGGCCCTATTTAGCGAAGAAAAAGTGCTCTTCCACCATGACAACGCACCAGCTCACTAGCTACAGCAAAACTGGTTGAATTACGCTACGAATTCTTGCCTCATCCACCGTATTGTCCAGATTTGCCCCCCTGCGATTTCTTTTTGTTTCCAAACATGAAAAAATGGCTTGGTGGAAGGCAGTAAAAACGAAGAGGTCATCGCCGAAACAGAAGCAAATTTTGCAGACTTCGACAAATCATATTTTTTGGAAGGCTTATAAAAGTTGAAATATCGCTGGACTAAGTGTATCGAGCTGAAAGGAGACTATGTTTATAAATAAATAAATAAATTAAAAAAAAATTTCGTTTTCTTTTCTAGCACGGATATTTTTCACACCGCCCTCGTATGTTTGCCGGAAGAACATACCAAATGTAAACCGCTTTTAAAAATAATGTTGCCACGATTGTGTAGTGCAGATAATCAATCGAGAGTAACCAAAAATATTTCCTTGAGCTACCGGCAGATTGCGACACACAGCTTTGTAGTGATTGATGTATCGTCTCAGGTGGGAAGACACATTTGCACGTTACAAGTTTTTTTTTTAGAATTCCAGTTAAACAGACAAAAAGCACATTGAAAAGAATTAACGTCTTATCGTAAATAGCGAACGTTTTAGACAAAAGGTTCGCGCACACTACGCCGGCACAAACCAGTAGACAGTACATACTCGCACACTTGTCCTGCACCGACCAGCACCAATCTTTCGGGTAGAAGGGAGATGTCAGTCTACCTGAAATAGCAATATTGACTTCAGTTTAGATTGTTTCAAATCATGGAGGAATTGTGTACCTATGACGAGAAAATATTCGTTGTTACATCTTGCTGTGCAAAGAGGAAGATGGAGAGGACAGAACAAAGACGACAAGATTATGGACCATTCTATGAAACAGAAGGGGGCGTCCTTGGTGAGTTTCACCACGAGTTTCCCGATCTGGAGGTGTATTCGAAAAAAAAACTTCTTTCAATATTTTTTGATGTCAAGATTTAAATTCTACGAGCTCCTTGACATAATTCATTCCAACATACTCTATCAAAACACGAAGCTTCATATGGCAGTGTTAACTGAAGAGAGGATCGTAGTTTGTTTGAGGTACGTAGACTGGCTAGCATAAAGGCTAGAATGGAAGTATACAAACACAGAATTTGTATTATGTCTATGTGTTTCATTTAGAGGTGTTTTAGCCATATTGTGAGTTTTATAACTCACCTTGTCACAGAATACCTTGAAAACAAGGAACCGAGAACTGCCGAGACGCGGCGAACTGAAACGATGTTTGGGCAATCGGCTGGAAACTGCTGGTTGCTGCCGACCGCCAGCGCACACTACACTGTCATGGCACTAACAGCAGCAGCCGTCAGTGCAGGTCGAGATTCTACCTGCACTGCCGGTCGCTGTTGGTTGCAGGTCCGTGCCAGTTTTGTTCTAGTGTGCGCATGAAACTTTCATGACCGGCAAATGCAGGCGAATGTTGTGCTGGTCTGTGCCGGCGTAGTGTGCACAGACCTTTACACAAACCCAACATTAACTGGCTTGTGAAATGTAAACAGAATAGACTTTGATAAAACCAGAACAAAAGCAACGTTTCATTCTTTGTTACGGTATAATGAATTTGTCGTGTCCGATAATATTTCAACACTGTACGCACAAACATTTTGTCGTAAACAAAGCAACATCAATTAACTGATGTCATCTCAGTTTACAATACAAACCAACAGTTTGCAAAACACAGTCGTTTCCATTTGTTTTTGTCAACCGATAATATTTTGTTTACACAGAATATTTGTACAAATATTGTTACGACGGTCTAACTGATCGCCGTATGGTACAGTGGAAAACAAAATACAAGATTCCAATTATGTCACTAATCACCAGTTTTAATTATCACAATTAAACAGTTCGTAATCAACAAGATAGACTCTTACAACAAATCAAATAAAAATTGTTTACACACAATAATAATGTCAACTAATATAAAACACAATAGTATTACAATTGTTTCGAACAAATGTAAAACACATAACACTTCTCCACAATACTTCGAACCGCACTGTGTAAATTGCCCGACACTAAGTGAACTCAGCGCCGCTCACTGCTTATATTTATACCCTGCTAAAATTACAGAAATATCGATACTACGCGTCAAGCACGCTATTAGAAAACACCAGAACGTAATTGATTGCGGCCTTCTTGCACACAGCGCGCGCGGACTGGTGAAATCTGGATCAGTCTCTGACGCGTGACAAGTGTCACGCAATTGTCCTTCATCTCAGTAGCAGCAATACGTACGCACACACATACACATTACAGCTGGAAGAGCCGAGAAACACGCAAATGATCTATAATGGTGTAACATTTATCCGCATTATGTGACAATATTACTTGCACAGTTTAATTTACAGCCGCTTGATTTTGTTTTATATTCCACTTGATTTGCACACCTAACAGGTTTGTTTATCATTAATCCAAGAAAATTTTTAGAATGTTTGAGTTTAATTAATGGAGACTACTAGCGTATTTAGGCTGCGAAAATGACATTTTTGCGAGCTTATGCTGGGTATGAGTTTATCGATCAGAAAACGAATGTAGGTAACAGGGTTGAACTGTGTTGCAGTTATTCGGCATTCCCACCGCGTATGTCGTTTTTATTATTAATACGTATCGTATCGGGTTGGTAGTGTAATCTTCCGAAGTTTGTTTGATGTTGTTCGACATCATGCCCCCACCTTTTCATTACGAAACTAATTCAGTACTCTGCCGGTCAAAATTTTTGCTCAGTCAGCTACTGGGGTACAGGTTTTAATGGAGTGAGCAGGGCCAGGAACCCAAATTTTGAAATCTGCTCTTTGTACTGGGACCTTGACATACCAAGCATCGGCTTGGTCGAATAGTACCGACAGTTTTTGATTTTCTCCAGGAAGCTGTCGTTCGCTGATGTAACCTGCACCTACGTAAAGAGACGGAGGCTCACACTTCGTGGGAGTACCCAAGAAACACGTCTCTACAACAGGCCCCGCACGACATCGTCGGCGACACCATGCTTCCAGAGAACACGCCCTTCGTTATTTCAAAGTAAACTAAACTAATTAATTATTAATTAAAGCATATCTGGAACTCCAAGTCTGTAAAACTCCAGACAGAAAAGAAAATGAACCAAGTTTATCAATTTATGTGACACAAAAAATTTTGTTATAATTAATGAGCTCATGGTAGTATGTATGTAATAGCTATTAACATTTTGTACACTGACATTGGTTGATGCACCCACATTAATTTTAGTCCACTGGCCTGACTTAATTTTTTACACATAAAGAGGAAAATCTATGTCTTACTAAAATAAAGCTATGCTGATTCTGCTGGCTAAATGTTGGTACTAATTATTTTCTATTATGCCTTATTTATTGCATTGAATGTAACATTACAGTTATTGGTGTCGAAATATATTTGTGTTACGTCTGTTTGAGCCCTGCAGCTCATCATACAATATAGTACACATCGAACGTAACAACTGAATGTAGTTAATCTATGCAGAAAACTAAAAGAATATCATCAGAAATGTATAAACCACAGCGGCAACCATTAACTATCATACCAAGGCGGGTGTTTCATTACTTTGGAAGAAGACGGGGTGGTTTGAGATAGCCACCACGAACAAGGTGGATCGAACAGAGCAAGTGAGCCTTGTGGGGTCGGAGTAGGTGATGATGATGAAAATGATGATAGTTGTGGTGGTGATGGTGATGTAATTTTCGCAAAGTAATTTAACGAAAAATAAGTTCAAAATGTAAGTACAGTTTGTTTCATAAGAAAGGTACTTGGTTCTTCCATTTGTAGATTCAGAAATATATAAACTTTGAATTTTGGACGTCTAAGTTGTATATGTTTGTGAATTGTCGCTCATCATTACTTTTTCTATAATTGATATAGGTTCATCTTGACGCAGCATTCATAAATTTTGAATCCCTCATTTTCCAATGTCCAAGCCCGACTATATTATTTCACGCTAACACAGAACACACACACAAACAGACACATGCGTGTGTCTGTGGAGGGTGTACAGTATCGGGTAAATATTTTTCCCACTAGAATAATCAGAATTTCTTTGGCTTTAATGATAATATATAACGTCAATCACATTTGACTGTAATAATATTGCTAATCGAGTCCCTCGTCTTCGTATGTCTGACTGAAATTGGATCCTCAAAGTGTCTGCGGTGTGACAGACCAACAGATCAAACCTACATTTCAACTGTACTCACAGTAAGACGGGTAAAATTTTATTAAAATTGCTAAGAAATAAATAAAACAAGGGCTTTATTTCAGGTTAAAGCGCCAGAGCGGCATTTCGGTACCTCTTGGATGCAAAAATAAAATACCGAAAAAAAAACATATCGAAAGAAAAACCTAATTATTAAAAAAATTTACTACTACTTTTTAAATTATGCCCCTCATTGGCCCCACTATAAAACTAAACATTTGACAAAATCAAACACCAGCGCTAATCTTATCTACTATCATTCACTTTTTTAATACGTTGTACCTAAAATTCTGTTGTAAGTATAACGTATTAAAACATTGCAACAAGGATCACTGGAAGATGACATCCGCAGTTTTTTCAAATTAGTTTAATTATTACATCTTTAAGAGCATCTCTAAAGACAAAAACTGTATCCACCCTCTTATTTGTAAAAATTAACGGCCCTTCTCTCCGGCTATTTGATCCATCAAAGTACGTGGGTTCGTGGCTGATTTCTGATCATAATACAGCATTTGACTCAAAAAGTAAGGCAAGGTCAAGAAACAGACAATATGATGACACAATGATAAAACTGTGGAAACTTTTTTAAAATGTCCGAACCACCGAAACTACCACTTAGCGTTTGATTGAGGCTCCGGGATGACGCCATCATAAGTGATATGTTTTCGATTGTCGTGCGGCTAACCTGAAGACGAAGCCCGTTAGAAATATCTGTAAACATTATTGTCTTTTTAGATACACGTTTATACGTATGCTACACATTTTATAAGGCTTGAAAAATATATACCTTCTTTGTAATAACCTGATGTAAACTTATACGCTAATATAAAATATAAGTATATTTGTGGCTGTACAACTTTTGAATTGATGCCTTCCGACAACTGTAATTTTAGAAATCAACCACAGAGTAACAGTAATCTAAAACTCGATAACCAGTTTTATTTTAAATCGTCCACTTGAGAACGATCACAACGAGTATATGCGTGTTGCCGTACACAATAACGGAAGGGGCTTATATATTGGAATGTATTTTTCCACACTGCCAGCGATATTTTTGTGTAGTGGCTCCCCGGAGGCTATAACTTTGATCAGATCTGCAATTAATGGAAAGCACAAAATCCCGAGCAACACGTGCAGGCAATAACCGTATTATATATGGCTGTGGTATCCTCTATCTATATGGTATCCATATGTACTGTGTATGATACGTTGCGATACTATCCTACACTGTTACAGCACATTTTACCTTTTCTACATACGACTAACAAAGAAATATACCTTCAAAATTACGTCTAAAAACCGGGCTGTTATGCCGTGGTCGGTTTGCTATTGAACGCCATTACGTCGGCAACGTTTCGATTCCCCCTAGGGTATCTTCCTCAGGATGCCAAAAGCCACAGAGAATAAACACACAATAGCGGCAGGCGTACGCCGAACACTCCCCGGCCACAACAAGCAACAAGGCGGCCAGGTAACAAGGTAACCTTTATAATCTCGCCGACCAGGTATCAGACAATCACAGAATCTTTATCTTCTGAAGACCTTCTACTTGAATACTAGGTGGCTTTACAGTAGAATACTGAGCATTTCATGGACACCACATATAACTAATACAAAGTTATAACGAGAAAAGGTGTATGGTGTGTTGTTAAAATAATAATAACACTTCTTACATCATATCGCCTTTATAAAAATCATTCAAAATTTTATTAAATTATCAAAATTTTAATTGAAATTTTGTCATTATTATTCGCATAATATTTTTCTTTTGTGTGTGCTCATCATACACACAATTATTGTCACTATACAAATAACATTACAAAAATATTCATAAATACAATACACAAGATATATATTGACATGTATAAATAGAAATTGTTATAATATATAATGTGCTCTCGACTTGCTCAGATTGTATTTCTTTTTAAATTCCACATTTTTTTATATTATTACTACTTTGTATGCCTTCATATGAATATCGTATTCATGAAGTATCAATCAATTTTAGAATTACTTAAACATTTATGCTACGTTATAATTTCAAAAATGATTTCGTAAATGTTAAATATCATTATAAATTACTATAATTTAACAAAATAAATTTTACAATTATTATTTATACTATTAAAGTTTATCATTGTCTCTTTACTCTTTTCTTTTTAATGTTTTTTATGACTTGTTGGTTGACGAGTAAAATGGTTTCATGTTACCTTATTGCTGTGCGCTGATACACAGTGATTCTTCGTCATGATCTCGAGTCCTGTGTCCTGTGTCGATCCTCCGTTGTCGTCTGAACCTCCTGGAGTCCGTCGTCCGGTCCTCCTGGTACACTCAGCATTCAGATGACTCGTACGGTACTACTGGGATATCGACCATGGATGCTCCACCGTCGGGCATAACTTTCGGCTGCAGATGTGTTCCAGTGAATGAAGGTCGCGGCTGGTGCTCCTCGCTTATTTATACTGTCGGGCGCAAAAATCATGTTTCAACCATTCTGTGCACGATTTATATTCTTATAGTTTGTCGAGCGTCCCTTTACAGATTCGTTTATTTTTCGTACTTATTTTAATTTTATTCGCAACATACGAAGTCTTTTGTTTATTACTCGATGTTCATACGATCGGTAATTTTTTGTATGTATATATGTATGTTAACAGTTTTTCTATACTTTAATTATTCTTGGTTCTAATCACTTTTATTTACACTGCATTAATATTTATTATTTGTTTTGCACTAGATTTTGCACATGTGCGCGTCTTTATATTAGTAATAACGTGGCGTAATTTGTTTTGTCATATCTTACGCGCACTTACCAAAATTTAAATAAATTACTTATTTAATTCACATTTATTCAGGGGTGACGCTATACCGGTTTCTACTGGCTCACACACACACACACACACACATATCACTTACAATGTACCCAGTCTTAGCTTGAGTGTGGCGTGATATGCCAGTACCGTCCTGCACGTTCGGTGTTCCCCTTCGCTGGTTACTAACAGCTTTCAATACGCATTTTTTTTTTAATTTTGACAATATTAATTATTTATTCTAATTTAGCAGTTTTGTTTAACTAACTGCGACAATGCACATTAACGTACGCAGAGTTACTGCTGCACTAATGTTGAAGTTCTTAGAAAGATGAAGAAAGATAAGGAAGTTATTGACACAGTGAAGATAAGAAAGCTTCAGTATCTGGGACGTCTCATGAGAAATGAACAGAGATTTTACTTATTGCAGTCCATACTACAGGAATAAGTGCTTGGAAACAGAGGAGTTGGGCGACCGAGAATCTCATGGCTGAGAAATTTAAGGACCTGGTTTGGCATAAATACAACTGACTTATTCCATACAGCAGTGCAGAAAGTTTAAACTAGCCTGTATGATATCCAACATCCGAAACGGATACGAACTATCAGAAGAAGATCCTTTATCTACATATGCGATTCGATACCACCATTCATACACTGCTGTTGTCATAACAGAATATTTTACGTTTTCTACGTAAGACTAACAAAGAATACTTTATCTTAAAAATACTTTCGAAAATTCTTAAAGTATACACGACCAAAGCAATATTCACATTATCTCGTCACCAATTATGCGAGGCGCGTGCAGAAAGTTGAATACGGATGTCATAAGTCTTTCGGGTCGTCGGGCGACTCGCTCTGGCCTCTTCAATTAAGATAACTCTTTACTTTACTTTAGTTTCCACAGACGTTAATTTAAAAAACACGCTGCGGAATACTTTCTTTACTAAACTTTATATCTTGTAAATAATATTTCATCTGTGCCTGGCAATTTATATCAAACGTAAGATTAAAATATTTGCTAATATATTTCAAAATACTGAATTAGGCCATCAAGACTTTTTAAATCCTACAGTTAGTAAAAATAACACAGAGCCATATTACCAAGTAGGCAAAAGTCTCTCTGTAGTACTGATTACTCAAAGTGTATTACTATAATATTTTAAACAACTTTTGCTGTAGTAAATTTCTTCATGTATATAATATATATTTAATATTTATAATTACTTTACCTCAAGATGTTTTTTCTTATTTGGAACCTGTTTCGGAACGCTTTGTGTTCCCATCCTCAGCCTTCCTAATTTTAAATTTTGTGAAGTATTGTGTGTTGGTTGATTGTTGTCGTGGTTTCCTGTTGGCCTTTGGCACATTAAAATGGTATTATTGTGTGTGATTGTGGTGTATATATTAGTATTTCCTGTATTTTTAATGTTGAGTGCTTTGAAAATTGTGTCATCGAAAATAAACAAAATACTGCGCCTTAAACTTAGTACTAATAATTTTCTATTATGCCTTATTATTGCATTCAATATAAAATTACAGTTACTGGTGTCAAAGTAATATTTGTGTTACGTCTTTTTGGGCCCAGCAGCTCATCACACAAGCACGTAACACTAACAAACATTTTGGATGGACACCACAATGAGGTCACGCCTTACAGTCTTTACGAGAAACATTGGCACGTATAAGTCACTATGCAACTACTAGACGCTTGGTTTTCACGCCCGGCATCATCAAAGATAAGAACAATATTTTCCCGGCAGTTAGGCAGTGGTCTATCATTTGTGTTTACAGACGTGTAGGCCCAAATATCAGAGGCCATATTCAGTGTTGGAAGCAATTGGCATGGTGTTCACCCAAAAAGCATAGTTCTGTACCTCATCAGTGGGGTTAATTGGCGGACACGTACCAAATGCTTCCAGCACTGACGATGGCCTCCAACAGTTGGACCGAAACGTCTGTGAAAACAAAACGATTGATCACGGCCTAACAACCCGGTGTGACGATTTAAATTGTAACAATAATTGTAAAATAAAAAAAAAATTAAAAATTAAGTTTGTGAGCGATTAAGCCATTTAAATCTCACTATAATGCCTAAAACCCCTGAATGTACTCAGTATGAGAGGAAGAAGTAATTAAGAAGTACGAAGATACTTTAATAAAAAACATATTGTAAATAGTTATTATTGTCGTATTTAACCCTTTGCTTGTTGTCAGGCGCTGACCTGTTAATTCCGAACTCAACATGTCTCCCGAGTCGTCTGGAATTTAGATTAAGATAAAAAAAACATAAGGTTAATAATTAAAAAATCTGAAGACACAGATAGTCGCTAAAACAACTTATTTAAATTATGTATATTTATTTAGGTATAGTTTGTGTAAATAAAAATGTTTACTTAAAGAGAGCCGGGGACTATATTCTCGCACAATAGTTGCCCCTCTACCTCTTGTCCAGTACCAGTCGAAGCGAGCAGAAAATTCTCTCTCGCTATGTTGACTTCATGCAGTGCAGACATACGAGCGAAAGCTCTAACACTATGTTGCCGATACTTTTGTTTTACTTTAATATTGTATACGAGAAATTGCTGCTGAAAGCATATGTTATGTATTAATCAGTATAGTTATGTGAAAACAAGAGACTTAACTTATAACACGAAATATAAAAATGGTGTAAAACAAGATGACTGCTAACTTCAAGAACTAACAACAACACTTTCAACATCATACCTGGAGATGTGAACTACCAGAACTTACAAACTCTAGTAGACCCGACAGAATATGCAGATCAGGACATCCGAGAATCTACAAGTACCATCGTAGAAGGTTCAATCTACCCTGCGGACTTTTGAGCCCTTTAATGACGAAGACCAGACCGAGATGATGACGGCGCTTTTAAGGATTCCCAAGACGGACACCCCAGGACGAGGTTTCTACATACCAATTTAAAGGTGACTCGATAGCCTGTCTATCGAGAGTTAATAATATTTGTTACACAACACACTTTAAAAGAGACTTTTCAGAGACTATTAACTTTGTAAAGATTAAAAGATTAAATCTAAGAGTTTTAATGTAACTATTCAAACATCATACGTTGTAACAGTTTATATGTTAATGTATCGTAGTATAATTCAAGTAATAATACCATTCTTCAAATGGATTAATAATAAAGAAAAAAAAAAGGTCTTGCAAGCTAATATCATGAATTGAGTATAACTAAAAGTTTTAATGACTAAATACCGAAGGTTACCCGGATCCGAGGTATAGCTAAATAGAATCAATTTTGATCCCAAAGTTTAAAGAAAGCATTCAAATAACTTTAGTTTAATTAGTAATGTCATGGGATCTGTCAGTAAATGTTTTTAAATGTTAAATAAAGAGAAGTCGTCTTGTTACACACATATAATGAGTGTGTAAATCAATAATATACCTTCCCTTGTTTCCTTACACAGTTAGTAAGTAATTTGTTAAGTTAATTATTTGTGGATACATTTCGTTACAACGTAGGCAGCCCATCTAATTGACGGAGCTTAGTTAAGATGGGTTCCCTGGATTTGTAACGCGGCAATACGTTACACCGGGAAATAACTTTTCCAACTAGACGTTTGTTTTAGACGCGCTAGAGAGCACCTTCCTTAAACGCCTAATGCACTTAGTTGTATAAAATTACAGAGTGTAAGAGAGCAATAGAACTAATTATTTCAAGATGGCGTGTAGAGTAGTAGTATTTTGTTGTTAACTGCGAGTTACAACGAAGCTATCAATGTAGATGAGAGAGTTCTAATCCAAATCTATTCCTTTCAAACCATTGAAAACTTTAAAACTCTGGAATGCTGTTAGCCTTACGCGTTTAGAAACTAAGATTAAAAATCCGTAATCACAAACACTATAAACCACCGAATTCCATAGTTTGTTAACAATTTTTAACAAAAAATTGTATATCTTTGAATTTACGATAAGTTTTACGCACCATAAAGTTTACAAAATTCCCTGCAGCTGTGAAAAGGTTTACATTGTCCAGACGGGCCGCCTGATTTCTACATGGACCCATGAACATGTCAGACATACGAAGAACTTGGCAGTTAAAAAGTCTGCAATTGCAGATCATTCAGCTTTAACTAATCATATGGTAAACTTCGAAGACTTATCTGTAATTAAGTCATGTAATAGGTATTATGACAGATTGATCCTAGGAGGAATAGAAATTAATAAACACAAGGATAACATCAACAGAGAAACCGTCACGCTGAGTACGACTTGGTAACCTTTACCTTCTGGTTTGACTGCACGTGGGTTGACTGACCGCACAAACAATGCACACAGCGTAACGCCTACAGGACAGGGTCCACTTACCGGACCACCCACCCACCACTTCTACACTATATAGGTCTACCTATAGTTCCCTTGCCGGCGTTTTTGTCACTTAGACCTGAGAATACTCATTGTCATATGAGTGAAACGTTGTTATACAAGACATTTTTGACGCGGTGCATATCGCTAAAAGACTTCAAAACATAAAACGTTTACACGGTTTATAAACTGCAGTAAAATTTTTCGGTACTGTAGAAAGAAAGGAATCAGTGGGTCACAAAATCACGACGCCAAAACAAAGAGCCACACTGATTGTAAAGAGCAGGCGTTGTTAGAAATCAAATACTTAAATGGATTGGCAATTCCTGTCACGTTTACTGGGTACCAAATTAGAGCAGATCTGTGTATCAGACCACCGCGGATGGAATGCGCTTCCCAACGTTTCTTGTTTTCTCAGCTGTTTTTCTTTACCAACCGAAATGATTTCTTCAGTGTAATTTCAACTAACCATTTATTAGAATTTTAGTACGACTAACAAATGGTAAAATAAAGACACTTTAAAACGTTAGTATTTACTATTTGCTGTTACATTTATTACATATTTGCTGTATCTTGTACATAACATAGCATATGTTATTACACATTCAGTTTGCTCGACATCTAAACACCTTTCATTTTCCAGCGTAGTTAACTCAAGTCTGGGAAAAAATCTCTACAAGTCTGGGGTAAATATCATAGATCCGGACGGACAAGCTAAAACACAAAGATGAGACTTTTACACTGCTACGTATTCTCGGTCTTTTTCTACGGTGTAGAATCTTGGACTTTGTCTGAAGCTACAACTGAAAAATTGAAAATTAGAAATGTGGCTTTACCGTAGAATACAGAACATTTCATGGACAGCACATATAACTAATGTTGAAGTTCTAAGAAAGAAAGGGAAGTTATTAACACAGTAGATAAGAAAACTTCAGTATCTGGGACGTTTCATGAGAAATGAACAGAGATTTTATTTATTGCAGTCCATATTATAGGGAAAAGTACTTGGAAAGAGAGGAGTTGGGCGACCGAGAATTTCGTGGCTGAGAAATTTAATGACCGGTATTGTCATGAATACAACTGACTTATTGCTCGCAGCAGTAGAGAAAGTTAAAATAGTCAGTATGATATCCAACGTCCGAAACGGGTAGGAACTATCAGAAGAAAAAGACTTCTTAAAGCAACACTATAAAGATTCACTTGGCTCAGATTTATGTGAATCTTATTGTCCTTGGTGTTGTTGGTGTGTGTGTGTGTGTGTGTGAAGTGTTGACTGGAACCATCAGTGTTCCAGCGAAAGAGCGCATGAAGCCCCAAGATGAAACACATACTAGTCATTACAGGATTACATTGATATGAAGTTAAATACCGCAAACTCTAGTCAAACCAAGGATTCAAACGAATCACTAATCACTAGCACTAAAATTGCATAAGCAGTATTGTTTACTTCTCGTTAGCTAAAAGTGTTAATTAAAAGATTCAGAAGAGCAACTTTGCTAAGAAGCACACGTTAATTTAGTTTATAAACTTACTAGAAGTTTATATTAAAAAAAACATTTCAAGTAGAAGGTAAAAAATGAATTATTTTATAAGCGCTGTGGTCGCGGGAAGACGAGTGCTATTAATTATATTAGCCAGGAAGTGAGAAGGAAGCTTAAGAGTTTTATTTTGGTCAGAAAAGTTGAAAGCCTTTATAAAATTTAGTTCGTTAATTCTATTTCCTGAAGTCATATTGCTTTGCCAGAAGTTTAACTTTACGCAGCCTTATTATACTGAGTTAACCAATATAGTAAACCATTATATTGTTCTTTGTACCTAAAAAACACACATATTGTAATTGGTATCCATGTCACTTCCGATCGTCAATTCTATAGGTGTGCACCTATACAGAGACATGTGTAATTACAAAGTAATGCGATTTTAACCTTTAAAGGTCTCAACTGAGTGAATTAATCTGATGATGGAACATATGTTCCGAAACTCGTCATTTAAAATAAAAAACAAAGTTACACGACAGATATAAGGTAGTTGATTAATTTATAAATACGTAATAAACAAACATTTTATAATATACTATTATTGGTGTATATAATAGTGTTATATTATTATTATCATTATTACAGTGTTACAAAAGTCTCACTAATCGTCGTATGGTACAGTAGAAACAAATTACAAGACAACAGTGAAATCACTAATTACCTGGTTTAATTACTCGCAAATAGAAATTTGTAGTCAACTCGTACAATAATTCAACTTAAATTTGTCCACACGCATTAATAATGTCAACTATAAAGAATTACGCACTAATTGTAACACAACACTTCGTTACAATACTTCTACAAACACTAGATCCGCGCTAATGAAATCGCCCACTTTCAACTGAACTCTCAAAACCAGCCTCTGTCCCATGTATACGTAGCGCACATGTCCTATAACCTTTCCATCTTTAACTGGACGCCACTTAATACTTAGTTCAAGTGTACTCCAGAGTACTCTGGAACGTAATTCTGCGCGGCTTTGACTGAGCTACACATGTTTAGCGGAGATATGGGACGGGTGGAGGCCGTTCTAGGCTGTTCTCGTTACAATACTATTATTGTACTCTTATACTATTATATTGTCATCACGGTATAACTGATCATCGTAGGATACAGTGGAAAATAAAATACAAGACACCAATTAAGTCACTAATCACCAGTTTCAATTATCACAAATAAACAGTTTGTAATCAACAAGATAGTCTCTTACAACAAATCGTACAAAAATTGTTCACACACGATAAAAAATGTCAACTAATAGAGTACCGCACAATTATAAAACACCATGCCACTTCGCCACAATACTTCAAACCGAACTAGAATAAATCACCACTTAAACGCACTGTGTAATCGCCCGATAATAACTGACCCAAGCGCCTTTGAAATCTTTCATTTATAACCCGCTGAGATTCTAGCATATTCCATAATACGTGTCTACTAGAAAACACTAGAACTTAATTGATTTCGGCCTTGAACACAGCACGCGCGGACCAGTATGGTCTGGAAAAGTCTAGTCGCGGACGCGTGACAAGTGTCACGTAATTGTCCTTCATCTCAAAGTAACAGCAATACGTACGCGCGCACACATTACAGCCGGGGTCCGCTGGAATAGCCGAGAAACACGAAGCGTGTTTTGTAATATCGTAACAATATTATACTGTAATGTTTCCACTCTTAAAACACGACGATCCGAGCTACCGCTGTAACAGTGTTTTTCGTATAATCGTTAAAAATTAAATTCTAGAAGAAAATAAAATTTTAGATTTCTTAATGGAACGTGTAATATAAAGTTAAAAAAGAGACTACACGTAACTTCTCCCTTGTGAAATAAAACTAAAAGAAAACTTTTCACGTGTTTATATTCATTCTCCAATCAGGTAATAATAATAATAATAATAATAAGGGGGTCCGAAAGGGGGTGTGAGGCGAACATATGCTTTCATTGAAGAGAAATGCAACAGCCTCTCCATCCCAACTCCACTCTCACCTACATGTTGGTGGGCCCTGTTACGCCGAGCAATCCACTCCAAGGTTGTGGTAGCCAATCCCATCGGCAGAGTGGATGGATAAGCAAACGAGAAATGGGTGTTCTGTCAGGGCAGCCTGGGGGTATCCTGGGTCCAGGCCTGGGAGGATGGTGCACACCGGCAACAGGGTGTGGATCTAGTGCGGAGGCGGAAGAGCCTACAGTAGGCCAACGTCTCCACACATGGGCTAAGTTAGTTAGTCTACTGCGATCGGGCAGAGAGATCTCGTCAGCTGAGATGAAAGCAACACTCTAGGGGTAAAGCAGCCCGAAATCAAAGTTCCTGGTCGTCCAGATTGGGGGTTTTACAGCAGGCCAGTAACCTGCTTAAGAAAAAATTTATGCACTTACAGAACCCATACGAGCCTCGGGAAATCGGATCTCGGTAGACCGAGAAAAAGGGAACAGGTCTAAGGTCTAGTCCTTGGAGTGGATATGATGATGAATATGATGACATTAATAATAATAATAATAATCTTATAATTTAGTGAGTTTATTTTCGTGAGAAGTGTTTGTGTGCAATTTGCTTACTTCTGTCACATATTGTTAGTGCTAATTATAGAGGATTGAATTTTTCTACAAGTCTCTGTTCCCACGCTATGTGAGTAATTAATTATGTTACTTGCGAGCGATGTGGTAGGATATTGTGAAATATGCGTCGGCTAAACGGGTACATTTTTGCGGAGTGTATGTAGTTCCAAACCTGAACCACTAATGATTATAAAGATGATCTGAACAAACTAATAATAGTACACTACAATGAGGTACATACTTCAACAACAAAATACTTCAACGCCTTGTTTTTTCTCACTCTCTCGCTCTCGCTTTCATACACACACATAGTGTGGGCAGGTTAACATCTCGTAGCAAGAAAAATAGTTTAACACGCATACACTTAGCTGTGATGTAAAAATAAATTACTATCACCATGGTAACACTGTTTTTGAATTTAAACGACAATATACTGTTACGACGGTCTACCTGATCGTCGTATGGTACAGTGAAAAAACAAAATACAAGACAAGACACCAATGAAATCACTAATAAACAGTTTTAATTATCACAATTAAACAGTTCGTAATCGACAAGATAGTTTCTTACAACAAATCAAATAAAAATTATTCACACTAAATAATAATGTCAACTAATATAAAACACAATTGTAGTACAGTTGTCCAGCAGAATTATGAGACACATAACACGTCGCCACAATACTTCGAACCGCACTGTTTAAATCAGCCCGACAATAACTCTAAACACTAAGCGGCAGGTATGGGCTATTTATAGTCTGCAGGGTTTCACAATATGCGTCTTTAACAAACATGTGCAAATTCTAGAGTATACTTCAGCGCGGCCATGGCAAAAACACACAAGGTTGGGCTAGTCAAGAAACTTATAGAACGACACCATAGAACGCACGAGACGTTCCGCATTACGTAATACTGCCTCGCATGTCAAGCGTCACTTACACATTACTGAGAAATAGCCGCATTACAGCTGCGGGAATAGCCGAGAAAAGAGGAAAACAACGTTCTCCAATATACCAGAACGTTCCGTAATGGCGTAACTCTTTTTCCGCATTACGTAACAATACTTTTCTTAGCGCCAAAATACGGTGCCTATACTACTAAAGTGTGGCTTAGTCGCCTTCAGTAATCCTACTTCCTCTACAAGGGTGTATGAAAAGGTTTGCTCAACAAATGTCTTGAAGAGGACATTCGGAGTCTGTGGGGTTTGCGTGTTATATGCTACGTAACGGTCTCGAAATGTGGACAGGTGCAGTTACGTAAACTGTAACGTATTCCCGCGTTACAAATGCAGGGAACCCATCTTAACTGACCTCTGCCAATTACATGGGCTGCCTACGTTGTAACGAACTGTATTCAAATCAAATTAACTGAACAAATTACTTACTATCTGTGTAAGGAAACAAGGGAAGGTATTGTACTGATTTATGCACTCATTTTCATGTGTAGCAAGACGACTTCATTTATTTAGTAACAGTTACTGACAGATCCCATGACATCATTAATTAAACTAAAAGATTTAAATGCTTCTCATAATACTTTGGGATCAAATTGATTCTATATTCTTATACCTCGGATCCGAGTTTACTTTCTGTATTTTTATAGTAAAGACTTCTAATTATTTTCAATTCATTTTATAAGCTTGCAAGACTTCTTTAACCATTTGAAGAATGGTACTATTACTTCAAACGATAATAAGTTACATTAACATTTAAAGCGTTACAACGTATGATAATTAAAATTTTACAGTAAACTCTTAGATTTTCTGATTACAATGTTTACATAAAATTAATCGTCTTTGAAAAGTCTCTTTTAGAAGTGATTAGTGTAACAAATATTATTAACTCTCGATAGCAAGGCCATCGAGTCACCTTTACAATTGAACGTAGAAACCTCGTCCTGGGGTGTCCGTCTTGGGAATCCTTGTAGGCACCGTCATCATCTGGGTCCGGTCTTCGTCAAGAATATGTCGGATGTTCACAGAGGAGATTGAAGCTTCTTCGGTGTAAGTATATGTAGATTCTCGGATGTCCTAAACGGCATCTAATGCCTGGTACACGTGTCTTTAAGCAGTTCCTGCAGATCACATCTTCAGGAGTGATGTTGAAAATTGAGTTACTTCTTGAAGGGGGTCGTCATCTTGCTTAACACTATTACCTTTTTGTTGTTACATATTATGTCTTCTTGTTACCACATATTTATAGTTATAGGTACATGACACACGCTTTTAGCAGTGGTAGTTACTAAACTACATTTAAATTAAAACAAACAAATTAACAACATTTTGTCAGAGCTTTCGCTCGTACGTCTGCACTCCGTGAAGTCAACATAGCGAGAGAGCGTTTTTCTGCTCGCTTCGACTGGTACTTAACAAAAGGAGAGGGGCAACTACTACGAGACAATATAGTCCCTATCTTTATTTAAGTTAACATTTTTTTTTACTAAAAACTATACCTTAATAAAACATATATAATTGAAGTGAGTTATTTTAACGACTATTTGTGTCTTCAGATTTTTAATTATAAACATTATGGTTTTTATCTTATCCTAAATTACAGACGACTCGGTAGACACGTCGAGTCCGGAATTGACAGGTCACCGCATGATGACAAGCAAAGGGTTAAATATGACAATAATAACTTTTTACAATTTTCCCTTTTTATTAGCGTTTCTTTGGACTTTTTAATTACTTCTCATTCTCATACTGAGTACATACAGGGGTTTTAGGTATTATAGTGAGATTTAAAATGGCTTAATCGCTCGGAAACTTAATTTTTAATTTTTTTTTTATTTTACGATTATTGTTACAATTTAAATCGTCACAAAACGTTGTATACGTTTCTCGGCTAGCCTAGCAGGTGCAGTGTCTCTGTCAAAGCCGTGCACTAAGTAACTTCCAGACCGTTCGAAAACTCTTAACTACGCAAATTATGTTGGAACGCGGAGCCAAGGGCATGGACAATTATTACGTATCGTCTGCGGGAACTGTGTAAGCACCAGCAGCCGTTAGGTATACCTGGCGAAATTGTAGCGTGCGGATCGAGTGATTGTTGCCAATTAGTAGAAAAATTCTACGGTGTAGTATTTTGGACTTTGACTGAAGCCACATCTAAAAAATTGGAATCTTTTCAAATGTTGCTTTACCGTAGAATACTGATAATTTCATGGACAGAACATATAACTAATGTTGAAGTTCTTAGAAAGATGAAGAAAGAAAGGGAAGTTATTAACACAGTGAAGACAAGAAAGCCTCAGTATCTAGGGCATCTTATGAGAAATGAAAAGAGATTTTATTTATTGCAGTGGTCAATACTACAGGGAAAAGTACTTGGAAAGAGAGGAGTTGGGCGACCCTGAATATCATGGCTGAGAACTTTAAGGACCTGGTTTGGCATGAATACAACTGACTTAATGCGCGCAGCAGTACAGAAAGTAAAATAGTCTGTATAATATCCAACATCCGAAACGGATAGGAATTATCAGTAAAAGAAGAGTGGAAAAATAATTATTATTGTGTTGTAACTAGTGTAAAAATGTAACATTTGACATAATTGCGTGTGGACAAATTTAATTAGACTTATTGTATGAAAGTATGTTGTTGATTACAAATTGTTATGTGTGATTAGTGACTTCATTGGTGTCTGTATTTTGTTTCCACTGTACAATACGAAGATCCGCGAGACCATCATAACATTATACATAACCAGCACACTGAGAAACACATATCTTAAGTCTCTTTCCAAGTCTACATCCCAGCACTAATCTGGATCCATTTGACACCTTACTTTGAGCTATGCCAGATGTTCTTCAACCCTAGAGTTTGCTTTGGCTTGTTATTCTTCTTCTCTATTAGTATTATTGAAGTGTATTTTCCTTAACCGGAAGATTCTCTTATGGAAAGCGTGCCGCACAGTTCCAGGTGTCTTTCCTTTGAAGAAAGCTTTCATGATATTATATGGAGAGGTCGCCTGACCAATATGTTCCTGCAGCAATCTCCTGCGTTGGTCCTATCTGCCCCAGACGAAGAAGGTTTAGTCTGTGGATAGAAGCAACACCTGGGAGCCTACAGCAACCTAAAAAATCCAATAAACATAGTAAGTATTATTTTAAGTACTTATGTTTTAATCCAGTAATTATATGAAGTACCTACTTTTTGAATATATTACATAACACAATGTGTATTGCTGGCCTTAATATAGGACAATCTTACCTATCCAACAAAATTTTAAGCATCTTGGAAAATCTATTATTTCTTTATTTCAATGCCAGTCCCGTTAAGTAGGCTGTTACAAACAACAAAATTAATTTTTGTTACTGTCTTCCACTAAAGGTTTTAGAAGATCATCATTCAAAATTATTACTTGTTAAAACATTACGAGTTACATGAAATCAAACAGCTAGTTATTCCAAAACACTGTATTCTATAGTTGAAGGTGAAGATCTGTAAAATAATACAGTAAGCTGAAAATGTAGGGAATACAACCAAACCGAGTAGGGTTTCTTTGTGAGTATCAGGTGGTATTGGCTTTCGTAAGCGCAGACTGAGCTCAAGATCGCTAAATTAGTTAAAAATTTAACAAAATCATTTTTAATGGTTATATAAGAGTATTCAGTAAGTCTTCTAAATGTTTTAGAAAATCTGTAATATATTCATTTGTACTGTGTTTGATCTACAATATATGGCGTACAATTGTTTTCACGTAAATAATGACAATAAGATAATTTCGTAATTAGCAAGAACTCTTGATTGCAAGTAACCACAATTAAGAGCAAGATGATGGCTTTTCGTGGAACTGATCCTGTACGGGCAAAATTTGTTATAGATGGCACTGTCCTGGAATAAGTTAGCAATTTTGAATACCTGGGCTACAGTGTGTCTTATAATACATACAACGATGTTGTGAATAAGTTGTATAAGTTCAACCTTATGTGCGGGATCACTAGACGAACCCTTAAGTCAGCAAGTAAAGGAAAACGCCTAAAAGTCTACAAAGTGATGGCACTTCCCACACTTCTTTATGGGTGTGATAATTGGACTTTAATAAAAGGGCAAGCCAGTCGCATCCAAGCGGCTGAAATGAGAAATCTCAGGCATGTGGCAGGGTATACTCTTCACGATCATAGAAGAAACACAGATATACGGCAGGAACTGAATATAATGAGTATAATCGACGGGATCGCTCTGTTTCGGCTGAATTGGTGGGAAAATCTTTGCCGAATGGATGACTGCCTCACCCCCGAACAACTATGGAACTATAAGCCGTGGGGACGGAGAGGTGTGGGACATCCGAGGAAGCCCAGGAGTGACCACCTCAAATCTTTCCCTGTTCGAGACCGGAACAAACCATCCTTGGTTTAATCGTTGAGGATGATGATGATGATGGTGATGAAATTTCGTAATCTGACGCCAGAGAACAGAAAACCTGAAGTCACTTGATTTAACGTCCATTTTTTTCTAAGTGTTAAAATCGAATCGTACAAGCATGTTATAGCAATGTAACCTAAGGTGTCATATTTTTTCCTTTGATAAACAAATTTTTTGTGTGTAGCCAGTGTTTACGTCAAATCGGATTACACGCGTAGTATATATCAGACATCAAATACCGATGTTCATTCTACGAACACAATATCTTACGTGTGTCGCTGACTGAAAGGTTTCCCCTTACCATTATTTATGACAGCATTTCTTCCAGACGCTGCGAGCCTTATAAGAATTTATGGAAGTCTGCAGACAGATATGTATATACTTGTGTGTAAATGTGTCCTCTGCATGTGTTTACATATAGTAACATTTTTTCTTATTTTCTTGATGTTACCAATCCTATTTAGCGACATTTAAATATATTTGTTTATTGGGTAATACCCATTTTGATTTAGAAACTGTTGTATTCCAAACTTTTTACAAATATAAAAAGGGGTTTTCAAATTATTAAAATTTTTAATGTAAAATTCTACTCTCGATCAGGTAAAGTAGGCAATATATATTCTGTACACACCGGTAGGTATCAGATTAGTTGCATTTACTTACCTGTAGGAACCTAAACTATCAACTATCATTTTATAATGCATAAATTAGAAAATTAATATTTATTAAGTATTTCTATTAATTACAGCATTCAATTCATTAATATACCGTATATATAGAATCCCATTACATGAACAAGAAAGAATGAAAGGAATATTATCAAACAAATAAAAATAGACAATGGATACAAAATAAAAACTATCTATAAATTATAAAATAAAATAAAACATAAACTCACTAAACAAACACCATACAAACTTTCGTGTAAAACCCCTTCCACTAATGATAATACAAAATATATATACTTTACTTATCACGGAAACAACTCGTATACCAAGCAACCTATTTACAGTGAAAATTGATTTTACAAAATAAAATGTCCAGATTGCAATAAATGTTACGTAGAGCTGACCAAGAAATAACTCTCCGAGAGATAGGCCTATATCCAACATCGCAATGCGTATCTAAAACCTAATTTTTACAAATGTAATATAACCACACACATTTTAAACAATAAACATAAATTATCCCCTATTCTTGCTGAAATATACATGAATGATTTTGAAAAGCAATTAATAAGTTCCACTAAGTATAAAGACAATATAAAATTATGGTCTAGATACGTTGATGATGTATTAGTAATTTGGGAAGGAAGCATAGAAGAAGTGCATGAGTTTATAAATGAGGTAAATAATAAGGATAAAAACTTACAATTTAAAGAACAGATAGGAGGTAAGAAAATAAATTACATAGATTTAAACATAGAAATTAAAGATAATGAGAAACTACAGTTTGGGATATTTAGGAAAGAGTCGTATTCTGATATAATTATACCAAGAGAGTCTTACCACCCTTATAGATATAAAATGGCGGCAATCAATTCATTTTGTTACAGAGCTCAGAAGTGTTTAAAAGAGACCGAAACAAAAGATAGGGAGTTAAAAACGATAAAGGGAATTGTAAGGAATAATAATTATAACACCAACATAGTGGATAAAGTTATGAAAAGGGTTAACATACAAAAAGCTAAAATAGAACCAGAACAAAAGAATTATGCAGGGTCATTGACATACATAGGTTCACATACTAGAAAAATTATAAAATGTTTTAATAAATACGGAGTAGATATAGCTATTAAAAAATGTGAAACGGTATTTGATAAGATAAGGAATAAGAATATAGAAAAAATTCTAGTATTACAGAAAAGCGGAATTTATAAATTAAAATATAAAGACTGCAACAAAGTGTACCTAGGTGAGACAGGACGAAAATTCGTATGCAGGTTGTCTGACCACAAACGTGGAGAAGGTAATAGAACAACCAATTCCTTATATGCAAGACATTTCATAGAAGACAACCATAAGTTTGTTAATCCTTTGGAAGAATACGAAATTGTAAAAGTAGTAAATAACACAGTTGAAAGGAAGCTTAGAGAGTAGTTAAAAATATTGAAAGAAAGAGAAAAAGGGTTAGACAATTTAATTAATATTAAAATTAAATTTGATAATGAAGAAATATTTTATAATATAATTAAGAAGTAAATGATAGAGGACAGATAGATAAGATTAAGAATTATATTGCATAGTACTAATTGGATGGTTTAAAATAAGAGTGTGTGACTGACCCACGTGTGTGGAGAGGAAGAGGGTAAGTTTAAAAGGATGCACACACACACACACACACACACACACAACACTGAAACACAAGGAATTTGCTAGAAAAACTGTACAGATGGTGGGACAGGGTTTAGGGGGTTGGGAAGGGACATTAATTTATAGCTTGTTGTGTGTGAGCAGGGAGGGGTGAGAGGGGTGAAGGGGTTTGTTTTCACATAATTTCTGTCTGTTCCGATCTGACGATGAGCTGTGAAGCTTGAAAGCGCTAATCGGGATAATTTTTATATAGTGGTGTGCAACAGTGATCATTCTGCTTGTAAACATAAATTGCCAGACATTCAAAATGTAAAATTATTTTAAAAAAACTTACAAAAAGGTAACAATGAATATCTGGGAAACTCTTAATATATACAATCACACTATTGATAGTTTACTAATTAAAGAACAAATACAAATAAAAACAGAACAAGACGATTTATTTAAATCATACATTTATTAGAATAACAAAATAAACATTAAATATATAATAAATAGCTACTACATAAACATTAAAGCAATCGAAATTACAATGGAAGTAAATTCGATTATCCATTAGCCGTATTGTAAGCGAAACATTCAATTACAATTCAAAAAGCCTCTGAAGATACAGAATAATTTCTGTAAAACGTCTGTGAGGTGAAAATAAGCCTAATTGCAGTGTATTTATTTGAATATGTTATTAAGTATTGTAGCAAACTTTGTGCCAAGTTTGTTCACGTCCATGTATCTAATTAAGTGATAATTTAAATTTCATTTGAAATAGTGATAAAATAACCAAAGTAATTAAGTTATGAAATGTATAGATTACTGTTCCTAAGGCGTCCACATAGTCGAAAACATTATTGGCCGTGGTATAAAGTCTATGTTGACAGACGTTTCGGCCGTCGGACTTCCGACGCCAACATCAGTGTTTATAACAGTTGGCACGTTGTCTCCCAATTCACCCCGGTGACGAGGTAGAGACTAAAAGTACCACAAACTTTACACAAACATCTGCATACCTAAACCGCTATTTCACTATACAACGCACACAAAATTGTGTGCCCGTACTTATTTAAATCTACAACGGAGACGTATTGTTATGACGAAAGTAATCGTCGTATGGTACAGTGGAAAACAAAATACAAGACACCAGTGAAGTCACTAAAAAGTGTCTTTATCACAATTAAGAGTCTGTAATCAACAGGTTATTCAACAAGATACTTGTACAATAATTGAAGTTAAGCTGTCTTTACAAATAATAATGTCAATTATAAGGAATTCCGCACTATAGTCACTTTTCACTAATACACGATTGAGACGCACTGTGTAAACTAAAAACTAAAACGACATAAACTAAAAACTAAGCGGCGTGTTAGGATACTTATGGTTTGGAGGGTTCCATAATAGGCGTATTTAACAAGCAAACGAAAATTCTAAAGGATACTTCACCACGGCCTTGGCAGAAACACGCACCGTTGGGCTAGTTGAGAAGCTTGTCGAACAACACTATCGAATGTAGAATACTTTTCCGTATTACGTAACACTGCCTCGCATGTTAAGCGGTACGTACGCACAGAAACATTACAGCTGGGCTCTGCTGGGATAGCCGAGAAACTTGGACATCGTTCTGTAATGGCGTAACAGTATTATGCCAACATTGCATAAATTGTAACTTGCAATCGTTTCACGTTTAATTTTTCCACTTGAAGTATATTCATACATTAAAATAAATTAATTAGTTATATAGTGTATACGTAATACTGAAACATGTGAGTTGAAATTGTTATAAGTTAGTTTAAATGTAGCGAATATTAGACGAGGCGTGTTGGCAGCTACTACAAATAGCGTGTCAAATATCAGCATAAAGGCGTCGTCACGCCCTCTCAAGTATTTTGACAGTACTGTATATTGGGTCCAGCAGGCAATTTTGTGCTTTCAAACGTGACGGGAATCGCAAAGGAATGCGTCTGCTGGATCCAATCAAATCACCTTCCTACCCAATATTCTGTTTGAAACGTTTTATCGGTTTCTCTGTGTGTAGTTTTATAAATGACAAATTCATATGTAGTTTTTACCACAGTGTGCAATTAGCGTTAGGAAACCAGACTAAAATAAAATCAGCTTACGTATTTATGCCTTTTTTATGCACCAAAACACCGAACACTATCCGGCATGCAACTTTGTAAATCAACCAATCATAACCAACAGTCTGTCTAACCAAATATATTTGTCGATTATTCTTCAACCTAGAGTCATAACACTATCACGATAATCATAAAATAAATTTTGTTAAAAAAGAAACACAATTTTAATTATACTAGCCTACATGTTCCACGATCAAATTTTTTTTCCTTTGTCTTTTATCCAGCTCACTGTTGCTAGTATACGAAGATTCTTTTTCTTCTTCGTAATTATAGAAAATGATGTATGCGACTTATTTCTTCTTCTTCTTCTTCTTCTTCTTCTTCTTCTTCTTCTTCTTCTTCTTCTTCTTCTTCTTCTTCTTCTTCTTCTTCTTCTTCTTCTTCTTCTTCTTCTTCTTCTTCTTCTTTAATCTGTAGTCTATTTGGTAGCATTTCTCCATATGGATTGCTTTTGTGGGACCTACTTATTAACATTTAATCCTTTTTAACTTTATTTTCTCTCAGTTATGTTACGAAGAATAGTCGGATATATCAAATTGCGCATAGAAAACTAGAGTAAAATAGAATCAGCTTACGTGTAGTAAGCCGGATTCGGGTTATTGGTAACTATATGTATAATAGGGTTGCTACAGCTAGTGCCGTCTCCCTTCCTTCAACCTGGCTTTCCAATTCTCCCGATGTTCCCATTGTCCTTCCTCAAGTCCTCTACGTTGCATAGATTCATCCACTTCGTCCCTACAAGATCTTCTCGGTCTCCCCCTTTTTCTCCTTCCTAAGGGACTCCATTCCGTCACTTTGTTGATCCACCTATTTTGGGCTCTCCGGACATGACCGTACCACACCAATCTTTTTTCTTCGATGTAGTCAATTACACTTCTTTCCGTTTCCATTCTTCTTCTGATCTCCTCGTTTGTTAGTCGGTCGGCTCCCGTTATTCCACAACACCTCCTCCAATACTCCATCTCCATTACAAGAATCTTTCTTTCATTCTTTTTGTTAATAACCCATACTTCCGCTGCATATATCATAATGCTTTGGCCTATGGTTTGATATATCATTTTTTTGGTGCTTTTTCTAATCTTTTTGTCCCATATAACACTGTGTAATTGTCTAACCCCTGTCCTAATCTGCCCTAATCTACTCTTTATTTCCTCTTCCGTTGTGCCTTGTTTACTTAGTGTGAATCCTAGGTACTTGAGTTTGTCTGTTCCTCTAATTTTAACATTTTCGTCTACTTCTAAATCTGTTGTTTCTTCATCTCTAATTGCCAAGTATTCAGTCTTTTTTATGTTTATTTCCAATCCCATCTTTGTGTACTCTTCATTCAGCTTTCTGACCATGTAGCTTAGATCTTCTTCATCCTGGCCTATAACTACCTGGTCATCGGCGAAGCATAGTGTGTACAGGTGTTTATTTCGTTTCGGTATTCCCATGCCATGGCATTTCTGTTTCTACATGGTTAATGCATATTCTAAAAATATCTTAAACAGCGTGGGCGATGTTATTAGTAACTGATTGACTAATAACATCTTAATATTTTTGCACCTTTCTTTCACGATGGTGGTAAAATATTAATACCGATGTAAGCACATTAATATGGTTAGTTGTACACACTTTAGATCTAAATTTTGTGCATTTCAATCTGTATTTTAAATTTAATAGCAAACATTTTAAAACGTGTAAAAGATTATTTTTTTATTTTTTTTTTAGGTTATTCAATTACGGATGGCACCACCTCTCGCATCCTAGCTTCCACTGGCGCCGGTCTGAACAGCCCTGTTCTGTAAGACCTCTTGCATTCACTGAATCTTCGATGTCCATTTTCCATGAATGTTGAGGTCTTCGTTTGTTTCTTCTAGAGGGTGGAGTCCATTCCCATACCTTCCTTGGCCATCTCTCATCCGACATTTTTTTTAGGTGTCCGAACTAATTCAGTTTTCTTGGTTCTATTGTTTCTATAGTGTCAAGGTTGATTCCCATCGCTTGTCTTATCTCTACAATTCTCAGTCTATCAAGCCTTGTTAGGCTACAGCACCACCGCCAGTAATCCATCTCCATAGCTCTTATTATGGATTTATTTCTTTTATTAATTTCACACAGTTCTGCTCCATTTATGCCTATACTTTCGACTATAGTTTTATATATTCTGATTTTATTGGTTTTTTTTTATGGACTCCAAAGCAGACTGTTTAATTATTTTCTTGCTGCCTTAGCTTGTCCTATTCTTAATTTTGATTCTTGGTTGCTGTCACCACCCGATGTCATTGTTACACACAAATACTTGAAGTTTGGGAGTAAAAAAATTTACTAAGATAAATTAAGCGTTATGTAACTATTTGAATTCTTAAAATTAGAAAGTGGAAATAATCTGTACCGAAAAACAACTCTTGAAGACATTATCCTCATGAGATTAGTTAAAATATAAAAGAAGAGGCAATCATTACAAAGATATGGATAAATACAGCGGAAAGAATAACATTAATGATGCGGGAAAACTACAAAATATATCCTCTACAAGATCTTATCCTTGGAGAGTGCCTATTACCCTCGACTGCACTTAGAGTCCCTGGAGATCTTCAAACATGGTATTGTCGCGATGAATAGAAGTGGAGAAAGACTTCTAGGATTGAATAGGATTCGACAGGCTGAGCTCTCAATCCAATCAGACAGTACTCGATGTTGATTGGTTGATGTTGTTTTCCAGCTTAGTCGTGCTGGTATGTAAGCGTATAGGCCAGTAAGCTTATAGATCTGTAATTTGTTTCTACTGACGTAAGAATACAAAGAAGAAGAAGAAGAAGAAGCAAAAGGAATAGTAGGAGGAGGAGAACAAAGACGAGGCGAAGAAAAAGAAAAGAAGAAGTATCTACTTTGTTCACAAAGAAATTAAAAAAAAATATTTAACTTATTTAACGCAAAATATACTGCGATTCTCTTATACAAAATCAAACAATACTATAAATTTAAACTTAATATCTATTTTGAATAATAAATATGGCGTAAATATGTTTCAAGGGTAAAACTTCAGTTTAAATTAATATAAACAACCGAATGATATCTCATAATAGACTGACATAATTGAGTAAAAATAGTAAAGAATATGTTATGTTTGCACGACTTGAAGTGTATGTGCACTAAATGTTATACTCAAAGTGTAGAGCTAAAGACAATTTACAATCGCAGAGGCGCCACATTCTAAGAGAACGTTACTCAGTGTGCAAATAACGTGCGACCAGACGTCAAAATAAATTGTGGCAGACGGCACAAAACAAAGAATACAGTAATAAGGCAAAGAAAGAGTGTATTAACGTCAAGTCAGTAGTATTTCTTGTCTTCCCATGGCTAACACAAGTAGTGACCAAATTATTTAACACCTTGATCAGCTTATTGATTTATTGTAATTTCGTTTCTTGCTACGGAAATATTACCAGTTTAAACATCACTCAGAGTGTGATCTCAAATCCGTAATATATTGGATTTTCTACAAAAGACTATAGCTACAAAACGCTAATAGTTAAGCAAAATAACTAACCATAGTTATTAATTCATAAATTAAATAATTAAAAAGGTTAGCGTATTGAATTTAAATATCTTTCTTATCGTGATGCAAAACTTTGTTGTCACGTAATCACCAAAGCATGCGTTCAACAAACACGTTATTGTCGTCATCATCATCATCATCTTCAATGATTGAACGAAGGATGGTTTGTTCAGGTCTCAAATAGGCAAAGATTAGACCTGGTCACTCCAGTGCTTCCTCGCACGTCCCACACTTCTCCGTCCCCTCGGTTTATAGCTCCATTGGTGTATAGGATACGGCAGTCAACCGTTCGCAAAGATGTTCCCAGCAATTCAGCCGATACTGGCCGATCCTGTCGAGCATAATACTCAGTTCCTGCTACATATGTGTGTTTCTTCTATGATCATGGAGAGTATACCCTGTCACGTGGCTGATAAATCTCACATTTCAGCCGCTTGGATGCGTCTTTCATTAAAGTCAAATTCTCAGACCCATAAAGAAATATGGCAAGAGCCATCACCTTGTAGAATTTTTGGCGTGTTTCTTTACTTGCTGACTTAAGGGTTTGGCTGATGGTCCCGCACATAAAGTTGAACTTATGCAACTTAATCTTAGTGCGTAGGCTTTCACGGCCGGTGTCATTACGATTATTTACTAAAACTTCCGGGCTGAAAGGCCGTGGTCGATTGCTTAAGTTTCTGCTAAACGTTTCGGCCGCACCACCGGTGGCCATCTTCAGTAGCAAAAGAAAAGAAAAGTGTTCGATAGATGATACGCCGAACACGTCTCCCAATGGACTGGGAACAAGCAACCCAGCCCATTGCTTGTTCCCAGTCCATTGGGAGACGTGTTCGGCGTATCATCTATCGAACACTTTTCTTTTCTTTTGCTACTGAAGATGGCCACCGGTGGTGCGGCCGAAACGTTTAGCAGAAACTTAAGCAATCGACCACGGCCTTTCAGCCCGGAAGTTTTAGTAAATAATCGTTATGCAACTTAATTACAACGTTGTCAACAGGATATTATCCCGCAGAGAAACATCACTGTAGAAAACATTTTGGTCAACTATTTTCACACCCGGAAGCCATCAAATCAAACTAATGTGTTTATCTTTTTATTTGAATTAGCAGTCTCTTAAATTCCAACGTTGTTATGTTTACTTGGTGAACTGCTACCTGTCATGCTCCGGATGAGGCATTTCTATGTCTCCACCTAGGTCGTAGTTTCGGACTCAATAATGGTGGAGACACTAAAATGCCTCGACCGGAGCATGACAAGTAGCAGTTCTGTAAGTCATCATCAGCATCATCTTCAAGGATTAAACCAAGGATCGTTTGTACCGGTCTCAAATAAGTAAAGAGTAGAGCTAGTCACCACAGCGCTTCCTCGGACGTCCCACACCTCTGTCCCCTCGGCTTTTAGGTCCGTCCTTATTTGACGCAATTTAGTAATGAATATGTCCCGTGGATGTGTTACTACCATATCGCAGGGTAAGACGTATGGTGGGGCTGCCACCTTCAGGTTTAACGTCAAGCCCGATTTTCTGTCTAGGTGTTCTCCCATAAACTGGCTGTGTTACAAGACTAAAGATGCCAGTTTTCCTTGTTGAGATATCCATAAGGATCTTTAATGTGATGGTATCTCCTTGCCTCCCACATCCTACGTCGTTGACCAATGGAAGGTCTTCCGTCTTTTGGGGGCAATTTTTCAACCTAAGGGCAAGAGGATGTCCTAACCTCTACTTGACAATGACAAGTAGAGGAGGGACAGCTTATACCGACTGTTACTCGCTCTGCACCGCCGCGTTAGCCACCTGTATGTTTTACCCGTCCACCACCACTTGGAGGTGCGGTTGGATATTTCCCTTCATCAAGGAATGAGACCATAAGGCATTGCTCATCCTCTCCAGTACTTTGGGGGACCGAAATGTTTTAGTAGATTATGTAGGAACTTAAATATAGCTTACTGTGAATTTCAGTATTTAAATAATATTTTTATATTATTTACTACTAACACATTGGAATATGATGTTTTACGCTGTAGCTTGTGTACTTATTACATGTATAGGGGATACAGTATTAGCTACTTTATCATCAGACATTTTAATTAGTGAATTAGTGTCAGGCCTAATGAATTAAACTTTCGAATTGCTGTATTCTTGTCATATGAATGTGTTAATTCTTATATTTCTCAAATAATATAAAAGTACTTTACATAATAAACTTTTAATTTGCAAAAAGTGAAAATTTATAAAACTGCTGTTAACCGGAAATAAAAAATGACGCGATTTGATTATTGAAATACATAAATTAAGAGATCGTCTAGTCGCCCTCAAAATATAAGCTGGTTCCAGTGCTGCCAGCTTTAAGGAAACCAGGTACTGAAAAATAATTTTTTGTTAGAATTTTTTTTTATTATTTATTTTCATCCTGAAGCATTTCTGAATCCATAGATACCAAATATACGGCCATACGATGACTGTCTATTTATTTTATTTGACTTTACATAAGGGCATGTCTCGACCGAGCAAACACAATTTTAGGTTATTACATGAGTATTTTGCAGCCTTGCAGGTTATGTTTTTTTTTCTACTAAAACAAGTATGGTGGTAGCACTGCCAGCTGTTATTTTAGGCTGTAAACAACCAAACTGACATTGTTTTGTTTCTGTAACCCAGTGACCAGTTGATTTCAGCTAGAGTTTTTTCTACTAGAGCCGGCTTTGACTAAAGTCATCGTCATCTCATCGTCGTCGTCGTAGTCGTCGTATTTTTGCTGGCTCCACAGGGATCACATGCCCTACACCTCAAACGTTGTCTTTTTGTGTAAAGTACAGCATCTGTCTTTGTAATACTACTATTACTATTGCAATACCATCTGTTTTTCCCGTTTTTGTTATTTTTATTTACATATTTTTTTATTTTCCTCGGTAAGATTACGTATCCCTAAATCAACTCTAACTATCTCATTTTTCTTAATACGAAAGAGTTATAACCTGATACGGCTTGTAGAAACATTATTTCGGTGCCTATATTCAGTGGAATCATTTTGACACATTGTCCATGTTTCCTAAAATCTTTGAGCACACCAGAATACCATCCCATTATAAAATTTAATGTTTATACATGATTCTAATGTAATAAAATACATTTTGTTTTAAAACATTTCAATACTATAAACAACGGATTTTATTCCACCTAATATAAACCTATTACGGATTGTAAACCTAATGTTCAATATATAACACAAAGAGGTACTATGTGTTAATATTGCGCATGTTTAAAAATTTCGAGTACATTCTTATAAGTTCTGTAAACAGATATGTCTCAAACGGAGGAAATTACTTAATTAAAATATCGGTATGGAGAACCATACATGATTTCCATGTAAAAAAATGTATATTTAAAATCATTTTCGAATGAAATATTTCCATAAAAACTACTTATTTCCATCTCTTTCTTCAGCCTTAACCACAGTACTGTGGTCAATAATGTATACCACCATACGTTAGCGCACTCGATTTTTACTGATGATGTTAGTCGATGACACTGCCGAAACGTTTGGTGTTTTAGGAAACATTGGACTACGGCCAAACAGCCCGGGAAGAAATTTTAACAACAAACTTCTTCTTTGTTGCCGATAACGTAGTACACATATAAAAAATTACACCCTCCCCCTTTTTATTTATAGATATTTCATCTACCTTTCTACAGTGAATTATTATGATTTTCTTTTGAGGATAGTTTATTTATCAAAATTAAGTATTTTACTCTTGTTAAAAAATAAAACGTTACAGGTAAACTACCACTTCCCCTTAACCGATCTTCACCAAAATCAATGGGACTTGAGTACTCTACAACTCAGACACATATGCAAAAAATTATTTGAGTCTATTTGAATTTGCGGCAGTTGTCGTTCGCCAAAAAAAATTCTACACACAGACACACAGACAGATACACAGATAGACACAAACACAGACTCTTTTCGGAAAATGATTTTTCTTCATGTTTTGAGGGTAGTACAATAAGATTCAGGCCTTATCTCGAACACGATTTTTTCGCCATCACCGTAATTCCATTTCCTTATGTAACATGGAAGTAAAACATATTTACAGATAAGTTAACGTTTTGTTCTATGACAGGGCGCGTGGGAGTCGTGTAATGAACCAACACACTGTACGTGTATTCCCTACGTGTGTCCGCCTACAGCATACAACAAGTGAAACAATTAATCATATAACAGACTGAGGCAGACAGCTGTCAAATGCACTTGAATACTTTGAAATAGCACTATATGTGTTTTGTACTCAAGAAACTAAAATGTAGGCGTCCAATATTTTTATTTGGTTAATTTTTGTATTAATCTTTCTGTGAAATACGAAATACAAATGATTGTATCTAAGAACATGTTAACAAACTGTACTCTTAATATAAACTGCAGGCTAGTTGAACGTGTAAGCAAATTTACATATCTCGGTACGATAGTCAATGAACAATGGGACCACTCACAAGAAATAAAGAGCAGAATTGAAAACCCAAGAGCAGTGTACACTAGAAAGAGCAGTTTATTCAAAAGTCACGTTTTAACAATAAACTCAAAGATGAGACTTTTACGCTCCTACGCATTCTCGGTCCTCTTCTACCGTGTAGAATCTTGGCCTTTGACTAAAGCCACAACTAAAGTATTGAAATGTTTCGAAATGTAGGATACTGAGCATTTCATGGACAGCACACATAAATACCGTTGAAGTACTTAGATAGATGAAGGAAGAAAGGGAAGTTATTAACACAGCGAAGATAAAAAAGCTTCAATATCTGTGACATCTCATGCGAAATGAACAGAGATTGTACTTATTGTAGTCCATACTACAGGGAAAAGTACTTGGAAAGACAGGAGTTGGGCGACCGAGAATCTCATGGCAAAGAAATTTAAGGACCTGGTTTGGCATGAATATAACTGACTTATTCCGTACAGCAGTACAGAAAGTTAAAATAGTCTGTACGGTATCCAACATCCGAAACGGATAGGACCTATCAGAAGAAGAATAGAGTTTCTAAGGCTTTCGCGGCCGACGTTCACACAGTTGGAAGGATGTGATTTCCACCAATTCAACCCAGTGATGAGGTTATCAGTAGTTGTGAGACTATGCGTTCTGTTTAGAAGGACCACTTATAGATATAACCCACTTCAAGAAGACTTTCGTACCAGCAAGATCTAAGCTGGAAACAGCATGAACCAGTCAGCGTGAAGTGCGAAATGATCGGTTTGTGAACATATTATGGAAAATCGTGTTTCAAAAGAGACTTTCTAATCATCGCGAAGGAACCATTTTTAAAGAATTGGCGGGCACCGTGCCAATTTTTAACGACACTTATGCTGACTTCCGATGGTGAAGTCGAAACTTCAGCCAGCACAGACTGAAGGCAACGGCCTAACAGCGCGGCCAACAGTGTTTCCAACTATGCGTGCCCAATACTTTATGTTAGGTATTAAGTTTTTAGGCGATTTAAATACGGCTGGCGCCGCCTCTCACATCCTAGCTTCCATTGGCACCGGTCTAAACATTATTGTGCTGTAAGTCCTCTTGCATTCATTGCATTTTCGACGATATTTTCCATCAAAGTTTAGGTCTTCCTTTTTTTCTTCTAGAGGGTGAGGTCCATTCCCATACCTTCCTTGGCCATCTCTCATCCGACATTTTTTTTAGGTGTCCGAACCAATTCAGTCTTCTTGCTTCTATTGTGTCAAGGTCGATTCCCATCGCTTGATTTTAAGTATATTAAAGACATTAAGTACATTTAAAAAAATCTCTGTAATTAATAAGCGTCAGATAAGGATTTGAACGCAACATGTCATTAAGTATATTGCATTCGTTTGTTGTGACAACAATTCTGTAAACCTAAATGTGTTGAATTAATTACTCAATAAAGAGCAATTTTCATTGTGTAGAGAGATTTGTTCATTTATTGTAATTTCTTACAAGTGTTAAATTGGATTTGGGTTCGTTTCACGGTCTCTGGTGTCGTTAAACTTTCACTACATTGACGTTTGCTAAACACGTAATAATACACAATAAACATGAACAGTGTTTCTAAATAATACATTTTTCTCTACTTGTATCGGCCATCTGAGAACCACATGCCAATTTCAATTCTTTATTCCTTGTTCTTTTCTTTTTCTCCAATATTTTTCACCTTTTCACTATGTCTTTTCTTCCTATTTCAGTACTTTGGACCTGCGTTTTTCTCTCTCCCACCCTGGACTCCTTCCATTTTTAACACTTTAACCATTTTCTCTATAAATTGCTTCCTCATCGTTTATATTAATTCTTCCAAAGTCCTTTTTGACTTCTTTAATCCAACTTGTTCTTGACTTCTTTCCCCACAGATATTTTAAGGTCTGTTTTGTTAACCTATTGCCGTTCATTCAATATAATAATAATGGCTTCCATGTATACCACCGAAGTAGCTTAGGAGTGGGCATGGTAGGCTGCCTAATGTGAGCCGTACGGCATACAAGGAAGGCAGTGTGGCCAGCACTACGCTTCAGCCGCCCATCATATTCCCCAGGATGTTATCCCAGGTACTCATTTTCACAAGGCTGAGTCGACCTAGGGGCTTAAAAACGCACCTTGATTTTATGGTGCGAGCCCGGGAATTGAACTCGGGATCTCTAGATTAGTAGCCAGGTGTCATACCCACTGGTCTACTGAGCCGCCATTTATATTTCATTCTATATAAATGTCTAAAAAATAATAGTCTTCTTTTCTCAATGTTTCTAATATATTTTCGGTACTTTGATATATTCCATCATTGCTTCTTAATAAATAATACATAGGTAATTAATATTTTATTATAAACTTTTACGTGAAAGTTGCACGCTTGTCTATGTGTTGTGATAAATACGCTGAAAGAAGATAAGCAAGCAAAACGAATAGAAGCAAACGAAGTAGAAATTAATGTCACAAATAATATTTTTCAAAAAAAAAAACATGAGTATGATATCTAAAGTATCTGTCTGGGCGCCTTGTACTGTATAGCGTTAAGAAATTCAAGAGTTAGGAAGTCATCATCATCATCATCATCTTCAAGGATTAAACCAAGAATGGCTTGTTCCGGTTTCAAATAGCCAAAGATAAAAGCTGGTCACTCCAGCGCTTCCTCGGACATTACACACCTCTCCATCCCTCGGGTTATAGTTCTATAGTTGTTTGGGGATTCGGCAGTGATCCATTCGGGAACGATCTTCCCACCAATCCACGTAGTCCTTATTTGAGGCAATTTAATAATAAATATGTTCCCTGGATATGACACTAGCATATCGCAGGGTAAGACGTATGGTGGGGCTGCCAACTTCAGGCTTAACAAACAGCCGGATTTTCTGTCTAGGTGTTCTCCCATAAACTGGCTGTCTTACAAGACTAAAGATACCAGTTTTCCTTGTTGAGATATCCATAAGGATCTTTAATGTGATGGTATCTCCTTGCCTCCCACATCCTACGTCGTTGACCAATGGAAGGTCTTCCGTCTTTTGGGGGCAATTTTTCAACCTAAGGGCTAGAAGATGTCCTAACCTCTACTTGACAATGACAAGTAGAGGAGGGACAGCTTATACAGGCTGTTACTCGGTCTGCACAGCCGCGTTAGCCACCTGTACGTTTTGCCCGTCCACCACCACTTGGAGTTGCGGTTGGATATTTCCCTTCATCAAGGAATGAGACCATAAGGCATTGCTCATCCTCTCCAGTACTTTGGGGGACCGAAACGTTTTTAGTAGATTATGTAGGAACTTAAATATTGCTTACTGTGTATTTCAGTATTTAAATAATATTTTTATATTATTTACAACTAACACATTGGAATATGATGTTTCACGCTGTACTTGTGTGCTTATTATATGTATAGGAAAACAGTATTAGCTACTGTATCATCAAACTTTTTAATACCTGTTACTTTATTTTTAAATTTTAATAGACGAAAACGTGTAGGGGCTGTCTCAGATAAATTTTGGAAACAGAAAGCAATTATTAGTCGTTTCAAATTTGTACTAGTAACAAGTATTCTGTATGTTTTATACGTAAATTTACTGTCGTATTTAATTTAATTTTATTTAATTGACTGGAGTCGGTACCTCAGGAGAAGGTGGGCTTTGCTGTGTTGCCCTATGTCCATGGGGTGACTGATCGTATTGGCAGGTTGCTGAGCTGGCGCGGTGTGAGACCAATCTTTAAGCTGACCAAGACAATCCAGCAGTTTCTGAGACCAGTGAAGGACGTCAGAGACCCGCTCTCGTTGTGCGGAGTGTATGGAGTTCTCATGCGGCTAGTTGTACATCGGAACTACAAAACGCAGTGTCCATGCCCGCGTTGATGAGCACAGCCGCTACTGTCGTTTGAGACAGCCGAAAAAGTCTGCTATAGCGGAGCACGCACTTGCCAATGCCGAGCATCGCATACTCTTTAAAGAGACGAGGCTTCTGTCGTCGGTGAGTGCGTATTTCCCTCGCTTGCGTATGGAGTCTGTCCAGATTCAGAAACAAGAATCTGTTGCAATGAATAGGCGGGGTTATTCCCTCCATTGAGTGCTCTTTGGACGCAAGTTGTGGTAAACCATTAAGAATTTGCCTTTCTTCTGATTGGCTGGTGGTGTCAGACAACGACTTCGTGCGGACACCAAAAGTTTATAAATATGAGTCTCCTACTCACAGCCAAAAGCCTTAATCACAGTTCAGTGGTCACTGACTATGTAACCTTTGTCAGTGTTTGCAGCCTTCTGAACTGAAGGTGGCCGTCGAAAGCAGGGCCGAAACGTTTGCGAAAAACGACCATGGACCACAGCCTTACAGTCCGGCAAGCCAGAGTATTCATATTACTGTCGTATGTTTATAAAAAAACGTTATTTTTTTGTTAAAGGTGAGGAATAATAAGATCACTTGAGTACCTTTATCATCCTGCATATCGTTAATAATAATTTTAACCTTACTAGATGGTGTTATTAACGGAAGAGATATAATTTGTGTTTGTATTTTATTTGTAAAGAATATTGCTGGATTTAGTTGTGATTTAAAAGATATTAATGAGTTGTTTACTAATAAAAAGTGTTAAAAATTTTCATAATAATTTTATTTAAATTTCAAAGATGATATTGGATTCAGTTGAATGTGAAAGCGTTGATTTTATGTTGAAAAGTGTCATAACTGCCAAATATTTGGTTAATTATTTTATATTATTAATAACAATTGTTAATACTATATCTTAGTTTTAATCATTGATGTGAATTAATGTTAAAAAGGATTATTTCATTTAGGGTTAATTTTGAAATGTTAAGGATCTGTTTTATTTATTATATGTTAGAATTCATTTTATGATAATTCAGCGTAGTCTGTATAAGGTTTCAGAAACTGCACAATAAATATATGACAAAAGCTAATTGATAATTGATTGATAGTTAATATAATAAGAGTATATTGGACCTATGAAAGACTGCATTTTGTTGAACTAAATACATAATAGGAACATTAATTAACCTTAACTTGTCCCTGCTCACAGTATGTGGTGAGCAGGTAATACCTAATTCTGTGAATGTAATGAACATTGTAAACTTTAATAGTGGGAACAAAGATATTTAAACAAAAAATTTAACTAATTATTAATCTTTTTTAAAAACGTCATTTTTACAAGAATTGCGTCTTCGAAACAATAACTTATAAAAACATAGTAGCTATGTTATAGACAGACAGCTAAAGTGCACAGCTAAATTGCTGGCAACACGTTTCTGTGTTTCATACCATTACTAAAATTTATTGAAGCAAAATAGAATAAAACTAGAATACGATATGTGTATTGCAACGTATAGGATGCTACTTGAACGGACTTTATTTGATTTGAAAGGTTCAGGGAAAACTTGAAGCGACGCTCTCTGCCAAGGTACAGTATTTACTGTAGCCCTACAAACCCCGCTACGTAATGAAATGTTGTCGTTGTTAGCTTTGCCCTCAGGGCCGTGTTCCCTCTTGATAAAACTAGACCTGTACGGACAGAGCACACATTTACACAGACTGGTGGAATGTATTGACTACAGTACTTTAAGTTTCAACAGAATAGCAGTATATAATAAGACATGTACTGTGATTATTTATTTGATATAATAAGCAATTTTTCAGCTGTATTAAACAAGATCATAATGCTGCTTGATAATGTTACCGCTCGGAATATGAGAACTTGAAGTACCTGGCCTAAAAAAAAACTGTGTACATCTTCTTCTGATGTGATCTTTTCCAAGATAATGAAGCATTTATATTTCAACAGTATTCAGCTCCATGTGATGTTGCCGCTGTGTGCAAAACGTGGTTTTAAGATGAACATATTCCATTGTTGGAATGGCCTGGGAATAAACCATTGAAAACCCAATCGATAATCTATGGAGCCGACTAAATAAACTTGTTGGTCAGAAGCAACCCAGCAATAATACCCAATTAATAGAAGCAATAAGCCAATCTTTGTTTCGCATTATAAAAGCTGATGAACTAGACACCTTGTTTCACTCCATGGGGAGGCGTTGTAAGACCGTAATTAACGTTGAAGGTTACACAACTAAGTAATACCTGACACGGTGAGAATTTTTGTATATCTTGTTTTATATGTATTTCGCCTTTCTCCTTTATACCTGATGTTATAATAAAATAGAAATCCTTCATAAAATTTATTGAATTAATATTTTTCCTATTTGTATCGGCCATCTGAGGACCACATGCCAATTTCAATTCTTTATTCCTTGTCCTTTTATTGTTCTCCAATATTCTTTCATCTTTTGACTGTGTCTTTTCTTCCTATCTTCAGTCCACTTGAAACCTGCGTTTTTCTCTCTCCTACCTTGGACTCTTTCCATTTTTAACACTTTTGTCCAAAAAACGTCTATTTCAATTTCTTCTTCTGCGATTATATAATTTTTTCTAAATCATTTTTACTTCTTTAATCCAACTTGTTGTTGACTTTTCCCCACAGGTATTTGAAGATCTGTTTTGTTAACCTATGGTTGTTTATTCTATATAAATGTTCAAAAAATACTGGTCTTCTTTTTTTCACTGTTTCCGTTATATTTTCTGTACATTGATATATTTCATCATTACTTCTTAATTTCCAACCTTCTGAAGATTTTCTTAAATCTAATATTTTCATAGTAATTCGTCTTTCCAAGAATTACTTTTATTTTGTATTAAATTATCTTGCCATTGATATATTAAATAATTTTATGGTATTACTCCAAAAACGTGGCGGTATGATCCCTCAAATCTCAGAAATATACTTTTTCCAAAAGGTTTCCAAAATTTAGGCCATTAGTGTACTGTCCTCTCCTTCTGTAGACTAATGTCGTTAACCACCGTATCCGCAATGTCGTCATCACTGTTGACGTCATCGTTACCGGCCATTCTGTAACGTCTTTATATCGTCAGTCTCGGATCCGGGGTTTCTATCAACAAACAACCTCCCCCCCCCGCGTTTACCATTTTCACTTCCCATCTCACTATTACACTGTTATGTGTTGCCCTGTTCTTATATGATATTTAATATAATATTATATTTTATTTAATTTGATATCCTTTATTTATTGTCATACTAAGCAGTTTTTAAATTATATACAAACGAAATCGGATAACTTCTCCCATCCCATCCCCTTACACAGTCATCATTCTAAGATTAGTTTATTTAATAGTGGTTAGGCAGTTATAGCTTCAATCAACACCTGATGTCAGAATTTGATATAATTACAATTTACATAGTAGCTTTTCTGCAAATGTGTATCTGACAATGTAGGCCTACTATAGATTATATAAAATTTGTTAGACCTAAGTCTAAAATTATACAAAGAATTCTCGCCAACCATATCCAACAATTTTTAGAGAATTATTGTTTGTATTGTACAATAAGAAATGGATGCTTCTTAAACATGGAATACCTTGCTCCCTTTACTGTACGTGAGTGTGGACACAATACTGTAGGTGTGAATGTCGCGCCCTGGGGAACAGCAATACTGCAGTAAATGTCAGACACACCGCAGCAGCGCTCTCTGAGGAAATCAAACGCAACTACATTTACGCTACCAGTAACTGTCTAATCAGTAGAATCGTATCTCACATTGTACAACGGTTCTGCGTTTACCAGTCCGTTAACATATTCTCAAGTAGGCTTCCAAGCCGGTGTCCATTATATTTTTAAAGTCTTCTTCTGGTATCGACAGCGTCAAAAATGTTTTTTAAGAAAAGGTTTCACTTGTATTACAATGAGTATCCGCAGATATAAGTGACAAAAACGCCTCCAAGCGAAGTCAGTTACAAAGTGTTCAAGTAAGGGGTACACCGGTAAGTAGACGCTGCCCTGAAGCCCTGAAGATCCTACGCTGTATGGTATATTTGTGCGGTCAGTCAACCCGAGTGCAGTCAAATCAGAAAGTAAAGAGTACCAAGTCGTACTAAGAGTGACGGTTCCTCTGTTGAGGTTATTCTTGTGTTTATTAATTTCTATTGCTTCTAGGATCAATCTGTCATAATACTTATTACATGACCTTATTACAGATGCGTCTTCGAAGTTTACCATGTGATTCGTTAAGGCTGAATGCTCAGCAATTGCAGCATTGCGGGATATGTTCTTGGACCCTTGTGGAAATCAGGCGGCCCGTCTGGCCAATTTAAACCTTTCCGCAACTGCATAGAATTTTGTAGATTCCTTCAGTGTTAAACGTTATCCTGCTTTTGATTGGTTTCAAAAATTGTGCCAGCTTCTTATGTGGTTGAAACACTGTTTTAATGCCGTATTTCCTCAACATACTGCTAGTTTTGCCTGTGGTGCCTTTTACGTATTATAATAATGCTCTGTGATTATTGTTGTCTGTTGTAAGTGTTTCTGAAAGTTTTCCAGTTTTTTAAATGCTTTACGTATGGCATTCCTGTTATATCCGTTCGTTTCAAGAGCATCCGTTAGGTGCTTTTTCTCCTCGACGAAATGTTTGTCATCAGATACCCTCTTTGCACTATAGAAAAGCGTGTTGAGAACAAAATCAAATACATTACTTGCACAACAACAATCTTATCAAACGTTTTATCAAAATAAGTAACAGCAGTAGTTACACTGACTAATATAATATCTGAAGTAGTTACAAATAGTAGTTTATTTTGTCCGGGCAGTAAAATAGAATTACAAAAGAGCATCGACAATGAACAATAATCAATATCACCACTTCGGTGATATACGATTTTTAAAAATAATGTAACGTTCAGAATGTCTGGAATACTTAACATGTAATAAGTATGTGACAAAAGACAGTAACATTGTATCACGTACTGACAAAGATCACGGAGGTTGCCAGTTGGTTTTTACTACTAAATCAGCTGATGTTATAAAATACATTGGACTCTTGGTTTATCGACGCCATTTGTAATTATAGGAAAATCACTGCATCTGACATCTAGCTTCATCTCAAGAAGCACGAAATTTAAAATCTACAATTATCAGGCCAGTGCTGACATACGCTTCAGAAACCTAGACAATGAGAACAAATAGCGAGAGACTTATAGGTTGCTGTGAAAGACGGATTCTAAGAACAATATTTGGAGAAGTACAAGAAAATGGAATGTGGCGCAGGCGCTATAATTATGAACTATACCATCTTTAAAAAGAGCCGGATATTGTCAGGGTAATCAAAATATAAAAGCTAAGGTGTGTTGGACAAATAGAGGTAATGGAGGAAGGACAGCCTACGAATCATATTTTCTACGAGAAACCAATGGTAGTAGGAAAAGCGGGAAAGCCCCAATGTAGATTGAAAGACCAGATAGAGGAGGACCTCGGAAAGCTGAACATAAGAATCTGGAAAGGCAGGGCACGCAATAGGGAATGGAATCGACTCTTGGAGCAGGCCAAGACCCACCAAGGGTTGTAGAGCCACGGCTGATGATGAGTGAAATCACTACAAAGCAGCGTCTTAGTTTATCAAAAGGCTCTGATTGTTTATAGAAATAACATAGAGAGAGAAAACAAATTTTAAAAACTATAAACGGAAACATGAGAAATAATGAAAATCAAAAGAAAATAGTTTATAATAAACAAAGATACGCTACCTTGATTTTGATATAGTCAATTCCCCAGGGAAATTCACAGGGAATGTGTCATCTATGGCCACTCCGATATCTTATGTAAATGTTTCGAATGTGGTGTACGAAATACACTGAAACGGAGAATTGTGTGTCGTTACACATTCATACACGAAATATTGTTATTTATTATTTGCTTAATGAAGAAATTGTCTATAAATGGATATCAATGGACCACACAATGGATAAGAAAATTAGCGATCAGATGTGTAGATAAGTAATTATATGTAACACACCTTTGGATTGGTTTTCAGCTTATATATAACTAAATTGATTATTTAATAAACATTAATATTTTACAGTCAATATATTTATTGATTCCTTACTTGAAACATGTTTCGGGAATTAAGTATTTTCCTATCCTCAGCCATCTTGGTTTTCGATCTTGTTGAATATTTGTGCTCAGGTTGGTTGTTGCTATGGCTTCCTGTTGGCTTTTGGTAGTTTAAATTGGTGTTATTCTGTGTGGGTGTGGTACAAATATTTGTTTTTGAGTGCTTCCAAATTTAAGTATTTTAAAAAATGTGTCGAAAGAAAATACTCACCATTGTAAACACTCAAAATACAGATACAGGCCTAGACACACACGCGCGCGCGCGCACACACACATATACACACATACAGATATAGCTTATATACACCTAATACACACAATAAGATCAACTTGAACTATCAAACTGCGTAGTAACAACCAACCTGAGCACAAATATTCAACAAGATAAAAAGCCAAGATGGCCGAGGATGGGAAAAATATTGTTACGACGGTCTAGTTATCGTCGTATGGTACAGTGGAAAACAAAATACAAAACACCTATTACGTTACTACTCACCAGCTTTAATTGTCACAATTAAACAGTTTGTAATCAACAAGATAGTCTCTTTTAGCAAATCAAAAAAAATTATTCACACACAATAAAATGTCAACTAAGATAAAACACAATTGTATTACAATTGTCCGGCACGATTATAAAACACATAACACTTCGCCACCATAATTACTTTTTGCTAATAACCACTTGAACGCACAGAGTACTCGCCCGACAATAACTGAACTAAAATACTTCAAGCCGAATTCCAATAAACAGCAACTCAAACTGAAATGAACGTCGTTGAGTACTTGCATTTATACCCCGCCGAAATACCCGCCGCATTAAAAGTAAAAGAAAATATTAGAGCGTAATTCATTGCGGCCATGACACAGTGCGCGCGGCTTCTGATATAGTCTAGATAACGCGTTGAGAATCACGTACGCACACACATTACAGCCGGATTCCATTGAAACATTCGACAATCATGTAGACTGTTCTGTAATGTCGTAAAATATTTTATTCCAATATCATGTTTCAAATAAGGAAACAATATATGTTGATTTTAAAATTAGTAATGTGCATTAAATAATTTATGTATCAAGAAACTGATTGTAACAAGAAAGCTTTGAATCAAGTAGACGTACGTAGATTCTATCTGATGTAATTTTAGTGTGTAAAATTATATGGTGAAACTACACGTTAGAATCGCACAAATAATTGCACAATTTCTTATTATAAAAATCGGTATGGAGAACAATACAAGACATCCATGTTCTAAGCTTTATGTTTAAAATCATTTTCTAAATAAAATATTTCCAGAGGAACTATTTCTTTCTTCAGCCTCAACCACAGTACTGTCGTCACTAACGTATATCACCTCACATTAGCCAACTCGATTTTTACTGATTACACTGCCGAAACGTCTGGTTTGGCAGAAAACATAGGACCACGGCCAAACAGCCCGGGAAGGAATTTAACAACAAACTACTTCTTTGTTGCCGATAAAGTAGTATATAAATATAAAAAATTATTCTCTCCCCCTTTAATTATCATTTACATTTATATAAAATTACCCCCTCCCATTAAACTACCCTTTTTTTTGGAGATATTTCATCTACCTTTCTACAGTGGATTATTACGACCTTCTTTCAGGATACTTTAATCATCAAAATTAAGTAGGCTACTTTACTCTTGTTAAAACATAAAACGTTGAAGGTAAACTACCCCTTTTCCTTAACCCATCTTCACCAAAATCAACAGGCCTTGAGTCCTCTACAATTCAGGTAAGTATGCAAAACTTTATTTGATTCTGTTTGAATTTCCGGCAGTTATCATTCGACATTAAAAACATTTCTACACACATACACACACACACTTTTTGGTAAATGAGTTTTATTCATGTTTTGAGGGTAGTACGATCAGAATCAGCCCTTATCTCGAACACGGAGTAATAATTACTTTTATTTCCTTACGGAACACGGAAGTAAAATTAATTAATTTTTTCTTTTATTTAAGGATCAGCTAAATTGATTTGTTTTACAGTACTCCTCGTAAACTTTCACGGTTTTCGTTAAAAGTAACGACTCTGTTTTAATTCTATATTCCGTAAAGAAATGGAAGTATGGTGATGGTGAAAAAAATCGTGTTCGAGATAAGGGCTAATTCTGATTGTACTACTCTCAAAACATGAAAACAAGTCATTTTCGAAAAGTGTCTCTGTATGTGTCAGCGCGCGTGTGTGTGTGTGTCTGTGTGTAGAATTTTTTCTATGTCAAACGATAACTGCTTCAAATTTAAATAAATCAAATAATTTTTTGCATATGTGCCCGAATTGTAGAGAACTGAAAGCTAATTGATTTTGGTAAAGATCGGTTAAGTGGATGGGGTAGTTTACTTCCACCGTTTTATGTTTTAACAAGAGTAATTTTTTGTGGTGAACGATAACTGCCGCAAATTCACAAGAATCAAATAATTTTTTGCATATTTTCTGGTGAAGATCGGTTAACGGGAAGGGGTAGTTTTGTGCAACGTTTTATGTTTTAACAAGAGTAAAGTACTTAAATTTGATAAATAAAGTATTCTGAAAGGAAGCTCATAATAATCCACTGTAGAAAGTTAGATGAAATATCTATAAACAAAAAGGCTAGTTGAAGAGGGACGGGGTAATTTTCTATAAATGAAAAAATATTGGAAGTGGAAGGGGATAATTTTTTAAGTGTACTACGTTATCGGCAACAAGGAAGTAGTTTGTTATAAAAATTGCTTCCTGGATTGTTTGGCCATGGTCCAATGTTTTCTGCAAAACCAGACTTTCGGCAGTGCCATCGACTGCCATCATCAGTGAGAATCGAGTGTACTAACTTGAGGTGGTATACGTTAGTGACCAGATACTGTGCTTAAGGCTGTGGAAAGAAGTAGTTTCTATGGAAATATTTCACTTCTAAATGATATTAAATATAAATCTTAGAACATGGAAAGCATGTATACTTATAGTTCTGCATACCGACATGTTTGGTTTGACACAAGTCATTTTAATACTTTTAATATCAAACATTTCTCCCATAGTACGATGACGCATCCTCAGTGGTTCGACTGAGACTGAGCATGTATTTAAGCAAATGAATGTAAGTCTCAACGCTGCTGTGTATCGCGAAGAACGTTTGACGCAACCATTAGGAAGCTATGAAACATTTTTGATGTATTTCAGAAATGTTGGCACAAACACCCGCGGTGAAGCAGAACCGATATTAAATTGTCTGGTTCTTAATATAGGTGTCGTGAGTGTGACCGGAAGTAATATTGTTCAGACGCCGGAAGCCGGCGGTGTCCGTGATGTGAAACTCTTAATTTGTCCGCAGAGGTAGCACCTCAGAATACTAAACTACTACTAAGCTCTCTGGGGAAAGGGTTTGAGAAGTTTATTTGTTTCCTGTGAATATACTGTATGTTTCTCTTTTCTCCAAGTATTGCACTGTAGGCCGAAAAAAACACTGAACATTCTATACACAGTTAAAATTATAATGAATGATCAAAAATAGGGATCCTTAATTTTTATTTAATGTTTTTTAATAATCTACGCAATGTATGTGTTTATAAATCAAACTTCCAACAATTGTCAATACTGCAATAAAGGTAACGATTAGCATCATTATATTTTTCAATCACTAAAATTTTGAAACATACATGTGTCAACGTAAGCATTTATATACACTGTTACAACAATACTTTCAGAGTTTTCAATAAAATTTCATAAAACTTTTAACTTGCATAACAAAGGATTTTAAAACAATGTATGTTGCCAAAGCAACACTTTGCTCTCCGTTATGCAGCAAGTACAGTTCGCCGCATCCACATGATCGAATGTGACTTATATTTAATTCACGTTTACTTACACGAATTTACACAAAATAAGTAACGTTTTGAATTGGGAAATAACTATTTTTACTTCCATGTTCCGTAAGGAAATGGAAGTATGGTGATCGCGAGAAAAATCGTGTTAGAAATAAGGGTTGATTCTGATTGCACTAACCTCAAAATATGAAGAAAAGTCGTTTTCCGAAAAGTGTCTCTTTGAGTGTCTGTGTGTAGAATTTTTTCTATGGTGAACGATAACTGCCGCAAATTCAAACAGAATCAAATAATGTTTTGCATGTGTTCGCGAGTTCTAGAGGACTCAGGGCCAATTGATTTTGGTGAAGATCGGTTAAGGGGAAGGTATAGTTTACACGCAACGTTTTACGTTTAACAAGAGTAAAGTTATTATGATAAATAAATTATCCTGAAAAAAGGTCATAATAATCCACTACAGGAAGGTAGATGAAATATCTATAAATAAAAAGGTTAGTTGAAGGGAAGGAAGTAATTCCTTGTGCTGATGTTATAAATTTACTCGATCGAAAACTTAAAAGTTTCAATAAAATTTTAACAATTGATTTCGTTTCATACTATACGTATAACCACGGATACGTAATCACAATAATTTTTTGAATAACCAGAAATTTACAGAAAACAAACGCCGGCAGGTATTCGCTTTCTTTCGCGTTGTTTATATAAAAGATAATTTAATCAAATCAATTATTTATTTTTAAAATATTAACAACTAGGCACAATTCGTATTTTGACTATCTTTCTGAGCGTTTTTACCAAAAGCATGCAGATAGGTATGTTTCGTTTCGTTTTGAGTGCACATATTAAAAATAATTTTATAATTAATCAATTAATTAATTAGAACGTAAAAGTCATGCATGGTTCTTCATACCGATTTTCATTTTGTTATTACTCATTATCGAATTACATAAAATTTATGAGAAACTGCTTAAAACTATGTACCCCCCCACCCAAAATGATCACTTACTTACCTGTAAATGAAACACGATATCTACAAAATTGTTATTCAAATACAAAGGTGTAACAATGTGTTTGGTATCGACCGAGCAAACTGTAAGATGTCCTGGTGTTAGGTGAGCGTCTCTTGTCACACCTCGCAACGGACCTCTTGGTTTCTTCTATAACTATAGAGATCTTAATAAATTCTATTTACCTGTGACGGTGTCTGATCTATTGTGGCGCAAACATAACATGTCTGAAAACTCTAAAGTAAAGGTTCTGACTTCTGTGGATTTGATGCTTTACAGCAGTGGTTCCCAAACTTTTCAGTCCGCGGACCTCCGCCCAAAAAATTAAAAATTTCACAGACTACGTCTGAGTTATGAAATAAAACAAACAGTAAATATGATAAATTCTTATATTTTAATAAAAATACACTAAATTCAAAATTTTCTTAATAGGCAAAATTATAATAATATTTATATCAAACATAGTTTAATTTGAACAATGAAGCTGCTTTTGAACAATTATCTCTGCAATATTAGGATTAATGTCTGAAAATTTCAATATCAAGTCCCTCTCGACATTAAGTTTGCCAACCTCGGCTCTATTTTTCCAGCCACACGTGTCAAAATCCAGCTATTTAGAAGTAAAACCAGCTACATGGGAGAAAGTTTACATAGATAGAGTGCTTATACGCGAGATACAGTGCTCATACGCGAGGTACAGTGCCTATACGTAGACTAAAACAGCGCGACCAGTTCAGCGTTGACGTGGTGCTCTAGTCAGTTCGGCTGACGAACAGATTTTCTACACAACGTGGTTAAAAGATATTATATTAAAGCCATTAGTTTAAAATTATTTTACAATTACAATTAGTTTGAACAAAATCAAACTACTGGAATCTTCTACTAATTGTTTAAGATTCTAAAATTTAGATTTAAGAGCATACAAATTTGATAAAATTACGGTATATGTATTCTATGTTTTCTTAAAAGTGTCCGCGGACCCCCTGAAACTTTGCCGCGGACCCTACTTTGGGAACCACTGCTTTATAGGAACAGTCATATAATCAGATAAAATACTAGATGGGTGCTTCTGGACTATACTATATAGAAGAGTAATTTTATATATGTGATCTTCTTCTTATAAACTACTGCACTGTTACGACGGTTTCTTTTATCGCCGTATGGTACAGTGGGAAACAAAATACAAGTCACTACTGAAGTCACTAAAAACCAGCTTTAATTATCACAATCAACAGTTTGTTATCAACACATTATTCAACAAGATTGTTTCCGTACAACTCCGTACAAGTTAATCTGACCCCACAAATAATAGTGTCAACTATAAAGAATTCCGCACTATAATCACTTTTCACTAATTCACCACTTGAGACGCACTGTGTAAATCCCTGACAATAACTCAGTAAGCTGTAGCTGTCGTTGTTTAAATAGATAGTACAAGTGTTCGAGAATGATTCATAATATGCGTCAGCACTACTGGAAAACACTAGAGCGTAATTCCTTGCGGCCTTTGAACACAGTGCGTGCGGACCGGTGAAGTCTGGAACAGCTTCGGTTTGTTGACGAAAGTTAAGTGTCACGTACGCACACAAACATTACAGCTGGGCTCTGCTGGGATAGCCGAGAAACATGCAGAACGTTCTGTAATTGCTTAAAAATATGAAGGAGTAATTTGTTATGTATTGATAACTGGGCATTTCCACAGTCAGTGTTGTATCAATCCAGACCCGTATGCAACAGTGCGGCTGCCATATACTGACATCGGTCTCCACCAAACGCGATGTCTACACGTCAACACACACAAAGTGCCGGATTTAAGGTTTTTGTGGTCCTAGGCCAAGTTTTCTGAGCGCCACCCCCTAGTTCACACGTCTGTAGGCTCCACTAGCCGTGTTAATGTTTATGTTCATGTCCATGATGAATACATTTAATGTACGGATTCAATTCTATGTTCATAAAGTTTTCACACTAATAAATATCAACAAAACAACACGCTACCCACCACGTAAAGCTATAAACAATCTTAACATTAAAAACAAATAAAAAGATAACCTCAAATCGCAAACCGTTCCGTCACAACGCAGATAAACAATGATAGCAAACAAGGGCGATACCACAGTCGTGTAAATTCGGGAGCAATATAGCGGCCGTTCAAATTTGCATGCGCAGATTAGTTTTCAATTATGCGAACGTCTTAAAAATAAGCGCACAATATTTAAATAAGAACTGTCTTCTATTTGTATTATTAAAAATAATTTATCATTTAATTTCAAAAAATCATACTTCAATAAATTAACGTGCATCCTACTTTTGTAAAAATACTTCTGTTAAGAAAATATCTTTAGCTAGCGGCCCCCTCGCAGCCTAGTCGGCTTAGTGGTAAATCAGACATTGCACACACACGCACACACACACACACACACACACACACACACACACACACACACATCGTACACGTGGATAAATAGAGATTAACTACTTTGTGGTGCAAATTGGATAGAGGCCATGGGTCTGATGCCTCAAGAAAATGTTAATGTTAAAGTTGATTTTTTTTCTTTACACAAATGTCAGTGGCGATACTGCAACACTGTAAAATTGTTACGAGCGCTGAATGTAAAATAACATGAAATATTTTACTCATTAGACTTCTTATTACCTTAACATTGCACTGTTAATTTCTTTCTGGAGTACCTTTGCTGTGCTCACTAGTCACTTTTGTGAAATAATTCGAGAAAGAAAATAAAAGACGAAAATATATAAATAAACGATCAAATATAAAAAACATAAACGTCCAAACCTACCCAAAACATTCTATATACGTATTAATAACTACCTCCGCAAATTAAGCACTCATTTTCCTACTGTTTTCACCCAATTGTTTTTTCCCCACTGTTTTGTCGAGAAATTTTGGACACAAACGTACGTTTCACGATCATTAATCATTGCTAACGAATTCGGTTTTTATAAATAATAACTGTTTTACAATGTTGTTACCGGGAGTGCACAGTGTATATGTTCCGAAGATGGTCTATAATCGAAATCGATCGAAATTAAGAATTTGGGTAACTAAAATTTTATTATAAATCACATGTATGGTAGCTTCAGGTTATGTACAATGAATACACTACAATTGAAGATTGAGATTATAGGTACCATTAGTAAGTAACAGGCGTGTGTTGTATTATAAATACACCACATTATCATTAGTCATGTGTATTTATAATATTTATGTTGTATAGGGCAATATTTATCATTTTATTTTCCATTATAATACTACTTAATTGCTAACATTTAACCTAATATCTAATGTAGTTTTAAAATCGTACAAGTCCCTAACTATATTGTTTATCTTTGCTTAGCATCTTCTAGGTTAAAATGTAATTTTACTGCATGTGTATGAGAATATTTGTATAATTTATAAATACATTTTTATAATTTTTATAGTCGCTAATGACCAATCCTGTTGCAGCCACCTGATAAATAAATAAAAATTAAAGAAAATATAAATAAATACACCCACAATCCGAATCATGTTTATATGTAGGGCTAGATGTCAAAAAACCATAGAGAAACTAGTTATTACCTCATTAAGTTCAGAAACGGGGCGGTTCAAAATTCAAAAATTTCGGAAATTCAAGTTCAAACACGACTACTTAGTTTTATTAACAACTTCTATAAGATTATGATAAACGGTGTTAACTATTCGCTTATAAGCGCTGTAAAATTTGTTTGACGACAAACTACGAGTAATCAGGTTGGTTTATAGGACAATGTCAATAGTAAAGGTTTTGGAACAAGTCTGTATACAATCACATAGACAAACATCAGCATATACATTGAAATTACAAATAAACATATTGGAAATAGTCTACTGTAGTCGTTTGTAAATAGAATTTGTTTACTCGTTACGCAACAATAAATATTAACATTTTGAATTCATAGTGATTAAATATTGCAACATTGTAATTAGTATCCAGTGTTTGCATATAACAAACAGTACACGTCCAACTTGTACAGTAAAATAAACACAGTACACACGATACACCTGGCAGCAAATATAATTAATTACCATGCATATACTGACGTGTAAATAACATGCATATTGAACTTTATTGATTGCAAATTATTTTTTTCTTGTGATTAGATTTTTGAACCAATCAGTTGTGTTTTTATTTCCAACAAACGTTACTAGGTACTGGCAGTCTGTCGCAAAGCTGAAGAAGGCGAACACGATGCCGAAACGCGTTCTACATACAAAACAGACAAGTAAGTTTCACTTGAGAAAGTTTTCAATATATATAAAGTGTAGTGCAGTGAAGATGATGAACAAACAAGACAACTATAATACCGCAGACAGAGCGTATTTCATCAATAAGTACAGAAACGCCAAAAAACAAGTAACAAAAACTTCCTTACACATAGCCTTCAATAAAACTTGCCGAAAATACAACATCATACCAACACACGCACAAGTTACAATAAAACAAAACATACATACTGCACTTCAAACCAAACGAAAACTAGAACAACTTAACCTAAATAACATAATCAATTATTTATACCATAAAAAAGACACTCCCAACAGACAGACATACAACTTACACATGAAACTTACACAAATATTACACCACACAGAACTTGAAAATGTAATACAACACACACAAGACAACATAGAAAAACTCAAATTGACAATACAAGAACGACACAACAAAAAGTAACGAACCTCACAAAACGCGCAATAGAATCAATCCCTGAACCGACACACAAATTCCACACACGCATAGTTAACACAACTAACATTAATTTCACAACTGATGAAATGGATTTATTAAACAAGGGACTGAAACATAATTTGATTAACAATACAACTAACAACAATAACCACAATAGACACATACGTGACATAATTATAGACGCAGAAACAGCTGTACAAAACACGCATATTTCTGACCAGGACCCAATACGCCACGACATAAAACGAAAACTCCAGCGCACACATATACAACCGAAAAGACACAACAACGAAATAAAAAAACACTTAACAGTGTAAAACAAAAGTTACATGAACACAACATAACAATGTTAAAAGCTGATAAAGGGAACATAATATCATAATGGACAAACATCAATTAAACACTAAAATTGAAAATTTCTTTAACGAAAATAATATAACGGAAATAAATAAAGACCCCACACCAAAATTTCAAAAACAGATTAACAAATTTATAAACAACACAAAACAGATAATCAAACCAGCAAGCACCAAGTACCTAAAACAAATAAAACCTAACCCCCCTATACTAAATGTGTTACCAAAAATACACAAACCTAACATTCCCATCAGACCATTAATAAACAACACACAAGCTCCCTCAAACAAAATCGCCAAACACTTAGACAAAATAATCAGAGAAAACATTAATCTCAGTAACAACACATCTATCAAAAACAACATCGACCTAGTCAAGAAAACTGAACACATCCACATCCCACACAACTCAACACTAGCATCTTTTGATATCACCAATGTCCCAGTTACAGAAACCATACTAACACTAGAAAATTTACTCAGACAAAAAACACACCTGAAACACACATACAAGAGATAATCACACTTACCAAAATAATAACTGAGCAAAATTATTTTACATACAATAACAAGATACACACACAAACAGACGGTCTCCCGATGGGTTCCCCCATATCAGGAATACTGGCAGAAATATATATACACAACATAGAACAGAACCACATAATAATCAACAACAAATACACCAACAAGATCATTTACTGGCACAGGTATGTTGATGACATACTACTTTTATTCAAAGGCAACATAAGACAAGTTGAAAACTTCCATAAATACATAAACACAATACACCACAAATTAAAATTTACTTTGGAAATTGAACAAAACTATAGTATAAATTTTCTTGACCTGACAATTAACAAAACTAACAATACACTCACGTACAAAATATACAGGAAACCTACCACAACTGACATGGTTATACACAACACATCAAACCACCCAACACAACATAAACATGCAGCCTTCAACCATATGCTCCATAGACTAACCAAAATACCCTTAAGTAAACAAGATTATAGTGACGAACTCAACACAATCAAATACATAGCAATGAAAAACGGTTACAACCCCAATTTAATAAACAAACTACACAAACGCATCAAAAACAAAAATAACAAAACACAAAATACCAATAACACACAACACAAAAAATACATCACACTCACATACCATAACTCCAGCACACACAAACTTGCCAACACATTCAGAAAACACAATTACAAAATAGCATTCAGAACCAACAATACCGTCAAAAAACACATCAACGATACAAACAAGGACATAGACAAATACAATAGAACAGGGGTCTACAAATTAAATTGTAATAACTGCAATAGTTTCTACATAGGCCAGACGGGAAGATCTTTTTCATCCCGTTACTCTGAACACTTAAAGGCCCTTTCCAACAACAATATACATTCTGCGTTTGCCACACACATACACACACATAACCATAGCTACACCAACATAGATACTAATCTTGAAATATTACACCTCTTACCCAAAGGGCGAAAACTCAACACAGCTGAACAGTATGAAATATACAAACACCACACAACACAACCAAACAACATACTAAACGACCAATTGCAATATAAATCACATACACTTTTCGACACAGTTATACACAAAACAAACAATAATTCGGATCCCCGCGCCAATCCCCTTCCTCTATACACCACCCCCACTATACCTTCCAACCAACAAACGTTACTAGGTACTGGCAGTCTGTCGCAAAGCTGAAGAAGGCGAACACGATGCCGAAACGCGTTCTACATACAAAACAGACAAGTAAGTTTCACTTGAGAAAGTTTTCAATATATATAAAGTTTTATTTCCATGTTTCTTAAGGAAATGAAGTATGGTGATGGCGAAAAAATCGTGTCCGAGATAAGGGCTGATTCTGATTGTACTACTCTCAAAACATGAAGAAAAGTTATTTTCCGAAAAGTGTGTGTGTTTGTGTTTGTGTCTGCGTAGAAATTTTCAAATGGCGAACGATAATTGCCGCAAATTCAAACAGAATCAAATAATTTACATTTTTTGTTGTAACTGTTATTACAACACTCCCTTTGTCACTTTGTGCGGCCTGAAGAAGATCGCGGAGGGTGGGATTCGATACGTTGCCAACGATGTCGTTGTTGAATGGCAACCGACCACGGCCTAACAGATTTCATTTCTACTTATTACAGTCTCCAGAATGCCGCCCCCGGCGTCGAATTCCTCACGCATCAGGCCACTACCTACACCCGTCTAGTTTTTGCTGGCGATTTAAATGCATCACATCTGCGATACGATTTGGAGACAGGAGGAATACCGCCAAAGGCACACAGCTGCTTCAGACGTTAAACTCCTTCGGACTACACAGCACCATCGAACACCTTACACACGCCTACTAGAGAACCAGGCCCACCTGCCCTGACAAGCTGTTTACCACAGCAGACATCTCCCGAAAAGTCCACGGGATCTGCTCAGGCCCGGATGTGGTATCAGACCGCGTATCAACTATTGCCTAAGGTCATGTTCAGTATTCCACGCTTGAAATCCATCACGTGACCGTATCAGACTGGCCAAAATTCTCTCATGTTGTTTTGCTTCTCCTCTCTCCACTCCTGCCGAAACTGACGAATACCACTCCATAGTAACGACTGCAATCCAAGCCGCGATGGCTGAGGCCGTCCCTACCAAACAAGTTAAATACACACGCCAGCGTTCTTTCTCTCCTCCGGGTTTGCCGTCTCATGGTCTTGGACTAGCAAAGCGAGCATCTTCGTTCGGAGCATAGAAGGCTGTCGAACGCTGTCAAAGCCGCCATCAGCGACTTCAGCTCACGGCGCTTCTACAGTCTCCGTACCGATGTTCAAGAAGCAAAACCATCCGACTTTTCTAAAAAAATCTAACGCCTCCATAGCGTGCCAAAACCGGAAATTTCGATCCCCTCAGACGGCTGCCTACTCGTTACAGATAGCGACAAAGCTGCCGTCTTGCGTTACGAGGAGCTCCAAGTGGCCCGAAGCCATCCTGACAGCTCTGACTCCGACCATACCATGGTGGCGACAATCAACATAACACGCTCTTCACCCCTCTAGACTGAATAGCCGTCAGTGTATTATTTAAACGTGCAGCCAACACATAATGTGTAGTGATAAAATTGGAAAATGTGCAGTAATAAAATTTTGAGAAAAAAGTCGGGAAAATAAATTAACTAACTTTAGAGTAAAAAATTATGTAATGAAACAATGTTTAGCCTTCACCTAAAGCAGTTTTAACTCAAGTTTAACATATTTCATTTTAATTATTGTCTTTAAAACTCTTGTCTAAAAAGGCCTTGCTCTTTGTTTCGTTTCCCTTCTTCTTCATTCTCTGTGCTTTCACGAGTCTTCTTGCTTGCCTCTGGAGAAACACCTAAAAAATAAAACTGCTCCTTTGCTTTTGGAGTCTCCCTAACTCTGTGTTGTTTTTTATTCAGCCGTGTAAGCACTGCATTGAGGGGATCCCACTTCGACAACGATGACATATTAAAATGAATACACAAGTGGAGATTTTCAGTGTCAATACTAAGGCGTTGACGGTAATCAGTTTTAGCATGTTACTGGCACTTATAATACTTTTCCTTTTTTTTTGTTTTCTGAAAATTACGAAAGACTAGAAAAGCATTAAAATAATGTTTTGGCAGATCTAATATTTGAAAATTCCCCGAGGGAAACCCCGGACCCCCGTTTTGGTAAACTACACATTTGTGGAGTGATAAAAATATCTTAAATATACCCTGCTAGCCGTCGACTATACACACCTCCTGTAGTATCCGATTACCACTGAAAACGTACAATTCAAACTCCCGAAATGCAGGAACACAGCCCCGGGCCCCGATGGAATACCCAACAGAGTACTAAAAGCACTACTATACATAGCAGTAGAAGCTCTAGCTAACCTATAGACTGCTAACCTACAGCTCGGATACGTTTCTCGGGCTTAGAAGCACGCCCATGTCATGTTCCCCATACCCCTCAACTCCACCAGACTTATTGCCAACTACTGCCCAATTTCATTAACCCCTGCAATCTCCAGGCTTTTCAAAAAGATTCTCGTATCGAGCCTTCAGCTACGCTTACAAGTACATAACGTACTACCTAATAACCAGGGCGGAAGCTCGTAATACCTAATGACCAACTGGTTAGGATGATCAGCGCCATCCAGGATGATTCCTCCAAAAGAAACACCCAACAGTCCTCACCTTACTCGACATACGCAAAGACTTTACTCCATCTGGCACAATGGCCATAAATTTATAACCGCAGGATGTCATTTCTCTCCAATCATCATCAAATAGCTTTCTCAATTCCTGGATGAACGAACACCACAAGTTCGAGTTAGACAACATCTCTACAACTGCATGCCGGTGTCCAACAGAGCTCAGCCAGTGGCCCGCTACTGTACATAATATTCACTAAGGACACCCTTCCACCCGCAAACCCTGCCTTACACTTTTGCGAGACTGGATCAATATACCGATAATACGGCCTATTGGGTGCAGATACACACCTGCAAGCCTCACCCAGACTACAACAGGTGTTACAACCTTTCTTCGATTACCGCAATACTTGCCGCATCTCTGTAAACGTTGTCAAAACCCAGATCTGTGTCTTCAACTCCACAGGTCGCAATATGAGCCGTTTCCATCAGACTCCGATCCGCTTTGGTCCATCCACCATAGTTCCGAAGCGTGTGCTTTCTTCGAACACACCGGCTGTTACGTATCGTCTGTGCGACAACGGGTATGTTAGACCTAAGTACACGTTTCGGTGTATTGGTTACGATTACTGCTGCTGCTGCTGCTCCTGGTCGAATTCAACGATTGCCGAAGCCATGTTGTTAGGTAATAATAATAAAACACAGCCACAACGTTCACAGTAACAACGCTCCCAGTCAACTGCAGTCTCCCAACTGACGGATGAAGATGCAACACTCAACAATGCCCTATATAAATATCGACTTCAGTTAGTAAACTACAATCTCCTGTTGGTGGGGGGAGGAGGCAACGACCCCTGTGGTAGTTGGGGGGGGGGGAATCAAGTGCGTCTGTGTACAGTGTTGGACAGCGGAGTGTATCCGTTGAGCTAATCGTGAACTATAATGCAGAAAGCCATGGTTTCTGCAGGGAAATTTTCGGAGGACTCGAATTCTAATCGAACGTCAACCGGTGAAGACTTGAGCGACTCGTCCTCTCAGTTACAATTGAAGACGAATAGCGGTACTTTATCTCTGAACTCGTCCGGCGATAGAAGTACGTTAGATTGAGTCCTGTGGTAGTACGATTTTTTAAAACGATAATACATGTCGTACAGCAGTACGTAGCGTCCGTTAGCGATATCCAAGTTCAGGTTATCTTACAGGTAGTACCTGCCGTCCAGAAAGAGCCTCGCGTTGGTCATCTTGCAGTGATTGAATTCGTCAGCGTGTTTTATCACATCGTTCTTTCTTCCGGTCTAGAAGGTCAGCATCACGAAACTCAGCTTCTCCAGTTGCGACGACGTCTTGATCGTCCACGTCTGGCTGTTGGTCGTCGGTAAAGCCGGGTATTCGTAGAGTTCTCAACTGCGAAACGGTTTGAACAGCGGTGGGTCCTTCCTCATGAGGTCTAACAGCTCCAACCGCATATCGTTGTTTACGTGCATGTACGGAACCATCCACAAGATTTTAGTCAGTTCGAGACCGGCGTTAGCGCCTGTACCCGTAGTCGCGCTCGTCAACATAGCGTTTAAATCGGTGGACGTGCGTAACAGTATCAGTTCTTGTTTTATATTTAAAATGATCCGCGTAAAGTCTTCGGCGAATCCCATCAGCATCCTCAGCGTTACGCAAAAGTTGAATTCACCGTTGCTCCCCTTCGGTGTTACCTCGTTAGTCGTCGGTGCCACAAATCCGGAGTTTTTAATCGCATCAACGTCCGGTTTGCCAAAAGACAGGATGGTTTTAAGCGTGCACGTGATGCGTGGTACGTTCTTGGTCCGATCGACTTCCACGCCGGCTAATTCGCGTTGTTCAGCAGTTTCACGTTCATTTCGTCAGTATCACTCACCCCGGTCTTCTTGCTCAACTTGCCTTCGACGTACAGTAACCTTTCCATCGGGAGAGTGAAGACGTCCTGCTGCAGAATGGGTATACGTATTTCATCGTTGTTACCATATCGCGACGACGCATACGGCGTGTGACTGTGATACTCGTAACGCATGATGGTGTCGTCGAAGAGCGGACCTCGATCGACAGCTAAGACCGCTAACCGCCATGTCTTGTTTCCCTTGAATTTGAAGCCCAGTGAAATCAGATAGCGTTGGTTCGCCGGTGTTAACTGCTTCAACGTCGAACGTCTACTAACGGGTTTCCCGAACATACGTTCTTCTTTTATTTCCGCAGGTCTTGCATGCGATGATGATGACGACTGTACCTAAGAAACAGTATCCTCGAAGTAAAGACCCATCGTTATATCCATTTTAGGTGAATATTCACGCGGTGATGTCCTCCTCGCAAAAATTCACGATACCGCCGTCTTGATTGTGTACGGATACGGTGATGTTACGTAACTTTTTACGTTTACCGGAAGGCATATGACGTTGCTGGCGTTTCGACCGTCTGGTAGAACGAATGCACAATGTGCTCGTTTCGTCCGTCCTTGTACGAACCTTGCACAAAGTTACACCTTATCTCCAAAACGTTCAATTTGATAATGTTTACGGGCACGTCCGACGTGTGTAATTTAGACGCCTTTAATTTGGTTTTCTTGGTAAAACCCAGCATAGCACCGATCCCGTGTTTTGTACTATCGAAATCTGTCACGTAAGAACAATAAAGTTCACATTTCAACGTGTTATTATTAGGATGTCGAACGAATCTTCTGTCGTCTAACGCTTTCCTCAAGTACTTTTTAAAATCACCGATTTAGTACGCGCCGGTCTGTACAGTAATTCGATGAGCTCTAATATTTTACGCCCACCCTTCAGTACGGGAAAGACGTTGTTTCTGCCGCTTTCCACGTTCGGTATAGAGTTGTACGTGGTGAAATCCAACAGCCCCGCGTACCATTCGCCCTCCGTCAGTTCGAGAGGCGGAAAAAGTCACAAACCAGCGCGCTCGAGTCCGTACCCTTAACGGTGACTGTAAGAAGCAAAGACATTTCGTCGTTTACCGATCATTCGACGACAAAAACTATAAACATAAATCTCCGCAGACGATAGTGTCCGGCGGTTGTTTACGCGCGTAATTTTAACGCACGTCGCTGATGCTTGACCCGAAATACCGTATCAGCTCGACCGGCGGACGTAAATTGCCGATCCCTTCGAAGTACAGGACCCTGTCGCCTCGCTTCTTGTAGCATACCCAGTGCGTGCCCGGCCAGGAAGTATCGTCGATATTCACGAGCGTCGCGCATGTACACGCCTCTGAAATAAGGTATGTTCAATTTTTTCGCGTACGCGTACATATCACGGTCGGACAACTTGCGCACGGGTATTTCTACTAGTTTTTTCGGTACCGTCGAAGGTACAGTCCCGAAGCCGTTTTGCGGTTACCTTCTCCTCCATTCTGTCGCCGTCGACGTCGAATTCCCGATCCAGTTGTCGTTGTTGTTCTCCTCCTCCTCCTCCTATTCCTACCTGCTGCATTTTTTCGGCTTGACGACCGCTCCGCTGCAACGACGACGTTTACGTCCGCAGCACAGTCCGCCGCTTAATGGAGATTTCAATTTCATCGCTGCAACATCGTTGGTACCCGAGTTCAAAGCCTTCACTTGTTCCCACGCCTTGCCGGCTAGCACGCGATCCGGTACGCGTCTCTGCTCGTTGTCCTAGTATTTCTCGTACGCAATGTCGTGTTCAGGACAGGCTTCGTCCAACTCGTTGATTTCGCGTTCGCTGCATGCCAATCTTTCCTCCAGTTGAGTTCCTGTTCCGCAGAACCTGTATCCGGGCAGATGCAGTTCCACCGGTAACACGTCCACCGTTCGATTGATCAGAGTAGGTACTGACTGTGTGACGAAAGGTATCGCACTCTTAACCACTTTTCCGATAAGACCATGCCCTCTTTTTTCATTTCTAACACTATGACTACGTAATTCGTACATGAATACTATTAACTAGATTCATAAACGGATCTCCAATCTTTTTTCTCCTTTACAGTCGTATCCAAGTCTGTATTAATTCCCTTATCTCCACCTGGTTAGCGAATACCAACTCTCCTTCTTCGGCGCCGAGTGCACTACGCGCTGTTTGCGTGTGCAATTTATAGATGTAGGATACTACTTTCTCCCAACGTTGTTGGAACTCTTTTGCGAGTTTTTATATTAGGCTCTTCGCGAACTGCTTCACGTCCACCAATTGACGTAAGTTTACGGCATCCATGACCCGAGCGCCATCGGCGACGTTTAAAATATTCTTTCCTTCCGCGTTGTAAAAGGTTCCGTTTAACAAAGCAATCGTGTGCTCGTTCGAAAATTTGAAGTTCACCGCGTCTTTGTTGTTCATGGGTAGCGCTAACTGCGTTACCCGAACGTTCTCCACCGACAGGTTAGATTGTGCGTCCCTCGGTATAACTTTCGCGTCTACATATCCTTTGGTTGCAGCGTCTCTCGCACGAATCCGTTCCCTGAGGGATTGTATGCGATGGTCCCGCGCGTCGATGACGGCCCCGTTCGTCTTATTCGGTCCCAGCGTTGTGAAACGCAAGCACGTGTAGTCTACGTACTGCTTTTTGGACGGCGTCCTTGAGATCGGCGGGAGCTCTAACGTTGGAGAGCTTACGACCTTTGACGTCGATTTTTGCGATAACGCCGCCGCCGCCGCCGCTGGAATCTTGCGTCGGATCGTCGACTAACAGAAAGTGGTCGTGCACGAACTGCAGTGGAACGGCATCGTTACCGTCGAGCGGTTCGCCCAAATTTCGTATTTTTCCCCGCTACGTCGAAGTGTCCGTCCTCCGCCAAACCCATACCGATATGCTCCCGCAGACTACGTCGCATTTCCTTTCGCACTTTGACAGTGCTCTGGTTTCTGCCAAATTTGTCAACGCTCATCGTGCCGAGATACGAATGAAATGTGTCAATTCTGTACATGTGTTTATATAGATATATGTCCATTATACAGTACGTACTGGTATATCGGACTTATTTATACAACGATGTCTGCTTCACGGATTTCTTCCATAATTGAGACGATTTCGTTCGTGTGACCGCTGTTTCCAGCGCGTTTGGCTACAATCAACAATCGCAGTCTCTCCACAAGTTCGTTCGGGTCCCAGTGCACGTAATCGATTTTATCATTTCTTCTCCTTACTTTCATATATATATATCGTTTCCGTTTTGGTTGTTGTTCACGAGTCCACGTCCCGTACGTTTCGTTCGAAACAACGGACCTATTATCTTCGTATACTTTGGTCCTCTGTTCGTGTTTCTTTGCGTTGTCGGTAAATAATGTAGTTTGTCTGCGTTAGTCGCTTCCAGTATACTCTTATAAGTCGCAAGATCGTCCTTGTTGTAAACACCGTTATCCGGACGTTTAATGAACACCAGTTCGAAAAGTCCCGGCGTGCCTTTGTATTGTACAACATTGATAACAAAATTATCGTTACCATCGATTTCCAACAGTGAATCGCATATCGTCCATTTACCGCCCTTGTGTCTTACACCGTACGTATAATCCATCTTTTGACCACGATCAGCCGATACGATCATACTCACATATTTGTACGCTAGTGAAATCTAACTATGAAAATAGTTCCTATTGACTCTGAAAGTGTTTACGTTCTACACATTTTCCTACGGGTGTTTTCAACAGTCTTTCGATTGTTAAACTAGGGTCGTCGTCATCGTCACCAACGTCCGTCGTCTCGGCAACTACGGATGTGTCTAGGAAACGCGGCGAACCGTCATGCTTAAAGTCTACTAGCTGTTTATCCATCTCTTCCTCCTCCTCTTCTTGTTTCGTCTTTTCCTTACTATCCGTTAACAAAATCATCGGCTTTTCAGTCATTTTACGTTTTGAAACCAACGCTTGCGAAATGGTTTTCAGTGGTTCTAATATCGGTTTATAACTTTTCGTTAGCTTTTCTTCCTCTTCCTGGATTCTGTATTTTAACGCACGGTGTTTCTTCCGTATGTTATTGCAGATCGTTTCGATATCGCGAATGACTTGTTTCTCCTTTTCGTCCATCTTCACGAACGAAAGTAGATCAACTGACGAATTGACTTCGGAACACGTGTATTTACGTACAATCGTAGTCGTATATATAAAATCGTTTACGGAAACGGTCAACGCCCAGTTACACTATATATAAAACCGTTTCCGGAAACGGTCAACGCCCGTTTACACAAATAGTCTACATGCGTTTGTTTAGTTGTTCGATACTACTATGAAACGATCGAAACCGATTCTTTACCGACCGTTATCGATGGGCGAGTCTTTGTTCACGACGAAAAAACCGTGGCAGTCTTTCCACGCTACAGCGCACAAGTTCTTAAACCTTTCGTACTTCATGTCCGTGTTGACGTGATCGTTGCACTCGTGCTTCAAGTTGAGATCGTCCTGTCTGAACCAGACTATGAAGTTGGCGTTGTCGCAAATCAGCTGCTTGGGTATTTGACTGTACGTCTGACAGAAGTAGAAAGTGTCTACACCGCTGTATCGTCCCATAGCAAAGTACTTGCGTATGTTGTGTTGTTGTTCGCAAGAAACGTCGTCGAACACCATAACGGAATCGGTGTCGACCTCTTCGGGAGGCGGTACCTCTTCGTTTTCACTGTATGCGTGATAACCCAGTTCGTCGTCGTCGTCGGAAAGCTGCGTTATCAGAGTTTCCAACATCCGGTATTTGGATCGAAGCAGTGATTTTGAAAACACGTACAGGTTTGCGAAACGCAACCCGTTCACGTCGAACAACAGGTTGAACATTAAGTTCGTCTTGCGGCACGCGGACGGTCCGCAGATGATAGAACGTATAGAATCGGGCAGAAGAGGTCCGTGCCTACTACTTGCTCCACCGCCCCTACCACCATTCGTGTAACCTTCCGAAAAGTCCATATTTTTTATTTTCAATTTTCGGGCTTGTGTACTATCTTCATTTACTTCTTCTTCTTCTTCTTCTTCTTCTTCTTCTTCTTCTTCTTCTTCTTCTTCTTCTTCTTCTTCTTCTTCTTCTTCTTCTTCTTCTTCTTCTTCTTCTTCTTCCAACTACAGTCTATTGAGCAAGTCGTAACACTCACCGGACACGGCATTGTACACACGAGTGTACGGTCCCACCATACAATCAGGATCTGACCACGTGCATTCTTTGTAGTGATCTAACCCGCCATTCGTGCTACTCGGTACTCTTACACTGAGTTCGGAACTTGTCACACGCTTCGTAACCCGTCGCCAATATTCGTGTAGAGGGACGATTTTACGGATGCGTTCGACGTCTTCATTTGACGTATTCAAGATGTACTTCTTGTAGCCGGATGTGAGACGACGTCTTTCACAGTGTACGCCGGCATGACGTTTTTGTCATTGTAACGTACTGTCGTGTAATGGTGCCACGCTACGCGTTGATTCCCTGTTTATATCAGATCTTTCTTGTGTATCCAATGAATCGTGTTTACCGTCGAATCCGAGCCAACGCACGAGCACCTGTCGCCTTTGCGCTGCAACACTTTCTCCATCAAGTAAACATCAATTGCTCATTTCATGCTTCGTAAAAGCCGCCTTTTACCACTTCGCCAGCGTGATCCTTGAGATGGTAAGTGACGGAAACGATGGGTTTCACCGTGTGCACGGTAAAAATTTCGTTGGTCCAGTTCGGCGTGTACCCTTTTGCGAATGTCATTTTGTGTTTTCTCACACGAACACGATCGCCCACTTTGAACTTAGGTTTCTTTTCGCGCGTAACGCGTGACCGTGTTCCAACACTACCCGCTCGTTGCTTTCGTTCACCCGGTTGGGTTTCTTACCAATCGTTCTGTGCACCCTGTCGTTGTACGCTTTCACCAGTCCGGGCAACATGTCTAACCAACGGTAGTGTCCTGGTTCGCTGAAAGCGCGATACATGCGCGTCTTCAACGTTCTGTTGAAACTTTCTACTATCGACGCTTTTTTCTCACTGTACGTTGAGTAATGCTTTACCTTGTACTTTTCCATCAAAGACTGTACAGCGCTGTTGTAGTATTCTTTGCCATTGTCCGTTTGCAGTTATTTCATTCTGATGGCTTTGGGTATCGATTCGAGTGCGCGCGCCACTTCCGCTTCCGTCTTAATTTTCAACGGAACGGCGTACGCGAACTTGGTGAAACCGTTTATACTAGTCATAAGATACTTGTAGCCTTTTTTCAGCTAAGCGTGTGGTATCATCTCCACCAAATCGGTTCGGTAGAGGTAGTACAGTCCCTTCAGTTCCACTGCACGTCTCGCGAAATTCCTTCTTACCGGTCTGTGCAGCTCCGTCGCAATCGTGTTGCGAACCGTATCCAAATTTTTGTTGTTGTTGTTGTTGTTGGCTTTCTTCTTCTTCTTCTTCTTCCTCGTTCGTTGCATACTTGTGTCTCCTTACGAGTTCGCCGAAACGTGACTCACAGTAGTACGGTACAGGATAGAACGTCAAGTTATCGCTAAATTTTACTCTCGTCTTGCGTCGAGATGTGTTACCTTCGCCTTCCATCGTGTCACTCTTTTGAATCTTCCCGTGTCTCGGACAGTTATACCATCTCGACAGAACGAATAACAGTAACATGTTTTTCTTGCGCATGCGCAGGAACATCGGTACATACGCTAAAGTAACTTAGTTTCACCTCGTCGCTCACTACACCTAATTCGTTGTAATACCACATTAGCGTGTGTTGTGCTTTGTCCAATATCGCTACGCTCTTGATCGAGTTCTTCTTGTCTTTGAAGATAGAGCTACGTATAACTCCGTTAAGGTACTCGTGCGTTTCCGCAGCGACCACGTCATCGTTTTCGGGTAAATCATGGTTCGGATGCTGCAATTTGAGTTCCGTTAGAGGACACCGGTCGCGAGATTCAGAGTTTGAGTGTACCAAGTACGAGTTTAATAGCCGATCGCATCCGAACACGTTCAGATACTGAATTGCGCGCGCGCGTTAATCGCTTCCTACCTATAAATATACTCTTCCTACTCCTCCTCTTCCTCCTCCTCCTCCTCCTCCTCCTCCTCTAACGCTCTACAGGTGTAACGAATCACGCTTTCATTGTTTGCGGTCCGTATAACGCTAGCCCGTTGAACCGCACGTTCCTCTTGCATCTTGCAAATTCTGTAATGACCGTAGGCTAGCGTTCTCTGCCCGTCGTCCAAGATGTATCTCTTGTCCGTCGTACGGCAACAAAGACAGTTTCACTATCTGGCGCGTGTAGAGTCGATGGTCTTCGATTCGTATGATCAGCGCAGACCTGTACGTTTGTCGTTCGTCGATATCGGTGAAAATAAACAGCGTTTGTAATCCGCGTAAGTCAAACGGTTTTGTATAGCCACCCGCGGCACCCCTTTCGCTACGCGCTTCTCCTTTTTATCGCCGTCGTCCTGCAACACCAGCAGAGAATACGATTTAGCGCTTATAGAAATTCGACGATGTATTTCGCGTGCGTATCGTCCTTAAACGTTCCCAAGTGTTTTTTATTTACCGTACTATAAAAAGGATGCGTCGCGGCTATTCCAACCTATCGAAAAATAAAGGTTTTCTTTAATGTCATCGTACACGTTGTCGGTCTGTATAACATACAACAAAGAGCCCGTATCCTTCATACACAATCGAACACGCGATCCGTACTTCACGACTATGAAATCGTAGTGGAAGCTGTACATCACGAATTTGCTAATGTCCAACACGTTGAATCCCACGTACAGCGGACGGTTGAGGTACACGGTCCTCCTTTTAATTATCACGTCTACCAAGTCTTCGTTATACACGTTTGCGTGCACGAATCTCGGGCTCGCACTCAGCTTTATCATTTCGCGTTCGTTGGATACTAAACATAAATCTTTACGTTTCCTAAATTTTCTAACGATTTTCCGTAAACCGCGTTGATCATTAGTTTGAAAAAGTCTTTTTGAAAATCGTTCGTTGCGGTTTTCCGTTTCTCGGTATTGAAGTCTATGAAAGGCTTCATCCACGCGCTCTGACAAACGCTAACACGCGATTGACGGCTTTCAATTATATGCCGAGTTTGAGGTACACTGCAGCGTTCTGTAGTGTACGATGTAGGTTTTCTTGTCCTCAAGGTTGGTGATCAGTTCTTCAACAGCGCAGGTGGCGGGAAAATGGAAGTTCTTCAAATAATTGAATCGTTTGCTGTACGACGACAACTCTTGATCGCCGACTTTTCTGCGTTCCGGCGCCAGCGGGTAGTCGGAATGTAAGTCGTGTAAACGAGGGGGATAACCTAAATCGACGTCCAGAATGTATCCGATTTCGTCTTCCGCGCCTACCGTACTCAAATCTAAAGCGTCGATTTCTTCGCGTAAAAACCAACGGAATCCGAAGTGATGCAACGGTTGTCTCATTGCAGTGCCGTACACGTTTGTACAATCCAGGTAGAGGAGGTAATTGTTTTCCCGTTCGGATCGTAGTCCGGTATGTAAGGGTTGTTGGCCTTGGCGTATCTGGTGGGTACCATTGCTGTACCCCTTCTTATCCCACTCTCTGCAAACAGGTACATGTCCTGAAGGAGCTCGAGTCGAATTCCCGTCATCTTCATCATAGCGTTCCACGCGGGTCCCGGCGCGGAATAAACGTTACAGAAATCTATCTCGTAATATTGCAGGCTCGTCTGGCGATAGTTTTCGATCACGTCAACCAACAGCAACACGTCGGTTTTTAAATAGAGGTCATAATAGTCGCCCAAAGTTTCCATCCCGAAAGCCGTTCACTGACACGGGCGTCTCGGCTAAGCGGTTGTAAAAGTGTTCCTGCGCGGGAAGAGAAGCGTCCTCGAACTTACTTTCGTCCGTGACGTACTCGTATGGGTAGACCCCCTTCCTGACCAGCATTTCAACACGTTCTTCTTCTTCTTCTTCTTCTTCTTCTTCGTTTCCGTCTGTTCGAATGCATTGTCGTAGTATTTTAAAATTTTCTTTTCGCATGTTCTTCACCAGCTTTTCCAAAGACGTGTTCATAAACTGCGTAGAATCGAGAAACCGGAGGGGACCGAGGGACACGTACACGTACCGCACGCTGGTCGTAGCTATACACTTGATTTCTTCGTTTTTGAATTTCCCGAAAGCCTGGATCGGATGGTGGCAATCGAAACCGCGCAGGTTGTGAAAGTACGCGGGGACGTGCTGCGGCACGATGTAGTTTAAATTACACGCGTTGTGCGCGGCTCCCAGGTACTCGCCCGTCACATGATCGTGGTTTCACACTTTGTCCCCGTCGCGCTCGATACTGTTCTTACACAGATGACACGCGGTAGCGTTCTGAAACTCGCGTTCGTTGTCTTCTGTCATGCGGAGGGGTCTGTTGAAGTCGCGTTCAAGTTCGGAGAAACGTCTCCACTACATCTTTACCGTGGTTTAAGACGGATTCTTTCACGGCTATACCAGTTCAATCGACGATCACGTAACAGAAACGGGACGGCACGTGATGCGCGATGTCCTGAGAGTGTGATCTATCCTCTCCGCGTGTACAACCAGACACGGGGAGGAGAAAAGTTTCAATGTCCGCGTACACCGTGTACGCTACTCTGTGATATTTCGTGTAATCTTTGAAATACATATGACTGTATTTTCCGGTCGGCAGTTCGACTTTTTGCTCTCCGTGCAGTGTACAGAGTATGTCGTATACTTTCAACCGTTTTTGCGCTTCCTCCGGATCCGTTTTATCGCGAAATCTTTGCAAACAGTAATTACAGAAGAAAACCGGATTGTTAGCACTCGATGTGGTACGCAGCAGTAGACAAGACATGTTTCTAATAAGACAATAATGTTTGACCCCTACTTCGTTGACTAATAATAAAAGATTTACGTGCGTCCTACCTTTGTGCTCGGTTATCCGTATAGGGTACACTTCGTTTTTTTCTGTATCCGGACTCGTTACTTTCGCTTTTGTAATCAAACACGTTCACAGAAATATTTGCTTTTTGTTTTTAGAATTTTTCAATTTGATTCACCGGCACCGGATAGTCGATCCCCTCCATATTCAGCTTGTTTTCGTACTCTCTGTAGTGAGACAAACGGTGCGGGTTAGAAGCGATCGGATGCAAACCGGATAGAACGGACCAGAGGAAGCATTTATCGTCGTATAGATTCTGCACCTAAACTAACGCTTTCTCCCTTGATAATTTTGTAGGAGTGGGGATGTAACTGGACCCGGCCAGAGGACGATATTTTAACAAATTCACTTCGACGGCTACGATCCCGTTCTCGACCCATCCGCTACCTTTGCGAGTAAACTTTGATACCGATTCCAGCACTATTTCAACGCACTCCTTGTACTGTTCGTTCATGTCTTCCGCGTCCGCCGCGTGTCAAACGAGTTGTGTACGCGAACGAAACACTCCCGTCTGCTTCAGTTCGTGATCGGTTACTAATTTTTTGAACAAGACGCGTACGGCCAAGTATCACTTGTAAATTTCCCCCATGGCGCGTGCTTCCGCGAAGACGTCTTCGGGTATGACCTGCGCCATTTTCTCCATCATCACGGATACCGTGTCTACTCCGTCTTCAAACTCATTATATTTTACTGTCTTTAAAATCCCGTTAAGAGCGATTATACGAGTTGTATATAGACATGTTTCTATACGAACTTGATCAGAATAAAGCACACTTTTTTAGATTAAACAAGCACTAGTTTTCATCAAAGTCTACAAACACTTTGCAAACAAAAATACACAGTAATAAAAAATAAAGTACCTGTGTTCAGCAGCGTGACTAAAGCGTTGCCGACAACTCTACGCAGTATATAGCGCTAGCGTCGTTGCGCGAGCAGCTGTTACTGTGTCACCTTTGTATATATTTATATTTCACAACACTAGCATAACGTGTTTCATTACATGTACAAGCATTACAACGTTGGTGGTGTGTTTATGAATGTGTCCTGCATACGTCCTATTGTCGTGTATCCACACCCGATCCTGCTGAAAAAGCACCAGCCCAATTCCTACTTTCCTGACCGCGACTCCTTCATCAATAAAATAAATAAATAAGATGCGAAAACTGCGCGTTTTGCATAAAATCCATAATGACTGCAATAAATCGGCATACCAGAAACATCAAACGTCCTACCTTCCTCGCAAACCGCCTGCTGGCCCTCGCCAACACACGCAACAGACACCACAGGTAAACACAACACAATACAGTTTTAAACACCCTCACACATACATACTACCCTGCTTAAGCCTCTCTCGTATCGCTGTCTGCCGCACGCCATTTTGTTTCTACACGCTTTGTATTCTCCCTCCTTCTCTGACAATCAGCGTCACTTGTCTGGCCTATCGCAGTCTTTCGTTTGGCAGTACCCCTTCTACCACAACACCCGTTCACTGCAACTGTCCTGGTACACTGCATCAGACACAACTACACTAATAATTCTATACTGTTTCCTTTCTTAGCTTAATCCTGATGTAAGCAAACCCACGCGGCTCATCTGAAACGCTATAGGTCAGGGGCGTTGACATTGTTCACACAGTAATCTGTTAAACGCATGTGCAGAACGTCTGTATAGCCATATGAGAGTTGCCATTACTGCGACAAGTGGTTTTGATTGCGTTTAATCATCTTTAAGAATACACAGTAGAACTTTATCGCTGCTAACAACAATGAACATATATTTAAAAAGTTTTTAGTAAATGATATTGACGAAAAATCGGGACACGCCGTTTTAAATTTCCTCCTTATCACTGTATTCTGAATCCCATTGAATAAATATGAAGCCAATTGAAAGGATACTTTGCTCGTCACAACACAACGTATAAGCTGCTTGATGTAAACAATTGAGAGATAAGAAGGTAAATGAAATAACGATGGACAATTGGAGTCGTTGTGTCGAGCATGTATTCATGGAAGAAGATAAGGGAATTGGGCCAAATTACAGACGCTGTCGTGGACAATCTTATCCTGCACACTGCTGACTCAAGTGATGATTGAAGTTCCGATACAGACATAAAAGGCATTGAATTACTCTATGACAACAGCTGATAATTTACAGTACACTGGCAATTATCACAGTTTCTACTTTTGCTTTAAGTATAGGCCTAATTTATTTTTTTCTTGCTATATTCAAACAGTGAATAAAAGAAAGCCATTCTAATTCACTCCGTCTTATAAAATATGTCACTCTCGCTCTAACACAGTCACACAAATATTACTTTGATCAGGACAAATTATGACAATTTACTTGTGTTTATACAGTATCAACATTCTGTCTGTACTCCTTCTGTCAGAGTGACACCCTCTAATTCAAGTAGCATATAGCATTTCAGATGTGCCATGCCTGTTTGTTTACACAAGGATCAAGCTAAGAACGGAAACAGTATATCTTAACTGGGTGCCTCCACCGTTCTCCCCTCTGGTCTGCAATGGTGTACTACTCCCAGTTCCTTCAATCCAAAATTGACTGAAGGGGGCTTGCCCCAAAACAGCCGGAGACTTGTCTAATTAACAAGTCTCGAATGACACGAAAGAAAAGCCTAACAGACCGCATTATAATCAGTTTGGTAATTATAAGTACATACAGTGTGTCATATAACAAAATCTACCTAATATCGTTCTTCTAAAACTAATGACTTATTGTATCGAATCTGAAGAATTTTACATAATGTCTCCGTAAAAACAAGAATTATATGTCCACATTTTTTTAGAATCCTGCTTCTGAAAAATTATTAAACGAATGAACGAAATGTCAACGTCCGAGCGACATAGAGAAACCATGCAGTTTACTTTTACCACGTAGTGTAGGCTAAAAAAAAAGCACTCTCTTGGTGACAACAAGCTATCCTTTCAAATACTTTCTACGCATGCAAGTCAAATATAACTTGTGAACACGACGTCTGAGATCGTTTGTTACACAAATACACGTATACTTATGTTGCATGTGTGTGTGTGTGTGTGTGTGTGTGTGTGTGTGTGTGTGTGTGTGTGTGTGTGTGTGTGTGTGTGTGTGTGTGTGTGTGTGTGTGTGTGTGTGTGTGTGTGTGTGTGTGTGTGTGTGTGTGTGTGTGTGTGTGTGTGTGTGTGTGTGTGTGTGTGTGGCACACGAGGTAGAAAAGTTATTTTACGTAGAAATATTCGCGCATATAGTCCAACGCGAAACCTACTTGAACAGCATGGGGTGCACAAACATTGTGTTATTTATACGCGTACGTACTAGTAGACAAGACATGGAGGGAGGAGCGCTGTATGTATGATAAGGGGAGATTTGTAGTAACGTGTTGACAACTTACACGCAACCACGGCCGTATGAATAACCCTTCTGGTGTCTGCTGTCAACTGCACACACGTCTTACACACTATATTGTAGCTTATTATGGGGTATTACACTATGGCCTCTAGTCAGCTGCCAACAAAGAATATTAAACATTAAGTAATGTGGTATCTTGTTAGGGACTCCGTTTGGAACGGTACTACGTAACTGTGTATCATATCGCTCAAGAATTAAGATTGTTCTGTGTTTTGTTGACATGTCATTCAATTCTTACTGTGGAAATATTCCCTTTGGAGTGAAACAGGTAATTTTCTAGTACCTGATAGAGGAGGAGGAAGAAGAAGAAGAAGAAGAAGAAGAAGAAGAAGAAGAAGAAGAAGAAGAAGAAGAAGAAGAAGAAGAAGAAGAAGAAGAAGAAGAAGAAGAAGAAGAAGAAGAAGAAGAAGAAGAAGAAGAAGAAGAAGAAGAAGAAATTGGCGGGTACAGTCAATAATCCGAGAGCAAATTATCAAAATGCAGATACCCTGAAATGTGGGTCTCTTGTAGACTGCCTTCTCTCCCTTTTCACTGCCAGAATGATAGAAACACAAGTAGAACCAAGTTTATTCAGACTTGTTGTTGTTGTTATTGTACACAAAACCTAAACATGATGTTGTTGGCTCTTAACAGTAAGTAAGTGTGTTTGTTTTTTGTATTTAAGTTTTTGAATTCCTAGGTAGAAATTTCTCCAAAGTGTTATGTCCATTGGCAGGGCCTTTAACTCCCTCCATGTCTTGTTGGACACCAGCTAGCACCCTTTCCATAGTTCTCTTCCAGGTGTTCCTCGGTCTTCTACGTCTGCGGCTACTTTGCGCATTCCAATTCAGTGCCTGTCTAGCGATATCTTCTGGTGGTCTTCTCAGGATGTGATCGATCCACCTCCATTTTCTTCTCTTTATCTGTAGTTGGATAGGACTCTGAATTGTGGCCTCCCATAGATCTCTGTTCGAAATGGTCTTGCGTCACCAAATTCTTATTATGTACCTCAGACAACGGTTTATAAAGTCTGTGATCTTGTGATGATACCTTTTGTCACTTTCCAGGTCTCACATCCATACAGCAACAAGGATTTGACATTTGAGTAAAATATTCTGAGTTTTATCTTCCTGCGTATATGGGGTGATTTCCATACTAGTCGTAACTGTGTAAATGCTTCTTTTTCTTTATTTATACGACTTATCACATCCCTAAAACCACCTCCATCCTGACTAACCATGTTACCCAGATAGCAAAATTCCTCTACCCATTCTATAACTCTTCCGTCTAGTATCAAATCAGAATTATTTCTATTGTTAATACGCATTTCCTTGGTCTTGTTGTTATTTACCTTTAAGCCTACTTGTTGGCTTCTATACTTAGACCGTTCAATTTAATTTCCATATATCGTAGGCTTTCTGCGAGAAGGCACAGGTCATCCGCATAATACAGTTCCTCCAAACAGCTATTAAACCCCACTGAATCTCCGGTTTTCTATTTGTTGCTTCTCGCAACACGCTGTTCAGCGCTATGATAAACAAGATAGGAGACAGAAGATATCCCTGTCTTACTCCGAGTTAACAGCAAAAGGATGGGACCAGTAAGTTAATACCAGTAAGTAAGACTCTGCAATTAACAACCCGTTTTACGTACGCTGGCCACCCCGTTTTGAGCTTAATATTGGCTGTAATGCGTCAATTAAACGCAAGCCATAAAATTGACTTGAACAATTTCACACCGTGTCAAACATGCAGTAAAATCAACACTGCCCGTAAATAACAATGTACAGTACATTAACGACGCCATAAAATCCTGTATGTAATTGACACTACGTAAGCTTTACATTCAGTTAATGGGAATTTATATAAACGTTTCTACTTAAATAATATATCATTATATGTAAATATAGATAAGCCAATTTTATTGTTTATAAATTAAACAGAATGGTGTACATCGGCAACAGGGTGTGTGGTGCATCTAGAGTGGAGGCGGAGGAGGCTACAGTAGCCCAACGGCTACACACATGGGCTGAGTCAGTTAGCCAACTGCGACCGGGCACAGAGGGCTCGTCAGCTGAGATGGAAGAGGAAGAGCAAAGAATTAGGATAAGTAAGATAATAATAACAATAATAATAATAAGCAAATATCTAGAGGAAAGCACCTCGATATAAAACTTCCTGGTCCTCCAGATTGGGAGTTGGATCGGAGAATTCACATATACCGTCACTCAAACTCTTTTATGTGCAGAATATGTGCAGAAACCTTTGTTTCTTGCCCAGTCAGTTTTACAAACTGGCGGAGGCTGTCTGTTAAAGGAGGCCTTGACTCAGTAATGGGCTGTCGCGCCTCTGAAGAAGGAGGAGAAGAAGAAGAAGAAGAAGAAGAAGAAGAAGAAGAAGAAGAAGAAGAAGAAGAAGAAGAAGAAGAAGAAGAAGAAGAAGAAGAAGAAGAAGAAGAAGAAGAAGAAGAAGAAGAAGAAGAAGAAGAAGAAGAGAAGAATTTTATTGTTTACAATAAACAAATTTATAAGTTGTTTAAAACTTTTTTAATTTACAATATTATCGCATACTTTGTACAACGAGTAAAGTGTATCCTTTCTGCCAACACACACGCGCGCGCGCTCTCTCTAACCTTGTAACGTCACAGAACGTTCCATAAAAAGAATTCATTTATATAGTAAGTTAGCATAAGAGGAAAGTGAAGTGAACAGTATCGAACCCAAGTAGTCCCAAAAAATTGTGTAATTTTGTATAATAATTATTTCTATCAACTTGAAAAAACGACCAAACTATGATTAAGACAAAACCCCATATATATTATTAAAGTGAATAAGAGTGAAAAAACCATAAGACACTATAATGTCAGAATCCACCAGAATAAAGTCAATAATTATTAAGTTTTATAACTATGAATATAGTATTAAAAAACTATTTTTTTGTGAATAAATGGACATGATCCATTATTATATTATGTGATGTAAATAAAATAAATGTATTAAATGACTTAAATACATTATTAGAAAGAGTTTAAGTTAAAATAAAAATTGTATATTTGCAATGACAAAAAAATATTAATGTGTTGGATTTGAGACCATACACCAAGATTTCATGAAAAAATTAATTATTATCAGATTTAAATAAAAACTATATGTAATTGTCAAGTAGACAATAGTGAACAATTTATCTTAAATAAAAGAAGCTGTCAAATGAATAAAAAGCAGTCAAAATAGCCAAAAACAGTGTTAACTAAAAACATGTAATAGGCATCTAATATTGTATAATTTATGAATTTAATGTTGCCAAAATGCAACCAAACTGTATTAGAAAGCTGTAATATGATATAAAGCAACTATGCTAATATACCTGACCAACTTTAACATTGTGATAGTCAAGTCAGCAAAATATTTACTTATACCATGTATGGCTGAAGCCAATCATCCAGTACAAAAATAATCATATCTGGCTAAATACTTGCATAATACTAACAAAAATAAGATAGAAAGGTACAATACATCAGAATACCTTAATAAGAAACAAACTCAGTTGAAAGTAAAGTCAATTCTAAAAGAATTTAACTAATTAGAGTGAGATTTGTCACACCATAAAAAATGACATCTGAAGACCAATCAATGATGCTATGTCATCTTGTGATAAATATAATATATGTACAAAGTAACCAGGTATCACAAAAGATAGACAAAATAATAAACTCTGTGTGTATAGTGGTGAAATAATACATATATTAAAGAAAAAGACTAATCATTGTATTAGAAAACTGACAAGAATCTAGGCCATGAGCAGAGGCCATATAAAATTGTATTTATTTGTGTTTTATTGATGTTAAAATTTGTTTATTTTGTTGTAGGAAAGTAGTAGTAGTAGATGTTCAGCTTGTGGAAGGAACTTTGTAACTCCACAACAATTTTTGTTATAAAAATTGAGTTTTCAATGACAACAACTCAAGGTGAGGGTTGTATATTGTATTGTTTATTAGACTTAAGTTAATTAGATACCAATCATATTTAGTATCGCTAGATTCAGTTAAAAACAAGGAATCTAAATACATTAATGGCATACAAATTGTAAGTACTAATGTGAAACTGTTTGATAAATACCAGTGTAAATTTTGATATATCCTTTGTATGAAGAATAAGAAATTCGTTCTAAAAGCTTCTACGGAAGTGAAAATTGTTCTATGACATTCCATTTCGTTTATCCTCGAACAATCTAGAAAGAATTTTTACACAAATATACCGGAAGTCGATGAAAACAGTCTACCTGATTTAGTATAAAAGCGAGACCAAATTCGACCCAAAAACACTTGAAGATTGAACTCCAGAACTGATGCATCTCACACAACACTGATCAACGCAGCTAAGGCGAAACCAAAGAGGCGAGAAATCGACAAGACACGGCAGGAAGGCTTTTCCCGTACATAGACATAACCGACTGACTTAACCTCAACGAGAGTCTACGCCAAAAAGTATCGCTGAAATAGAGCAGCGATACGGCAAATTTTAATAGAAATCACGCAGCCAGAACGTCGACGGCCCAGGAGGGACCAAACATTTAAATAGAGAACGAATTCTGCTGTGTTCGCATTGACTGACTAACGTGACAAATAATTCCCCCGAACGTAAACAAACAATACACTAAGCCTTCCTCAACACTGCATGGGAATCAGCGCTGTGGTGGCAGATTTCTGAATCAACGCTAAACAGATGATTCGTAGCGGCGGCGTTTGAACGAGATTCTACTGCCAAACGTTTTGACAAAAAGTGCGGAAAAAGTAATGATCGCAAAATTTGACTTTAAATAGATTCAGTGTACACCCGAAGAGGCGAGACTGAGAAACTACCCGAAGGAAGTGTCCAGTGAGAGAATAAACGACCATTGGAACGTGAGTTACCAAAATTAAAGTCATTTGTTACCTGGTTACATTTATCACACAGTTGTACTTTACACGCCACACATACACCTTCAAATCACTTAGTTTTTTTTTTCTTGTAAGGCATCTAATTGATATGTCTTGGTAGTTCAAAGGAGTCACGTCCTGAGAGTAAAGATTTTTCACGTATTAAACTCATGCTTTTCAACTGAGTCAGAATCTGAAATACTAGCCGATACTTGATTGGACATATAAAAAAAAAATTGTCAATAATAATAACTTGTAAAATTTTTTTCTCTGCAATTTTATAATTTTTTATGAATGATAGTCCTTCAGACGATTTGTTTGTTTTTAAAGAACCATTAAACTTAACTGATTTTTCCAGGCTAAACTGACTTGTTTAAATTTTTTCGTAGATTTAAATATTTTTTATCAATCACATATTTTTTTTTTTTCTTGGAACAAACGTTTCCAAGTGGCGCCCACAAAAAGCATAGTATTAAGTTGTGTTACAGGACTACATCGCTGCAGAGGATCCAGTCAACAGAGTAAGTAACAAAAGTGCGCGGAGGTAACGCCCGACACAGTTTACAACACAAACACCAACACCCACTACTTGTTTTTCTATAACCTTGAAATAAATTTTATTAGAAAGAAAGTGAGTACCTATTCCTAACGAAGTGAGTAGTGAATACTGATCAGTATTCGTTTTTCCTACCAATTTAAAAAGGAATTGTAATGATTGGGTACACACGATTATGAAATTCGAAATCAAATATTTTAAACGTAAACATAAAAATTACAAATTATAAGATTTTGGACATTAGTCATCGTAAGTTAAAATTAATAAACACGATGTTTCGAGCTCTATGGAATCAGAGGTAGTCTTCAGGCGAACAATAAATTAATACAAAGATAAAGCTATCACTAAAAAATAGATAGGCCTATCGTCAAAAATCCAAATCTTAGTTATAAAATACAGTGCTAAAATAATAATAATAATAAAACAGTACTCACCATTACATCAATGAAGGATTCCTCCCGTGGTTGCAACGTAAACAACACTATATTATGCAACATTTTAGCACTATATGTTTTCAGTTCGTTTTGAACCTGCGTTTTTCTATCTCCTGCCCTGGACTTCTTCCATTTTTAACATTTTTCCCAAAAAACTTCTCTTTTAGTTTCTTCTTCTAAGTTTATATTATTTTTTCTAAATCGTTTTTGACTTCTTAATCCAACTTGATGTTGACTTCTTTCCTCACAGATATTTAAAAATCTGTTTTGTTAACATATTATGGTCCATTATATATAAATGTTAAAAAAACATTAGTCTTCTTTTTCTCACTTTTTCTGTTATACTTTGTATAGTTTGATATATTTTACAATTACTTCTTAATTTTCAAACTTCTTAAATTTTTCCTAATAATCCGTCTTTCCAATATTTCTAGTTTGTCTAAATTATAACTCAATGCTAGACATTCACTTGCATATGGGAATTCTGGCCTCACTACTGTACTGTAATGCCTAATTTTCGCATTTTTAGATATGCACTTTTTATTGTAAAAATCTTTAGTTATAGGCCTACTATATACTCTTTCCATTTTATGAATCCTTTCTTCTATAAAAGATTTTTCTAAACCATTCTCTTGAGTTATTTTCTCCAGATACATAAATTTTATAACCCTCTCTATTCGACCAATAACTGTTGGCAGGAATTTTGGCGCATTTTCAATGTTCGTGGGAAATTTTTTTTCTGCAGAAATCCGCCTTTGAGACCGTACAAGGTATGAAGATAATTGTTATTTAGCCTAACTTAGCTCACTATAAGAACTGGTTTTTAAAATTATAGGACGACGCATAAATAGGCCTACTGGGTGGAAATACGTTTCAGAATGCGCGTATCATTAAATTTCTGTCAGCCAACGGCAGATTTATATTTGCTTAAGTCTAAAACAGTCTTCAGAGTATGAAGTAATGACATCTACAGTTACAAAACAAACTGTGTGGTGCGGCATTGCGAGAATTATGTAGGCTACTGGTTTATTACAGTGTGCGGTAATAGAGCTACAATGATAAAACTATGCAGCTTGATTTTTTATGATCATATACATTTAGCTGTTTTCAAAGTACTTTTGTGCTGATTTCAGATTTAATATTTATTTTTCTGTATAACTTACAATTGTTTTGCAATTCAAGTGAAAGTAAATAATATAAAAAAAATATGCGTGTGTACCAGAGTACACAGGTAAGAAGTGAAACTTCTTTATGACATATCATTTTTCTACTATTTACAACTTCACAGAAATTGGGTAGATAAAGCTTAAGGAAAAAAATGTTTTCCGTATTAAATTAAAGCTATTTTATTATTATAGACATGCATACAAATAATATGAGTAATTCATTTTATCATTGCTCTTATTATAATTATTGTATTTCATCAATTATGATCGCATCATTATTACCATTGTTGTCGTTGATGTTGTTGTTGATGTTTGTGGACTGTTTTGTAGACATAAATTTAAATTGTCTCTTAAAAATTCAACTAGCTTCAAAGATTTATCTAATGCGAAATTGACATTAAAATCTCCACTTAAAATCATAGGTATTTTATCATTACTGTTACGGAGTAAGGTGGCACCTCCTTTGGTGTATGGCAACAATGAATGGTGAAGAAAATCAATAATATCATCTAACTTCTGATTAGAAGATATATATAATGCAACTATTAAAATTTATTTTCCATTTTCCATTTGGCATTGAGCCATACATAAATCACCAACTGCTGATGCTAGTGACCCATGAAAGTCAGAACAGGAAACAGAGAAATCTATCATTGAAGTTACAATGTTGACAACATCATTAGAGTTATGAAATATCCCTACACCTCCTGCTCTAGTATTCGACCGTTTAAATTTTGCGATTCAAACGAAATATATAATCACTCTCACTTTTACTATAAATTCACTTGAATTTGAATTACTTTGCTTTCAATAACCAATTTTTCATTGAGGATGATGGATTGGCCATGGGTTCACCTCTCTCTCGTCTATTGGCCGACGTTTACTTGAATTTTTATGAAAACTCTCATTTTCTCCCACATAACAAATAATAAGTCTTTTTATTTGATCACTTTCAAACTAATATATTATTCTTTACGTCACTATACTGAACTTTGATAAAAAAAAAACAACATGGCGCGTAACCGAAAATCGTGACGATTTTTTTTTACATTGCTATAAAATTTCTCTCATACGTCGATAAAGAAGTTTCACTTCAAAAATCTGGGTAATTTAGCTTTTGCAACGTGAGGAACTTTTTATGAAAAGAAGAATCATTTGGCAACACTTGTTATACCCCAGCTGGCTTTCTGTTGGCGCCAAACAAAGAGGCTTATGAAAATCTCAATTTTATTTCGAAAAACTTAACTCCGAAAGTTTTTAGTGGTTTTTGGTAACTTGAAAGTGATTGGCATGCTGCTTGGTCAACAATCTGATTATACAAAAATGCCATGTTTGCTTTGTGAATGGGAAAGTCGAGCAAAGGACAAACATTGGAAGGGACTGGCTAAAAACAGAAAATATTCTACCGGGCTTAAAGAATATTACATGAAAACCACTTGTACAAGGGGGAAAAGTCTTCTACCACCTTTTCGTATCAAATTTGGTGTGATGAAAGAGTTTGGTAAAGGACTTGCAAAAGACAGCAGGTTTTCAATACCTACAAGCAAAGTTTCCAAAAGTAGGGTATATACTGAAAAATTTACAGAAGGGAACTTTGTTGGACCGCAAATAGGAAATTTGATAAAGGATTTTGAAAATACTATGAATCCAACAACAAAAAATGCCTGGAATTCATTTAAAGAAGTTGTGAAGAACTTCTTGAAAACGCAAAAGATCAAAACTACAAAACTATTGTAAAACCATGTTACAACATTTTACGAAATTGGGCTGTAACATGAGTGTTAAACTTGACTATCCCCACTCACACATCGATTTTCCGTGCGAATCTTGGCGATGTCAGCTAAGAACGTGGAGAAGGTTTCCACCAAGATATCATAGACATGGAAAAGAGATTCCAGGGATGCTGATGGCAGACTAGTGTTTCATCCTCAAGAGAGACGGTACTACTAAAGAGTGCAAATCAAGAAAAATAAACTTCAACCTAACAGAAATTTTTTAAGAAATGAAAACAGCGTAATGAACAGTAAAAGTAAATTGTATGTATACATTTTCTCATATCTTTTCACACATAACTTTATTATGTTTTATTCGTTGTAAAGTGTTTAAAGTGAAATTAAATGAAGTGTTCAAAATAAATCCTATTTAATTACTAAAACACGGTTTTCAGTAATATTTCTTTCATTTGTATCGTCACACGTACTAATATATAGTCATACAGACTGGTTCATATGAAATATGTGAAATAACTATGTATTCATCTGTTGTGATGTCATAAATTTCGCCATAAATGTCATAGAAACAATATATAAAATTAGTAAAAAAAACTGAGAAGTAAATAATGAATGTGTAAAAAAGTCTGAGGTTTAGAAAATAAATAAGGTTACATCTGTAATCAGCTGCAAAGCACTGTTAAAAACACCTATTTTCATTAAATCATCTTAAAAAATTTTTTTTTTTTGCAGCACAGTGAATCGATACTGCAGTAAAGCGTGGAACGATATTACATAGTATTTGTTGAAGTTAGAACGGCATGCTTAGAAAAATGAGTAAACTATTGAAAATCAAACAACAAACAGTTAGTCCAAATCGTGAATAAAAGCAACAGAAACATACTATCAGTCGGTTGTGTTTGCCTACTGTTTCCGCGATGTGGCTCAGTTTAGACTGACCTTACTCTGATTGTTACACTGAGGTACAGTATTATTGACTTGCATTGCAAACGGCATACAGTTAGTCTAAATCGTGAACAAAGCAACAGAAACATACTATCAGTCGGTTGTGTTTGCCTACTGCTTCCGCGATGTAGCGCAGTTTAGACCGACCTATGTTATATTTATACTTGTTATACAGTTGCGTATAATGATGCAAAATTTTTGATATTTTTCAGTACAGTTTCTTCTGCAAATAGTGTATTGCGTTTTCGTTGTTTCAATACCTTACGCACGTTTCACTAAAAAAATCAGCATCATCGGAGGTTTGTAAGTAAATTATTATAATGCTGATATTTCAGTGAAACTTGCGTAAGGTATTGAAACAACAAAAACGCAATACACTACTTGCAGAAGAAACTACGTATATAAAACCATATCGAAAATTTATAAAATTGCTGCAAGAAACTTTGAGTTACATATATAGAAAGTTATAAAAATATTTCAAGCTTTATTTATTTTGAACACAGATAAAAATATATTTGTTTGTGATAGCAACAAGTTGTTTTAAGTCAAACAACATCCCAGTCAGTTTATTTCGCAGCGCATGTGATCTCGTGGTTACTACTGCAGAATCATTCTGCGCAGACGTAGCCATTTTGTCGAGAGGCGGCCTTAGTTTACCAATCGCGATCAACATCAAGAGTCCATTAACCAACATCCCAGTCAGTTTATTTCGCAGCGCATGTGATCTCGTGGTTACTACTGCAGGATCATTCTGCGTAGAGGTAGCCATTTTGTCTAGAGGCGGCCTTAGTTTAACAATCGCGATCAACATCAAGAGTCCATTATACGTGATCCAATTAACACTGACCCGGTCTTGGTAACAAGGACAAGTTGCACGCGATCAATGGAATCAATTTGAAAGACTACTTAGAGTCTTTTGTCATGTATTATATACACGGAGTGTTTGGGATGAATCATTTTTTAATGCACTATACAACGGTAATTAATACAGTGTACTACTGAAGATAAATATTAATATCTATCTAGTGTTTTGGTAACAGATATAAATGATATAGAAAAGCATTGCTCATGATTTGTATAATTACCATCTAGGGGAAGGTTACCATCATTGGACCACATAAGAGTTTTTAATTGTTTTTCATCAAATTTTCAACTTAAATTTACCATTCAATATACAGATAGTCTCTCTATTACTTTCTGATTAACCGTGAGTATTTACTTTGATTTTAGATTTTTCAAATATGGTAGTAGGAACAAAAAACAAAATTTTATAAACGATCCATTGATGGCAACTGGTTGCATCGAGTTTCCATCGATGGACCGATTACGAAAGTAAAGAAAAACTGTCTCTGCATAGGTCTATTACGTTTTATTATACGTATCTACTAGTCATGGTAAAACAAAACTAAAACATATAAAGTATGGAAAATTATCTCAAGAAGCCTGAGACTTCATTCGGGATGTCGCCGCATAAAATTGTAGTAGCCCACCATTTTTTCCCAGCCGATCTCTTCTCTTTGCTGAATCTGTGTTCGATGTTATTTTGTTCAGCGACTTGAAACGCGAGTTCTTGTAAGTCTTTGGCAGTAATTCCAAAAAAAAAACTCCTCTAATTTTAAAATGTGGTCTACTAATTCCTTCTCTACCTCAAGAGGCAGATCTCCTAAACTACCAATAATTTTCTTTCCCTCCACAGCAAAATTGTTTTTGCCTTCTAAATGTCTCTTTAAAATTGCTTTGGACACTCAATACTCTCGGCAGACTTCATTCAAACTCATGTCTCCGTTACGAAAGGCTGCGATAGCACGTTCAATTGTCTCGGTACTCCATTGTCCATATTTCACTCCTTTTGGCATTTTTCTGAAAAACAAAAATTAGTATGTTAATTTATAGACAAGCTCCTACAATATTTTGTGTATTTAGGCTTTTCTGCAATGATTACTATTTAAAATTAATAAATTTCACTCCAGCTTTTAAATACAATCAAATGTCTATCTACTCTTCAACCTGAGTGGCATACAACGACCATGTTAACAGTAGGAACCTAACGCCCTTGTGACTAAAATTGTAAGGCTATAATTTTATTAGTGTTATCATAGTAGAGGGAGAATCAATATGTTTGTAATGTTTGTATTGAAATGTTTTTATTTTCATTTGCTACCAATTGTTGCTATAAACTTATTTTCAAATGACTACAATATTCGGGCTAGAATATAATGATGTAAATTTTCAAGGTAGTCTACAGAGTTTAATGTTTATATGTAGTTGTAGGTTATACTTTAGGCTAATGGTTAGGTTATTTGTAAAAACAAATAGAACTTACATTGAACATAGTGTATATTTGAGTATTATAACACGTTTTTCTAGACACTAACGCAGCTACCAACTCACACACAATAATACGCTATTTCCTCGCATCTCCTACATTCTTAGCGTTATAAAAATTAATATTTGCAATTTAACAGGTTGTTAGTTGTACTGTAAACCGTAGATTATAGTTTAATGAAATATACTAACAGGCCTATCACAAAATATCAGTAAATGGAAAAGTACCAAGCAAACAAGGTTTCTGTGTAAGACGTAAAACTTAAAATGATAAAATTTAGTCTTACTTGTAGTCAAAATATAAAAGAAAAGATACTTAACGTAAAGCGTGTCAAGGAAAATAATAATAATTCAAAAATTTGTCACGTTTCCATGAATGGACCACCTGATAAACTGGTCCATTCATGGAAACGCCAAGTGGTCCAATGACGGCAACTCGCCATATTGGATTCCTTAGATAAACACAGCCGAAATGACGATTCAAATTGGAACAACCAATATACAATTTAGAACTTTAAAAACTGCTTTTAATGTCAACAAATTGCGAAATTGTTCAGTAATATATAATTCGTGATAACTGATATTAAAAAAGACAAATATTTATAGCACAGAGTACAGAAATCTTACCTGAATTTTTATCTCGCAGCGACGCAACTCCAACTCGTTTACAGCACTGCACACAGCTGGCGTGAAGGAAAGAAAGATTCTACAACTACTACCGCGCATGCGCACGCTTTGTTAGGGGAAATACGTAAGAGGTCCATCCATGGAACCGGTCCATTGATGGCAACCCTCCCCTATATATATAAAACTCAAAGCCTGAGTATTTATTTGTATTGAATACAAATCCACACAGTTACACCGATTGAAACCAAATTTTTTATAGGTAAACTTTGACACAAGGGAAAAAACACTGTTTAACTTGGAATTTTATATTCAGCACCGTTCGTACGATTTAGTCCCTTTAAATTATGCCATTTTTTTGTCGCGTATAAAGATGTCAAAAACATCATGGAGACCAGAATTAATTACCATAGTAACAAGTAAATAAACAAATGTTATTTATCGGCATCTTTGAACATTCCGTGTGACCACCCTCGTGTAAAATATATTAAAGGAGTAAATTATTTAAAGGAAAAGTACATCTTAATTGAGTGTCAACTCCCACTTCGTAGACGTTGACAATTAATAATTATATTAAAACACTTATTAAAAATCATATATTCGCGTGCGAAGTCGCGGGTGACAGCTAGTTGTATATATTATCAGAATTAATGTTGGAAACAGACAGACATTGTCGAATAAAGAGACGTGGATGATGACAACAACAGAAACTAATGAACAAAGCAGTAAAGAAAATCATGGTGTCGGTATATAACACGGAACGTGAGAGTTGGCGAGTAATTCCGTAATCCCAACCTTTGTAAATTGCCCTTGAATAGAAATAGGATGAAATTACTACATATTTCAGGCTAAGCACAAAATACCTAAGTCAACTGAAAATTATTTCTTAAAACGTCTTTCAGCAGCGAGGCGGTTTGCTGCATTACTGTACGTTGCAAGAGGACAGCATAGTTCGCCGTGGCCAAGAACAAGGTGGATCAAACAGGTCAAATAAATGGTGTCGATTCAGAAAGAATGTTGGAAACTAAAGCTGTTCGTAGATGATGATGATAAGTTAATAATATAAGAGGCTTACCAACCGAATCGCCAATAATGAGCAGAACGCACACACCAAACATCACAGGGCGCATTGTTCAGTTCTTTTTTACTTCCATGTTCCATAAGGAAATGGAAGTACAGTAAAAATTGTGTTCGGCATTAGGGCTGATTCTGACTATACTATCCTTAAAACATGAAGAAATGTCATTTCCCGAAAAGTGTGTGTGTGTGTGTGTGTGTGTCTGTGTGTTTATATGTACAACTTGTGTACTTTAATGTTTACATTATTCGCCAACCTTGGTGAAAGCAGAACCCTGTTTTTGTCAGTGTAACGGCATATCTCACTGAGTGCATAAGTGTTGATGCGTTTTCAAAAAATTTACCGTGTAGGCCTGTATTTCATTTAATTATTAGTTTGTATCGTTACTAGTGTTTATTGTGGGACTGTGACATGTGATAAATAATCTAATTACATTTTAATATCATTTAATATTGTCTGTGGTTGTGTTTTCAGACATCACGTTAAGTTAAACTGAATTTTATTTTGCTTAACGTATTGTTACTTTTACAGTACATTTTATTTCATTACGTAATCAGAAAAAAATGCCTCCTATTAAATCGAAGTTAGGTAAAAAGATTGTGCATAGCCAAGCTCAGGAAGTCATTTCTAATGTATGTAAATTTATGGAAAGTGAAAAAATGGAATTAGTATTCCACTAAAAAAGGTTCAAAAACGAATAGCGTCAGCAACAGGAGTTTCTGAAAGAACGATTCGCCGTATTAAAAGTGAGGGTATAACAATAGAAAATGAACAGTCACCACACTTTATAACAGCTTGTAAAGAAAGAAAGAGGAGGTCAACAAAATCTAATATTGATGATTTTGATAAATGTGTGATAAGACGAACAATTTACAATTTTACGACAACAGACAAAACATATCCTACGCTACGAAAATTTCATCAACTTCTGAAGTCTAGTGTGAACTTTCAAGGTATGGAACTATCGTGTTTAAGAAAATTATTATAAAATTAGGGTTTAAGTGGAAGAAGATTAAAAATAATAGAAGTTTATTAAATGAACGTCAAGAGATAAGGGCAAAAAGAATTGAATACCTTAGGAAAATAAAATTATTCAGGACAGAAAACCGGCCAATCGTTTACACAGATGAGACGTATATACAGAAGTCTCATGCAGTAAAAAAGTCGTGGTACGACGAAAGTGGTGAAGGAGCGAGTGTACCGTTAAATAAAGGAGACAGATTTATAATATTTCACGCGGGTACAGATGAAGGGTTCATCGATGGTGCCTTATTGGTTTTTAAATCGGGACAGGAAACAGGTGATTATCATGGGGATATGAATAGTACACATTTCGAGAAATGGGTAGTTAAAGCTAATTCTTGGATTACCAAAACACTCAGTGTTAATATTAGATAATGCACCATACCACAATTACCAATCTGAAAAATGTCCCACATCAAATTCTTCACAAAGTGAGTTAATGCAGTGGTTATCTAATAAAAATTTCCTTTTATACCTAATATGTTTAAACCAGAGCTACATAAGTTAGTAAAAATGAATAAACCGTTAGAAAACCCTATAAAATAGATAGTATTTTAGGAAATCACGGCCACACTATTATTCGTCTACCTCCGTATCATCCTGACCTAAACCCCATAGAAGTTATTTAGGCTCAACTTAAACACTCTGTTGCAAAATAACACCACTTTTGATAATAAAAACATAATAGATTTAACTACGAAAGCATGCCAATCAATAGAAAAACAACAATGGACATCAGTGTGTGAACATGTAATTAAAATTGAAGACGAATATTTGGAAAGAGAATGATTAATAGATGAAATGCAAGATAGGCTTATTGATAGACGAAGATGATGATGACCGTGACAACGACGATGACCTATCAAGCGCTGAATCTTCTTCAGATCTATATCTCCGGTGTTGAAGCAATTTTGGAGAGAGAAACATCGCCGGACTTTGAGAGTGATACTGAATTCCCAGTTCATTCTGACTTCGTATATACTTCTTTATAAGTCGGTAAGTTACTTACATTCATCACTTACATATTCATTTTAAAATTTGTATTAATAATTGTATTAAATGCAAGAAAAATTAGTCGGCTCGATTTTATGTGATATTTTATGTAAAGTATGCATATTTTTATGCGTGGTTACCCACTTTTACCCACTTTTTTCGTTTAGGTCCTATTTTAGCAGCACTTGCATAAAGCATATTTATGGTCATTTTAGATTTATATTTCTCTATTTCTTCTATTAGTATTCCACTTGCTTGCTTTACACTAGCAATTATTAATATTTACATTATGTAACAAATAACATTGTTGTGTTATTACAAATACATATTTGATACAATTTCCAGTAATACTGAGTAGAATTATAAATAGTAGTTAGTTGAATGAAATCTGGAAATGTCAACAATGTGTAAACCCCGAGTTGTAAAAATGAAATAGTTAAGGGCACCCATACAGTCGGCTGTAGCAACAGTCAGACGGACGTTTTTGAAATGAAGTGTTACAACTTAGCACACTGTCTCCCCACTACCCCCACTTTTCGCGCAGCTATGGATCACCGTAGAGTAACGTGATTGTAGAATTATTTCTATGGCGAACGATAACTGCCGCAAATTCAAACAGAGTCAAATAAGTTTTGCATATGTGCCTGAGCTGTACAGGACTCAAGGCTTACTGATTTTGGTGAATATGGATTAAGCGGAAGGGGTAGTTTACCTGCAACGTTTTATGTTTTAACAAGAGTAAACCACTTAATTTTGAAAAATAAGGTATCCAGAAAAGAAAGTCATAATAATCCACTGTATAAAGGTAGATAAAATATCTATAAATGAAAAGGGTAGTTCAAGGGGGAGCGGGTAATTTTCTATAAATGAAAATGATAGTTGAAGAAGGGGGAGGGGATAATTTTTTATGTCTACGTTATCGGCAACAAAGAAATAGTTTGTTTTTAAAATTCCTTCTCGTAATTTAAAATTACGGCTGTTTGGCCGTAGTTCAATGTTTTCTGCAAACCCAGACGTTTCGGCAATGCGGTCGACTGCCACCATCAGTGAAAATCGAGTGCGCTAACTTGAGGTGGTATACGTTACTGACAACAGTACTGTGGTCAAGGCTGAATAAAGAAGTAGTTTCTGTGGAAACATTTCATTTCGAAAATTATTTTAATATAAATCTTAGAACATAGAATTCATGTATGGTTCTCCATGCCGATATTTTCTATTACTGGTGTAGGTCATACGTTTGTCTTACACACATATAGCCCTATACTAGTTTAAGTTTCACTTTGAGTTTAACCTAAAGACGACTGCCAATTGCTTAGGTAAACTATAGATGAATTTCAAGAATTATATTTGATCGAAAAAGTCCCGTCCATTATACTCTGACAGCTGGAAAAGTGGATATAATTTCTCAAGCATGATGGCGACAGTAATCTGTTACGGATTATCCACAATAACAGTTACTAAAGTTTACGGTCCAAACAGGGTGTGACGCAAACATATGTTTTCATAGAAGAGAAATGCAACAGTCTCTTCACCCCAACTCCACTGACACCTACACGTCGGTCCATCCTGTTACGCCGAGCAACCCACTCCAAGTTTGGGGTAACTAACTAATCCCTTTGACGGAGAGGATCGGTAAGGAGACGAGAGATGGGAGTTCTGTCAGGGCAGTCTGGGTGTATCCTGGGCTTAGGCCTGGCAGAATGGTGCACATCGGCAGCAGGATATGCATCTAGCGTGGTGGCGGAGGAGGCTATAGTAGCCCAACGGCTGCACACATGGGCTGAGACAGTTAGCCTCCTGCGACCGGGCAGAGACGAAAGCAACTCTTTAGGGGAAGAGCACCCCGAAATCAAAGTTCCTGGTCCTGCTGCAGGTTGGGAGTTGGATCGAAGAATTTACAGATCCCATCTGTGAAACTGTTTTATGTGCAGAAACCTATCAGTTTCTCAACCAGCACTGCACTTGACCGGGACAACTGGCGGAGGCTGTTAAAAGAGGCCTTGACTCAGTAATTGGTTGTCGCGCCGCTGAAAAAGAAGAAGAAAATAATTAAGTTTACTAGGACACAACAAATTAATACAAATATTCATTTAGGTTCTCCTAACTACAGTAATCTGTATAGAATCCTCACGGTTGTTTTGCCGAGTTCTTTTTACTGTATGCAGGTCGTCGTAGAATAAAAAAATCTCGCTTCTTCATCTGTTACGGAGATTTCAGTACTATGTTTACTTCAGTACGCATCACATTGTTATTTACCAGTAACTGTTTCCAATTTCTAAACCATCCGCAGTAATAATAATTTTTCCGGTAAAGGGTTTGTGAGGATCGGTCAAAAAATAACACAAATTTTAATTTATTTGTGTCAACGTTTCGGCAATGTTCATTTTCATCATCAGGACTTGTGTATAAATACAAACGAAATGTGAAACACAACAGAATAATTATTTGAGTGTACGTGTTTGTGTACGTGAGCGTGCGCATGTGTGTATCCTTCTATATATGAAGGAGTTGAAACAGTTTGTTTTACATCATCAAGTGTTTTCTTTAAAGACAACGAAAAATTTTTTATCACAAAACTTAATTCATACAATATTACAATTTAAATTACTCAAAATATAATGGTGTTTATAATTAATTATAAAAGCAGTAATCAACAATTAAATATTAGAATTGGTACAGAAAACGTTTATACATGTATCTGTCAATACATAAGTTACACACTCATATACACAAACACGTTTACTCAAATAATTGTTCTGTTGTGTTTGACATTTCTTTTGTATTCATACACAGGTGCTGATGATGACAATGAACACCGTCAAAACGTCGACACAAATAATTTAAAATTTGTGTTAATTTTTGACCGATCAGAAACCCTTCAGCGGAAAAATTCATTGAATAACGGTCACTACGAATTTAAAGATTTAAATAATAAGAACATTAACTTTTTTTAATTGCGGCATAGTCGTGCTGGTCCACACGACGTAGCATGAAAACAAACAGTAAGAAATCGATTTAATTAAACCATGTTACTTAAATTAACTAATTAACAAGTATTTAAACTTTACGTTCTACACTGAACACGTTCTAATAACGTATATATTAGTGGGTTCTCCAATAATAATAGTACAATTGCAGAGCAAGTACATTGATTACAATTTGCAATATCCGCATAATTATGCAATGCTAGGGTTTTACGTTATCACATGATTATACTTCGTTCGTTTCGTTCCATTGTACCAAATAATTAGAATTTATAACAACAGACGATTTGGAGTAAATATTTACGTGCGCTTACATTAATACACCGAAATTACCATATGTGTTTTACTATTTTTCGCTAATTATATGATTACATCGACATTGGTATTAAAATATATTTGCAGTCTAGACGTTAACCCATTGGTTCTCAAAGTGGGGTCCGCAACAATGTTTCAGGGGGTCCGCGGACACTTTTAAGAAAAATTAGAATAACCATAATTTTCTCCGATATTTTATAGTCTAAAATCTAAATCTAAGAGTCTAGAATCTTGAAATACGTATTTGAAGATTCCAGATTTTTTTGTTCCAAACTAATTATAATTGTAAAACTAATTTCAAACTAATGGCTTTAATAATGTCTTTAAATCATGTCGTGTAGCAGATCTGTTTGTCAGCTGAACTGACTAGAGCGCCGCATCGCAGAACTGATCCCGCTGTTTTAGTCTAAGTATAACCACTGTATCTTGCTTATGAACACTTTATCTCGCGTATAAGGACTGTATCTAAGCAAAATTTTTTCCGTGCAGCTGGTTTTACGCCTACGTAGCTTGATTTCGAAACGTGTGGCTGCAAAGATAGAGCCGAGGTTGTCGAAGTTAAGAAATAAACTTGATGTCGAGAGGGACTAAATACTGAAATTGTCAGATCTTAAACCTAATATTTCATAGTTAATTGTTCAAAAGCAGCTTCACTGTTCACATTAAACGTTGTTTGATATAATTAATATATAAATTTGCAAGTTAAGAGAATATTTAATTTAATACATTTAAATTAAATTGATAGAGTTTTTATCATATTTGATGTTTGTTTTATTTCATAAGTTAGAAGAGGTCAGTGAAATTCTTAATTTTTTGTGGGGGCCAGCGGACTGAAAAGTTTGGGAACCACTACGTTAACACGTACGTCAAGGTTCGTGGAATAAATTGAGGTGGATAAAGTCAGCGTTATCAAAGTAATGATTAGCGCCAGTGATGAGTGCATAACGATAGTACCCATTTGCTTTATAACGATTACTGTTCAAAGTAAATCTTGAAATATTCTTTGTATCTGTATCTGTTATCAGTGGGTTATAATTTGGGCATTTCAATAGAAAAAACTAAGACCATGGCATTCCTAGGAAAAGATTCGATTCGAATAAAAATTGTAATTGAAAATAACATTTTAGAACAAGTATCACATTTCAATTACCTAGGATGTGATATTACATATGAAGAAGACAAAGATATTCTTAATAAAACAAACAACTTCCAAAGAATACGTGGGACATTACGGAGAACACTCAAAGGAAAGACCACGAAAGAAACACAAATAAAGTTCTATAAGGTGATGGCAGTACCCATGCTATTATATGGGTCCGAATCATGGGCACCAAGAAAGAAAGATTATAGACAGATGGAAACGTCTGAAATGAAATATCTTAGATCTGTGAAAGGTTGTATAAGATTAGATTACATAAAGAACGAAGATATAAGACAGGAATTAAAAGTACAACCAGTAACGGATCTAGCGAAAAACTATAAAAACATGGAAAGAGTATGTTATGGGCATGTCTCCAGAAAGAATACCAAGAAAAATCCTGAATTATAAGCCAACTGGAAGAAGAAATGTTGGCAGACCAAAACGGAGATGGTGAAACCGAAAGGCAACCTGCCTAATCCTGGACAGATAGATGATGATGATATTCCCTGTATACCAACTACTCAATACGTAATCATAACGTTTCCATTTTTCTGACGTGGCCTTTTATTACCTCTCTCGACTTCCATTATGAAAGCGAGGATTTTGGTCACTGTACTTATAATGGTACTCGAGATGTTGATTCAGCTCCATAACTAATCTTTTCCGGTTTACAGTACTTTAAATTACCTTCCAGGTAATCGAATTATCCTCCATCTTTTCCAATCTTCATCATTCTTGTTTTATTTTGTCTCTTGAACCGTACTCTAGAAACCCTTTTTTTGAATATATTTCTTAATTCTGAACCGGACATCAATGTTGGTACTTCTTTCCCAAGTAATAAACGTGTGCGTTCCGTGTCACCCTACAGCGATTTTTCTGTAGAAAGAAATGTTTAACACATTACGGTTTAGCAAGTTTTCCACACATTTTAAGATGGCTGTCATTTTAGCCTTGTTACATCCTTATTGTAGCCTTCTACGGAAGTGAGTGTTGGACAATTGAAGACAGTGACAAGAAAAGACTCCAACCATTTGAGACCTGGTTCTACAGAAGAATATTCAAGATAAGCTGGAGGGAGAAGATAACAAATGATAAAGTCTTTAGAAAAGCTCAAAAGGAGAAGAGCTTTCTACGAAATTTAAAAGACTGAAGTACTAAATTTATAGGGCATATACTATGACACAATGGTTGGTTAAGAGAATAATAGAAGGAACAATTGAAGATAAGGATCACAGATGACAACCCCGTTTAGACTACATGAAACAGCTTATGGTCGATATGAACTCAAGATAATATTGTAAGTTCTAAAGAAAAGCAGAGAAGCGTGAAGAATGGCGAGCTGCTGGTAACCAGCCTATGGACTGCTAACCTAGAAGAAGAAGATAGACCTATTACTTTGAATCCAGCAACTGACGTAACCACCTCTCACATTTACCTCTGGCTAAACACTCTGTCTACTTTTGGCTACTTTTATGAAATCTTTAATTATAAAATTATTTTTTTGTTCTAGCTTAATTGAGTGTCAGTTTAAAAATGTATGCGATTTTCCTTGTTAACTCAAGCGTACATGGTTGTATGATAATCTGCACACTTTGTAACTTTTACATCATTTTTAGGTTTGTTCTTTGTGTTTCCAACCAGTGAGTCATCGCGTAAAGCATTTGCTGATTAAAACCTTTTCTTTGTAAACTTTGAAGATTAGCTACACGAGTTGATTAATACTGTTTGTAATATTTTGTAACAATATACAATATAATAAGAATTTGGAAAACATAGTAAAACTATTTTAATTTAGAAATGGTAATAAACAAAATTCTACTCTAACTATACTAAGACCCACACTAATAAACACTGATGAAAAATTCTGATAGACTGTCACCGGACAAAAGGTTTGCCGCATGACAAATGGCGCCAACCGTACACTCTAGTGTTTTTGGTGGCCCTAAAAAGGACCTTGTGGCGAGAATGCTGATGTTGGTTGTGCCGCGCTAAGATGTTCGGCGGCTGCGCCTGCTGTTCGTGGCGTACTGCAGTCCTCCTCTTCTTCCGGCACCGGTTGTAGAGTCGGCTGCCGGCCCAGCGAAATCCATCGCTGGCGCGGAACTTGAGGGCGAAGACGCAAGAACGCCGGTTCTATTCTTCGGCCGTTCCTTCCTGCTGACTCCGCGCCGATGTCGTCCGAGAGAGGAGAGGAGATGAAGTGCGTCCGATGGCGTGGCGATTTTTTTTTTTTTTTTTTTTTTTTTTTTTTCTTTGCTGTTTGAGACCGACCAGTATGGTCGGACTCGGGCTGTTTTGGAGACGAGCTCCCTTCAGCCGTGTGGATAAGGGGTTTTTGGGGGGACGTACGCCAGACGATCGGAGCGCAGAGAAGGTGGAGGCACTTAGTTGGGAGAGTACTGTTTGTTGGTTATATTGTGTGAGGTGTAGTGTGTAGCCATACTCGAGAGGGAGAGGTAGATGGATGTGGCCGTTATAATGTTTCTGGGGCATCTTTATTTAAGCATTTTGTTGATTTTGTTTATTTCTTCTTCATATTGTTCTGCGACGTTCTTGCAGGGGGGTTGGCCAAGACTGGGACGTGAGACGCTGGTCGCCAAAGCTGTTGGGTGGCGACAGGGAGCCGTCAAGGAAGGCGGAAGGAACAGATTCGGGTGATGTTCGGGTACGTAAGTGTGGGGAACTAGAGTGTGTGTTTACTGTGAAGAGAAGAGAGTGTTTATCGCGTGTTGGGTATTGAGGCTGCTTTTAGGAAGACAGGTCGCTACTGCCTGGGAGAGATAAGTCCGTGGCGGGGGAAAGGTATGTGTTACTGCTTAAATCGGTCTGTGTCGTTGACGCCGGCGTGGTTGGAGGCGAGGGGGAGGACCATTGGCTATTGCGAGGAGGCGATTTAGTAAGTAGGAAGGTCGGCTTGTATTGCGGGTGTTTCTATTAATTGACGGGACTATTGTTTGAATGGAATTGCGGCGGGAGGCTGTGCGGGAATACTTCCAGTTGAGTTTAACAAGGAAGGAATCGAGGTCAGGGAAGCGGGTGTTAAGCGCATACAGGGCGGCATTGGAAGTCTTCGTCAAGCGTGGTCGGCGGTATATGAGTCTTAGGGCCCGTCGTTCTGTGAGACGGTGAGGATCAAGGTAGGCTGGAGAGGCATTAAGGAGAACTGGGTGTGCATATGTGAGGAGGGGTCGGATACATGTAGTATAGATTCGGCCTAGTAAGTCGCTGGAGCAGTGGTTTAGTCGGCTGAGGGTTCTGAGAGAACGGAGGCGGGTACGGGCGATGGTAGTTGTGCGTCCGATGGCGTGGCGATGAAGTGCTCAAAATTTTCTGCCGGCCCGGGTATTATGCACTAACCGGGATCGCTGATTCGCTAGCTCCGAACACGAAGTTGGTTACGTCTCGGCGGCTGCTGATGCCGGATTGGCTCGCCTCGTCCACCGCTGGTACCGGAGAGCAGATGTTCGCATACCGCTGCCGTCACAAGACATATCAATTTGCATATTGTTACGGCATTACTAAACTTTCTACATGTTTGTCGGCTATCCCAGCAGAGCCCAGCTGTAATGTTTGTGTGCGTACGTGGCAATTAACATGAGAGACAGTGTTACGTAATAAGGAACATTCTCGTACCTTCGATAGTGTTGTTCGAGAAGCTTCTTAACTAACACAACGGTGCGTGTTTCTACCAAGGCACTGTAGTATCCTATAGAATTTTTTATTGCTTGTTAAGGACGCATATTATGGAACCCTGCAGACTGTAAGTAGCCCACACCTGCCGTTTAAGTTTCAGTTTATGTCGGGCGATTTACACAGTGCGTCTCAAGTGGTGTCTTAGTGAAAAGTGATTATAATGCAGAATTCTTTATGGTTGACATTATTATTTGTGCAGACAGATTAATTTGAATTGTTGTACGAGTATAATCTTGTTGAATGCCTTGTTGATTACAAACTGCCAATTGTGATAATTAAAGCTGGTTTTTAGTAATTTAATTGCTGTCTAATACTTCATTTTCCACTGTAACATACGTCAAGGAGACCGTCGTACCAATATGCTTATGAGAATGTAAAAGTTTAGAATAAATTGTACAAAACAAAAAGGTTACTGACACACCTTTTTTCATAATTTCTGTTATTAACTAAATCATTAATTACAATATTTTGGAACAGAAATTACAATTAAAATATTAAGTGTTATCTTACACACTAGAAATGTGTATTCTTAACATATGGTGACAGCTTCCCATACAAAGAGCTCACCTCATACAAACAGTGAGAGAATATTCTTCTATTATTTCTACGGTGGACTGTACGTAACGAAACGCTGAAGATGTACGGTATACGGTAATTACTAACACGTCGTGAGTTGCGAATACTTCGTGACGTAAAACTTAGCTGCTATTCGGTAAACAATGTGGGAACTTTTACGTTGGACTCTTCGACTTAACTGATGACCACGCCTGTCTGCCTGTTTGAATAAGCCTTAATATAATATTTATTAGTTGGAAAACATTTTTAATTTCATACTTATATATAGTACACTTATATTTCCTATTTCTGAAGTTGACAGTAATGACAAATGTCGAAAATATGTAAATGTAAAAATATATTTTTATTAAAGAAACATGAAATGTTGTTTATTAGTAATATTTATAAAACACTAAGTAATGTACTTCGTAGGCTTAGGTGAGGTTAGGTGACACGGGCAGAGTCAATGTTCTTAAAATTTATTTCCATTTTGTCTGGACGTAGTCTATTGTTTTCAACAAAAACAGACGTTTCGGCAGTGCCATCGACTGCCATCAGAAGCGTGCCTCTGATATACGGTGTAACGCAACAATAAATGCTAGCATCCGTGTTACATAAAAACAAGGTTAACAGAATAATAAACAAGTCAATATCTAACCCCATGATAGAACAAAGATCTAATAATTACATTTATAATTATAGATAAAGGTAAATAAGGATGCAAGGTAGTATTAACAAGAATAAACGAACCTGTAAGTTAGATAATAGTTGATGATATATGTTTAGTGGAAAGCAAACAAAAAATGAAACAATAATTTACTTTATAGTAATAGCAAATAAGAATTTTGAGTTGAGAGATATTATTTTGTGACAACAAATATTATGATAAAGTTTATGTTACGTTATACCAAATATGTGTTGAGTTAATGAAAGATAATGAAACAAGATGTATTATTCAATGACTGTTGTAGAATGAAGTGTGAAGCAGCTAATTAACGTTAATAGATTTGAATTTTCTTATATGTGATCCATAGGTCAAGATAAAATTGTTATTAGATATGGAAAAAATAATTGTTTATGTAAATGTTAATAGTTAAGATTTGATTATATGTATGAATTTATGTAAAAGGGGCTATAGATGTTTACCAGTTATAAACACAGGTAGATCCGTTTACAATAAAAGGCCTAACAGCCAAAACCACTATATAACCACTCATAACATAAAGGTTAGGTACATCAATTAATAATAATTAATGAATACGATTTGAAGAGCTAGAAAAACATTAAATTAATAATGATATATAATAAAATTTATACAAATTATGATAATGCCATAATGCCATGATATCGATTAATAACGTTTAATATCGAAAGGGTATTAAATATAAAAAAAAGAAAAAAAACAGGCTTATATCAAAAAACCAGCAGAATATGTGTAGAAAATAATAAACCAACTATCGGTAAAGTTACATTCCGATAGGATAGCAAATTGATAAGGAATAGACAAAAAATATATGAAATAAACACTATATTCAAAACATGTGGAAGGAAGAAAAATCATGTGTTGCTAGGGACGACAGGAAAAGAGGAAGTTGTTGATTTGACAATAATTGCTTTGATGATCTGAATGTGATGAGATTAAAAAACCCAAGAATTATCTATTTAATCGGAATATTCTAAATTATCAGACACTATTATAAAACACAAAATCCTAATGATAATATTTATGACTCTTACCAGTACAGTTTAACCAAATAAGACTATAGTATGAAATCACAATAGAAAATAAATAACTGGATTCTACAAGGAAGAACTGGAACTGTCCCATATCCGAAGGGAATTGATGATATATTAAACCAAATAGAAAGAATTAACAGTATCACAATTAATAATATACACTACACCAGAAGTTATAACCTTTCAAATACACGGAACAACACTAATTGCTTCAACCGAGAGAAGAACGTATTTGGATCCTGGAGTTGCAGAAGAAGCATCAATCGGGCTGTAAACCAATCCAGTGAGCTGTAATTCCGAAGTGGACAGGACAAGAATTCCATTTTATTAAACCGAAGAAAGAATATCGTACGGCATAATTGTCCAGAACAGTAAATTTATCAATCAACCGCCTACACGATTTGCTTCGTTCTAGTCTGGTAAATTATTATTATATTAATCATACTAACTACAAAACACTTCAAATTTGTAAATCTTGCATTCTTATCTATGTATTTTTAATCTTCCCCACAGTTACAAGAACCTTCACACCCTGAATTAAATTAATTACAAATTAAAACACACTATATAACTGAATTTAAATAAAGGATCGGAATAACCAACAATAGATTCACGCAATCTATAGCCCAAGCATATGTTAGTTAGAACATATCTTATTCAATGTTAAAGAAGTAAACAAATAAAGAACCTTTATATAATTGCAAAATCTTGTTATTTAGAGTATGATTTAATGAGCTGGGAATAAAAAAGTAACTGATTAAGTATAGAATAATTGGTTAACATAAACATTGAAATAACCTATAAGTTTCGTTGAGCCGATACTACAGCGCTTATAGCGGAATTATCTGACACCAAAGAGAGAGCGTAAAAATACAAAATTAGACATAATTCTCTTCAAGGTATAATAGGGTTGAACGAAATTATAGAATAACGCATTAATTATTTAAGTTTCAGGTACACTAACACTGATATTTTTTAGAGAGCTAAGTTAATATTAATTAATTACATCAATATATCCCACAACTCCAAAAATCTCAGATATTTAAATAATTAAAATAATTCAAAACACATTGGCATAGGTGTAGTAACAAATTGACGCTCATAACGTGGGACCTAATTAGGTGACGCGAGAGAGTAGTAACAACGTTCTTCTTTCTGATTGGCTGGTGGTTTTGATTTATGATTGTATCGTGGCACTTAGAGAATAAGTAGGATTTGTGTTCACGGAACTTCTACAGCCTTAACCAGAGTACTGTGGTCACTAACGTCTACCGTTATACAGTACGTTAGCGAAGCTCGAATTTACACTAATGACGGCTGTCGATGGCACTGCCGAAACGTCTGTTTTTGTTGGAAACAATGGACCACTGCCAAACAGACCGGGAATAAATTTTAACAACAAATGTTAAGTAACTTTATGAAGTTTTCGCTTTTAACGGTTTGTATAATCATTACCCCATATTCGAGATATCTATGACTGTGGCATATAGTTCTTAAAGATCTAAATCTAATGAATATAGTGTTGTTTTCTCTTGTTCAGATGCCGGCTAATTAATAACACTAGAACATAGAGACTACCAGGATGAATTAAATACGATTTAATATTTACAGAAACCTAAAGCTAAACGATAATTTGAAGGTAAATATCCAGTGAGGACTAAGGTAGTTAGGCCCATAAACAACAGCACTTTAAAAGAGGTGAGGTGTTTCAAATATCTGACTGTGCAGTAAGCTATAAATCTTAATATATTATAAGAGAAAAGATAAATAAATTTAGGAATATTTTTGGTACAATTCATATAAATTTTAGAAATAAAACAAGACACGGCACAAGGATTGAATTTTATAAGACAAAAGCAATACCCACTTTGATTTATCCAAGTGAGGCGTGTGTCATGACAAGAAAGGAAAGTGGCAAAGATTCAGAGTGCTGAAATACAGTTTCTCCAAAACACTTTAAATTATACATCGCAAAATAAAAAAAGGTATTGAGATATCAGAACAGAACTTGTACTAAAGGACATTAGTAAAATTATTCCAATTTACAGAAGACAATGGTGGGATCATCTGCAAAAGATGATAGAGGATCGATTGCCGATTGCGGCATTGAACTATAAAGCCATAGGAATTTCTACAAATAGACCGAGGTACTTCTACCACGGACGTGGGTCGTCCGAGGAAGAGATAGATGGCGAAACAGGTATATGTAACCTAATCCTTGAAGAGGAGAAGAAGAAGAACAAGAAGCCAAACGGTAGGACAGAACGGTAATTAACAAAACCCAAAACCTGCGGTTCAAAAAACACAAAAAGCAAAACGGTTTATATCCGCGCAAATCACAAAACAAACAAAAACAGGGCAACATGTTCTTTACGTAATAAAATCTACAGTAAATACCTCTTGTAGTCATAGCAGTACAGTAACAGCTGTTAACAATAAACCAATATATTTGTTGACAGAAACAATTTAACACGTACGAAGCGTTTATTGATTACATTATTTACTACTACCTAAATAATTTGTTCGTAAATGCTGATTAAATTGTAAACGCAACTGAAATTGTTAAAGTGTTAATAATTACGTATGCTTTACGTTCAATTAGCAGCGATAATTATTGCGAGGGTAACACAAAAGGCTTAATGACAATAATCAAACTGATTATCTGGAACGGTTTATGAAACATTATTATGAAACAATTAAAGTTTACCCATCCAGTATAAAACCTCCGTTGCTGTAACATTTACTGCTCATGCTTCCCAGTGTTTGATTTCTAAAATTATAGGTGCCGGAACGCATTAATTCAAAAGTTTTACAGACACAAAAATATACCTATACTTTATGTTAGCGTATAAGCTTACATCAGGTTATTACAAAGAAGATCTCTATTTTTAAGGCATTATAAAATACGCAGCCTACGTATAAACGTATATATAAAATGATAATATAGTTTACTCATATTTCTAAACAGCATCTTCAATGTTAACCGCACGACAATCGAAAACATGTCACTCATGATGGCGTAATCCCGGAGCCTCAATCAAACGCTAAGTGACAGTTGCGGTGGTTCGAACATTTTAAAAAAGTTTTCATAGTTTCATTATTGTGTCGTCATATTGTTTGTTTCTTGACCTTTCCTTACTCTTTGTGTTTATTGCTATATTATGACTAGAAATCGGCCATGAATACACGTCCATTGATGGATCAAATAAACAGAGAGGAGGTCCATTAATTTTCACAAATAAGAGGTTGGATACAGTTTTTGTCTTTAGAGATGCTCTTAAAGATGTAGTGATTAGATTAATTTGCGAAAAACTGCGAATGTCAACTTCGAGTGAGCCTTGTTTAAATGTTTTAAAATACGTTCTACTTACAAGAGAATTTTAGGTAGAACGTATTAAAAAAAAAGAACGATAGTAGTTAAGATTAGTGCTTGTCTTTGATTTTTAAAAAATGTTTAGTTTTCTAGTGGTGCTAATGAGGGGCACAATTTAAAAAGTAGTAATAAGTATTTGTAATAATGAGGTTTTCCTTTTCATATATTTTTTCGGTAATTCATTTTTGCATCGAAGAGGTTTCGGAACGCCGTTCCGGCGCGTTCCCCCTGACATCAAGCCCTGATGTTTCCACTCCAAATATATGTCGTCCTTCTCCTTCTTGTGCTTATTCTACAGCTTTTTCTGCTATGTTCTACGCAAAGACTAATGATCTGTCTATACCAAAACGTCACGCCATTGACTTTAAAATCGCTTCTATTTACCTTTCCGGTAACCATAATCTCCACAACTATTGGGATGAGTCGGTAGCTACCCAATCAAATAATAACGGCTTGATAAAAGAATACATAAGTGTACATTTAGTCAAGAATAACATTAATAATTGGTAGTTCGTTTTTGTGTAAGAAATGATCTAAAACAGGAAAAAGCATTATTTAGGAACTAAAAGCAGAATAATAACAAGTAGACCAAATAGTCGCTGTATAGACGGTAAAGACAGAGATATGAAAGATAAAGAACGAAACAGAGCGGGACACACACACACACACACACACACACACATAAACGTCGATTTATCCAACCAGAAGGAGAAGTGATGTGCAAACGCAAACGTACAAGAAAGAAACTCAAATTTACAAACTACACACGGTACAAAAGTTTCAATTTAAAACTTGTTTACAAAATTGTGTTCAGTACTTGGTTACTCTGTATAAGTGTACACCTGTAATAGCAAAACACAAACTCACAAGATTTATGTGTCTGTTCAAGAAAGTACGTTGCATTGGCTTAATGAGAAATGTTTGTGAGGAAGCTATTTAAAGTTTACGACGGGGGTGTAATATTCTTTGCCGGCTGAGTTTGTCTTGTTAAATACTATCTCCGTTGTGTACACTGAGCTTGAACGTTTGTATACAACATTTCTAGGGAAACAAATACTTTAAACACTACTCACAAAACTGCTGCTAGTCGCTGCGAGACTAATTCTCACCACGTAGCCTGTGTATTAAATAAAGCCAATGAAAGACGCCCTAATACTTTCGCTTAGGTCTTGTGATAAATACCTCAAACGAATAAGACGGGAAGGATTTAGCTAATGTGTTTACGACATATTTCATAAGTATGTGTACATTATGAGGATAGTGACTGATATTAACGGTCATCATCATCTTTAAGGATTAAACCTAGGACGGTTCGTTCCGGTCTCAAATAGGCAAAGATTAGAGCTGGTCACTCCAACGCTTCCTCAGACGTCCCACACCTCTTCGTCCCCTCGGCTTATAGTTCCATAGTTGATTGGGGATACGGCAGTCATCCATTTCGCAAAGATGTTCCCACCAATTCAGCCGATACTGGGCGATCCTGTCGAGTATACTCATAATATTTAGTTCCTGGTGTATATCTGTGTTTCTTCTTTACTCATGAAGAGTATACCATGCCACGTGCCTGAGAAATCTCATTCCAGCCGCTTAGGATCGACTGGCCTGGCCTTTCGTTAAAGTCCAATTCTCAGACCCATAAAGACATGTGGGAAGAGCCATCAGCTTGTAGAAATTTAGGCCTTTTCCTTTACTTGCTGGCTTAACGGATCGCCTAATGATCCCGCACATAAGGTTGAACTTATGTAATTTATTCATAACGTCGTTGCTTGCATTGTAAAATACACTGTAGTCTATGTATTCAAAATTGCTAACTTGTGATACGTCAGTGGTAATGGTGGAAACTCTATATTCATAATTATTTAACGTTCACACACTGAAGTCTCGCAAATTGATATATCTCATTAGTAAAGAAACTGTCAGACAAAATGAATATTCTAAAGGAAGGAACTTAAAAATCTTGGGTGCCTTTTACAAATACCAGAGCATTTCGTTAAATCCTTACATGAAAAACAAACAGGTTTAAATCTCGACGATCGTGAGTTTACAATATTAACCAGAGTGTGGATAGCCTAACTCTGGAAGATAGGCACGTGGAGGTACCTTGAATAGGATTTGTTGTTGAAATGTGAAGACAATAAACGATTCTAAATTAGTCTGATACACAATCTGACGTTACTAATGTAATCTCACATACAATTAACCCGCACTAGCAATGGTGCACTGTACTTTCTCAGTGGAACTCACCCAAAACCGTGTGACATTCCAAAAATAAAATGGAAAGCTGTTAACAGTGTGTGTACTCTTGATCTACTGTCTCAAACGAATTTAAACGTTTCCAATGATGTAATATGTATGTTTAACTTATAAAGTATGAGGTGTGACAGCATTCATTTTCAAAACTGATTCCGTGCTGGCCAGTGCTTGTTCTTCTGATTTATTTATTTCCTTACCAAGTTAAGAAACGTGCCTTTTATTAAAAGTTTGTTTTTCCAAAGTCTGGATAGGACTGTATTTGCACTACCGTAGAGTAGTGCTTGTCTCTTTTTCTATTTCCGCCCGAGTCTTCACTAGCATACCGTTTACAAAATGTCTGACATTTTTAAAAGGATCCATAAGCAGCGGTATTTTACACAATCATGGTAGAGTTTCACGGGCGGCCATTGGTCGGGTTCTGACCCGCTCGAATAGTCGTCATCATTAGAGTGGCGGGACACATTGAAAGATGACAACAATTCAAAGCCTTTCTCTACCTTTGTTTCCAGTACTTGGGACAAGCTGTTCCATCTTATTTGAACAGATGTCAGGCTAGTCCAAATTTGAGGCAATTTAATAGTAAATATGCCCACTGGATATGTTACTAGCATATCGCAGGGTAAAACGTATGGTGGGGCTGCCACATTCAGGCTTAACGTCCAGCCCGATTTTCTGTCTGTGTGTTCTCCTATAGACTGGCTGTCTTTCCAGACTAAAGAGACCAGTTTTCCCTGTTGAAATATCCATAAGGATCTTTAATGTGGTGGTTTCTCATTGTCTACAACATCCTGTATCGTTGGCAAATGAAAGGTCATCCGCCTTTTGGGGAAACGTCTCACCCCAAGCGCAAGAGGGTGCCCTAACCTCTACTTGACAATGACAAGTAGAGGAGGAACAGCTTATAACGGCTGTCACTCGGTCTCCAGATTCGGTCTCCGGCTATCGCTTGATCGCCCAGTATCGGTTGAATTAGTTAAATTGGTGGGAACATCTTTACCGAATAGATGACTGCCGCATCGCATCCCCAGACAAATATGGAAATATAAGCCAAGGGTGCAGAGAGGTGCGGGACGTCCAAGGAAGCCCAGCAGGTTTACTTCATTTAACCTTTGATAAACCAATATACAACTACAAGGGAGCAACTGCTAGTTTTCGTCCGCCCCGGGTATTTTATTTCCCCGGTAACCACCATATTTGGCGAGCATTCCCCTATCCACCACCTGAGGATGCGCCCGATGGGATGCGCCCGAGAGTTCATTACTTATCGCTCCGAAGGTTGGACTACTAATAAACACACAAGAACAAATTTAATGACAGCAGACATGAACTTTTGGAGACATTCGGCAAGAGTATCCAGACGTGAGAAAATTAGAAATGAAGCCATTAAGAACAGAATGAATATGAAAAATTCAATTGTTGGTTTTATCCAAACAAAAAAATTACATTGGTGTGGGCACACGAAAACAATGGCACAAGAACGATTGCCAAGGAGGGTTTGGAATAGACCTTAGCAGAAAGAAGGGAAAGAGGAAGACCGCCTATCACCTGGATAGCAGAAATTCAGACTTTATTGAGGGAACGAGGAATTGAAGATCTTTGGATGGACAAGCAACAGTGGAAGAGGAGAATTCAATCACTTCTGTAATCTTTGGTTCCGGAAAGTGTGTAAACATTGTACAACCGAAATAATAATAATTGTAGAAAGTTAGGTAAATAATAAAAAAATAACTAAAACTGTATCAAGCGAGTCTTTGAGCAAACCACTCTATGTGCGGGGGAAAAGCAGCGCCCGTTTCCAGATGTTATTGAAAACGTATCTGTTGTGAAAAATATCTGACGATTTGCAACAACCGATGGACCAATAACGGTGAAATATGTTGCACGGCAATATCTCTTAGCGTAACTACGGACATTTATCAGCTGTAAATGATTGGGCGCACGTGTGTGTGCTTGTGAGTTATGTATGGCCATGATTTACAGAGCCTGCCGTACATGCTGTTCCATGCTGTAAACCAGTACAGCAGCAAACTTGTATTTCTTAACAGTAAATCAATTTTCGCGTTCTAAAACCCTTAAATCGGTTTTCTTTCACATACAAATTTAATGTTTCTAAAGTTCTAAATAAATAATATTATTTTATTTTATTTTGAACGAGTTAGTAAATAATTGGCATAAGGTACTTTTAACTCAAGGTAACAATTTCTAGTTGTTCTCCAGTTGTTCAATTAACACCTTTCTTTTACTTGTACATTTCTTCCACTTAAATGCGAATCTGTTAACCACTCGCGTCAATGATTTATCGCCCCATAAGAAAAATATTTTTGTTTACGATAGATAAAAGTTTCTAACAGTAGGATAGCTTTTTAACATCAATTTGGAATGTGAGGAACCGAATAAAACTGTTTTAACGCTTGCATGATACGATATAGTGCGCTACTATTCATTAATTGTCTTATAATGCAAGCAACGACATTGTAAATAAGTTGCATAAGTTCAACCTTATGTGCGAGACCATTAGGCGAACTCTTAAGTCAGGAAGAAAAGGAACACGCCTAAAATTCTACAAGGTGATAGCTCGGCTCTTCCCACGCGTCTTTATGGGTCTCAGAATTGGACTTTAACGAAAGGGCAGGGTTGTCTCATCCAAGCGGCTGAAATGAGATTTCTCAGACATGTGGCAGGGTATACTCTCCATGATCATAGAAGAAACACAAATATACGGTAGGAACTGAATATTATGAGTATACTCAACAGGATCACCCAGTATGGGCTGAATTGGTGGGAAAATTCTTTCCCGAATGGATGACTGTACCCCCAAACATCTCTGGAATTGTAAGCCGAGGGGACGGAGAGGTGTGGGACGTCCGAGGAAGCGCTGGAGTCACCAGTTCTAATGTGTGCCTATATGAGACCGGAACAAACCGTCCTTGGTTTAATCCTTGAAGATGATGATAATGATAATGATGACTATTCATTATTATAATTAAATTCATTAATATAATTTTTTCTCATAATTTACAGACTATGGTTTTTCCTCTCACACTCTTTCATGATAAGGGTTATGACAAATTTGAAAAAATATTATGTAGATCGCAAATAAATAATTTTAAATGAATGTAATTGATTTTCTTTTGGACAATTTCTATTAGTTTTTACAATTTTATTTTCAAAAAGTAAACATAAGAAATATTTTGAGCCTTTCACAAAGTTCGTTTTTAGGTCACATCGTATTATCAGAAAGAAGCAGGAAACAAAGGATTAATGTTAAGAGGGAGTGAAGTAAGGAAACAGCAGATGGAGCCAAAAGGATTTGCTACTAGTTAACAATGTATTTAACTTGAGATCAGAGACCTGGATTAGAGCTATATTTAATCTTGAGTTAGAGTTACAGGGTGACTTAACAATACAAGGCAGGAAGGACGGCTTTGTCACGGAGCAAATGCTACTGTGGTGCCAGTACAATAAACTGATCCGAATAAAATTTGTCTCGTTATTTATAAAGGTTTAGTAGGGTAGCAGATGCAATTATAGTACCGTATATGTTCAGCAGACTACACTTACGAAGGCTTTGCACGCACGCGAGCTCGATTGTTTTTGGGTAAATTTAGAATCACACATCAGAATCGCGTGCAAACGTATCGTTACGCTATTACAGAACATTCTACGTGTTTGTCGGCTATTCCGTTCGACCCTGTCTGTAATGTGTGTGTGCGTACATATTACTGCTACTTTGATACGAAGGACAACTATATGACACTTTTCACGCGTCTGCAACGAGACTAATCCAGACCATAGCGCTCCCCGTGCACTGTGTTCAAGGCCGCAAACAATTATGCTCTGGTGTTTCCTAGTAGTTGACGGGTATTATCGATTCTTCTGGAATCTCAGCGGGATATAAATATAGGCATTCATCGACGTCTTAGTTCAGTTTAAATGGCTATTTATTCCGGTGAGGTTTGAAGTATTGTGGCGAAGTGTTATGTGTTTTATAATTGTACGGGACTCTATTAGTTGACATTTTTATTGCGTGTGAACAAGTTTTATTTTTATTTGTTGTAAGAGACTGTCTTGTTCATTACAAACTGTTTAGTTGTGACAATTAAAGCAGGTGATTAGTGACTTCATTGGTGTCTAGTATTTATTTTGTTTTCCACTGTACCATACGACGATCGACGATCAGTTGAACTGTCGTAACAGTGTGCTCTATACTTGCAGAAGCCATCCAACACTTAAACCGTTCTTATATTTTGTTAGTTAACACCTAATTCATCGTGTCTGATTTTTACAATCAAATGTTTCAATACGTGCTTTTTTTAGCCTAATTTTTAGATCCGGTCAACAGTTGTCTGACTATTTATAAAAATCAGTTTCTGTATTTAACCCAAGTACCAAAATTTTATGTCGTTAACTCAAAACATTGTTAGATTCTTTTAAACTTTTTTTTGTATTTGCATGGTGTTTAATCAAAAGTACGCAGAAGTGCAATGAATACAATAAATACATTACAATTTTTAATTAGCTCGAAATAGAAAAAAAAATTACTTTCCTTTCTAGGTGATTGTTCAGCAAAACAACACGGTAAATAGTTTTAACGACAACTAAAGGTAATAAAAAATGACACAATGCTTAATAACATCAGAAACGGAAGGAGCTACAGATTGGAGAATAACTGGAAACATATTATTCGCTAAATTACATTTTGTCTCTAAATTGGTGCTCAAGAAAATATCAGTTTTTTCTCGATACCATGTTAAAACAAATTAAAAAATGAATAAACTAAGCTTTTGTCGTTCATCAACTGGTATGCAATCGTCAATAATCATTTTTTTTTAGGCGATTTCATTACGGCTGGCACCGCCTCTTGCATCCTAGCTTCCACTGGCGCCGGTCTAAACAGCCCCGTTATGTAAAGTCCTCTTGCAATCATTGCATCTTCACTTTGGTTGGTAAATGACCTGAAGATGGCTTGACTGCCAAAAGCGCTCATCAATACCAAAGACAACATAGCGGTTTGTATAAAATTACTAGTAGAAATATTGCATCTTCGACGTCCATTTTCCATGAATGTTTAGATTTTCCTTTTTTTCTTCTAGAGGGTGAAATCTATTCCCAAACCTTCCTTGGCCACCTCTCATCGGACATTCTACTTAGCTGTCCAAACCAATTCAGTCTTCTTGCTTCTATTGTTTCTATAATGTCAAGGTTGATTCCCATCGCTTCTCTTATCTCTACATTTCTCACTCTAACCAGTCTTGATAGTCTATAGCACTTTTACAAGTTATCCATCTCTATAGCTCTTATTTTAGATTTATTTCTTTTATTAATTTCCCAAAGTTCTGTTTCATATAGGCCTATAATTTCGACTATAGTTTTATATATTTTGATTTTATTGTTTTTTTTTGTTATTTGCTGACTACAAATAAGTCTGTTTAATTGTTTCCTTGCTGTCTTAGCTTGTCCTATTCTTACTTTTATTTCTTGGTTGCTGTCACCATCCGATGTCATTGTTACACCCAAATACTTGAAGTTTTTAATATTTTTTATCACTTTTGTTCCTAGTTCTAGGTCTTGATCTTCACCGCTTGCTATAAGGTACTCAGTTTTTGAGTTATTTATTTCTACACCCCATTTCGCTTATTCTTCTGGTAGTTTCCTAAGCATATAATTTATATCAATTTCGTCCTTTGCAATTACAGCCTGATCGTCTGCAAAGTGTATTGTAAACATCTTGTCATTTCCAACTGGTATACCCATATTACGGCATTTCTATAATCATCATTGTCTAAATCGAGACCTGCAACCGTCACTGCCAACAAGGGTGTCTAAGTCTGTTCCCAATATTAGTTGAAATACATGTACAAATTACGGCGGTGTCGGGAATTTTCTGTTCGATGTGTTTACAGAACTGCATCATTTACTAAAGGTAACCAATATATTTTCTACATTACGACGTACGTTTCCATTATCAACTAAGAATAGTCAAATTGTAGAAATTATAGTACTTTTGAATATCAGGCCAGTGCTGACATATGCTTCAGAAACCTGGACAATGACAAAAAAAAGCAAGAGGCTTCTAAGTTGCTGTGAAAAACGGATTCTAAGACCAATATTTAGAGGCGTACAAGAAAATGGAATGTAGCACAGGCTCTATAATTATGAACTCTACCATGTGTGCAAAGAACCGGACATTGTCAGCATAATCAAAATATACAGGCTAAGGTGGGCTGGACACATAGAGCGAATGGAGGAATTACAGCCTCTGAAATAGGATGGGTCGAAAAAAGTCAACTTTATCCAATCAGAAACGGGTATGTCTCAAAAGTCGTATTTTAGGTCTAGGAAGAACAGCGTAAAATATTAAGCCCGAAAAATAATATCTTCAGTCTGCGCAACTGCCTTAAAAATTCGATTTTTTACCAAAACATTGAGAATTTCCGAATTTTTGTTTATTAACTTCTTGATGGTGGACGAAGATCGGGTGATGCTTAAAGTTATGTTAAATATCACCACATATAGCTAAAATAATATTGAACCCGTAATATAACTTCTTTTGTTTGCGCATAAGCCCTAACTTTTACAGATTGTTTGAGAATTTCGAAAAGAGTACGTTTTGGTGTAGTTTATTTTATTAGTTTTTTAATTATTTAATAATCACACAGTTTAGTTTCAAACTCTATGTCATAAACAGTAAATACTATGCAACTTTTCGTTATTTCAAACAGAACTACCCAGGACTCACCACGAGGAGGTGGTTGCATGTCGAGTCCCACCCGTGCCCTCCCACCTCCCAACCATTAGAGCACGCTAACTTCTCTAAGCCTTAAATTCCTTCTTTGATTCAAACTTTGGTCTTATTGTTCTGGCCATCAATCTTGCTCTAATTACTCCGTCCCTCTTTGTTTCATCACAACCTTGTTGAGATGACTTTGTCACTTCTTTGACTGCCCTTTCGACAGCTTGAGTGTGTGCTGGTAATTTTACTTATGTCAGATACACCATTCGCCTGGATTCTGTTTAGATCTTCTTCTGATAAATGCATTATTACAGGTGGTTCTGTTACATTTATAGATTGATTGCAACAAGATCATGTCAATGTAGTCTGTGGCAGAAAAGTTTATCTTTGGAATCTTGAACTGCCTAACACAAGCAGATTCTGCAATGTTCCACTTATTTCGAGCTGCCATGATTCGTCTGATGGCGAGCTGCCGGATTGTTTTTCTGCTGTCAGTTAGCATTGCAACTATCACATTTTCTGGGTGTGCGAAATAACCATTGTTTTATAAACAGCTATACACCACTTTCTTGTGTTTATCTTGCATGTATGACGAAAATTGTATCATTTTCCACAGATTATTTGCTCCATCTTTCAGTTTTGGATTACATTTTATTGTAAACCTGCTTAGAGCATACACTTACACAACGTAGTTTGTCATTTCGTTTAATGTTTGTGATGGTGAATCTGAAGCAATATACAGTCGCAAAATCCGGTTGGCAGTAGTTACCCATCTGGCATGATTCAGCATTCCTGGACTTCCATCTCCGAACCCAGGTGGACATTCTCCAACGGAAACTATTCTACATATGCCAAACATGTATTTCTGATCTGTGCTCAATTCTTTTTATAGATCAGGAAATAATTCTTCAACAGGACTCTTGATCGGTCTAAACTTTACAGGTGGTAACTTGTGACAGTTAACTAGGACTTGCCCAATGGGGCCACTATAACCGCTAGGACCAGATGTTTCACCATGTAAACATTCAAAAAGATGTCTAAGCGGAAGCTCGTTTGCATGCAGCTGGCATACTACCAATTAAAGTGGTCTGCCGAGTTTCTTTTCCAGGATACTGATAACACCATTGTTTTTCCAATATTTGTTGGACAACCATCACATCCAACACAAACAAGCTCGGAGAAACTAATATTTTTCTCAGTCATATATTCTAAAATTGAGTTAGCAATGTCAACAGCTTTTCCTGATAAGGGTTTTATATGTCCAATATATTTTGAACCAGGCTCTTGTATGAGTGATATGTGGTCTTCTTGACGTGCTCGCCGGTGCTTTTTCCATCTTCACTTGTCTCTATATATAAAGTTTTATCGATTCTACCATCAAAATACAAAGCTTGCAACACTGTCTCCTCACTACAATCATTGTTTAATATCAGGCTGCGGATTTTCCCTCTTTCACGTCTGACTTTATTTTTGTAATAGCTGTAGATGTAAATTCATCATCACCATTCATGCTAATGTCCATTAACAATGCTGACGCCAAAGAAGCTGCAGGCCTGTCTGATATCCCGTATCTGTCACAAGTTCTAGCAAAATTGTTTGTATTTAATCTAGTTTGCACATTAGTGTTTGTTTGAGAAGAGTTTTGTGGACAAACAATTTGATCTGCATCAGGACATTCATTCGAGTCAAGATCGGAGTAGCTTTCTGGTTCAACAGAATCATCATTTTCTTTTTGTATCTTACTTTGTCTAGTAGAATGCCCTTGTTGTTTCCTGACTTCTTTTTTTCGAATGCGTGATGTAATTTTACCATCAATGTTTCCTATCATCATCAGCCGATCTGCTCTTTTGTCTGTTAAAAATGCATGTTCTAATTGCGGCACTTTTTTCCCGCACACAGTTGCAAGAGCTTAAATCACTACACTTACAAGCACAGACATCAAGTAGTTTACTAGATTTTTCCAAAAACTCTGAGAGCCGTTTTTTTTAAAATATGTTTGTATTGGTCTCTTTCAAATGATTTGCTTAAGCCTTGCATAATATCTATGCTTTTTTTCAACATGTCTTTCATTGCTCTGCGAGACACTACCGGAATTGATGATTTCTGCCACAATGATTGCATTTTATGCGCATTGCGCACACTAAAGAAGTTATATTACGGGTTCAATATTTTTTCAGCTATATGTGGTGACATTTTACATAACTCTAAGCATCACCCGATCTTCGTCCACCTTCAAGAAGTTAATAAAAAAAATGTCGGAAATTGTCAATTTTTTGGTAAAAAATCGAATTTTTAAGGCAATTGCGCAGACTGAAGATATTATTTTTCGGGCTTAATATTTTACGGTGTTCTTCCTATACCTAAAATACAACTTTTGAGACATACCCGTTTTTGATCGGATAAAGTTGACTTTTTTCGGCCCACCCTACTCTGAAATATATTTTCTACCAGAAACAACCAATGGATAGTAGAAAAATGGGAAGATCCTAGAGTAAAATCAAAGAAGAGATAGAGGAGGACCTTGGAAAGCTGAACATATGAAACTGGAAAGCCAGGGCATCCAATACGGAGGAATGGAATCGACTCTTGGAGCAGGCCAAGACCCACCAAGGGTTTTAAAGCCACGGTTTATGATGATGATAGTACGTTTGCAATAGAAAAATAAACAATTAAGAGAAAAAAAACCGAAAGAGTGAGAGTGAGAGAGACAGAATGTGTGTGTGTGTGTGTGTGTGTGTGTGTGTGTGTGTGTGTGTGTGTGTGTGTGTGTGTGTGTGTGTGTGTGTGTGTGTGTGTGTGTGTTAGAAAGAGGGAGCTGGAAGGGAAAGGAAAAGAAGGGAGATGTTAGGTAGATAGACGGTTGGAAAGAGACAGACTGAGAAAGACGGTAGATGAAGGAATGAAGGGTCGTGAAGCTCCTAGAATGACTGTCGTAAAGTCGGATAGAGAAGAAAGTTAATCGTATGGAATTCAGAATGACATGCAGTATAGTATTGCGTTTACATTGACAGACATAGTGTATGTCCAGTGAAATAGTTTATTTCATACCCTGGAATGATGCAATCTGAATTTACAAACCATTTAGCTAAAGCGAGTATAAAATGTTAATACGTACTGTCAGTGTGCAGAATATGTTTCAACTACGTACACACAATATTAATGTTTACAGTACTCCTCAAATTCTCTTGTTTACCGGCCAAACGACTCCCATTCAGCAAGTAAAATAATATTTTTATATTAAATAAATTATTATTTATTTAATAACTTCAACGAATTTATTGTAGTTGTATCCTTATTAAGAACGGCAAAAGAAATAAGGAATAGGTAAAATTAATAGCATTTATTAATATCGGTATGAAGAACCATACATGACTTCCATGTTCTAAGACTTTAAATCATTTTCGAAATGAAATATTTCCATAAAACGACTTCTTTCTTCAGCCTTAACCACAGTACTCTGATCACTAACGTATACCACATCACTTTAACCCACTCGTTTTTCTCTGACGATGACAGTCGATGGCACTACCGAAACGTCTGGTTCTGCAGAAAACATTGGACCACGGCCGAACAGCCCGGGAAAGAATTTAACAACAAACTACACCTTTTAGTTTCCGATAACGTAGTACACATATAAAAAATTATCCCCTCCCCCTTCAACTATCATTTTCATTTATAGAAAATTGCCCCCTCCCCATTCAGCTACTCTTTTTATTTATAGATTTTTTGTTTACCTTTCTACAGTGGATTATTACGACCTTTTTTTCAGGATACTTCATTTATCAAATTGAACTACTTTAGTCTTGTTTAAACATAAAACGTTGCTGGTAAACTACCCATTTCCCTTACCAGATCTTCACCAAAATCGACAGACCTTGAGTCCCCTACAACACAAGCACATATGCAAAAAATATTTGATTCTGTTTGAGTATCCGGCACTTACTGTTTGCCATAAAGAAATTCTACACACAAACACAGACACTTTCAGAAAATGTCTTCTCTTCATATTTTGAGGGTAGTACAATCAGAATCAGCCCTTATCTCGAACACAATTTTTTCACCATCTCCATACTTCCATTTCCTTACAGAACATTGAAGTAAAGAAACAAAGTAGTTTAAGCCAGGAAAGAAGCAATCTGTAGTAATTAATAATGTTCTAATTCATGTATCTACAACAACTGAGAAAGTAACCATCAACATTTCCATACATTATGATCTCTCACCGACCATATACAACAGGTATATTCGATACAGATGATTAGTATATTGTGGAATAAAAGAATAGTACCGGTAGGAAAAAGATAGTATAATATACAACTGTAGAAGATGTTGCGCATTGTATAATGGCGAAGTCTGAAAACCCATTGACAAGCGACGCAAATGTACGACTGGCCTCCAAAATAATTTACCTAATTTACAAACTGCAAATTTAAAAAAAAAGAAGACTAGGTATTAAAACACGCAGGTGCCGAAAAATACGGAAAGTTTATTGCACATACTTTTCAAATTTACGAATAAAAAACTGTGTCCACAATAAAATATACAATTACATGGTACTTTTTGAATTTGACTTACAAAATGTTTTGATGGACGTAATTGTTGTGTGTGTGTGTGTGTGTGTGTGTGTGTGTGTGTGTGTGTGTGTGTGTGTGTGTGTGTGTGTGTGTGTGTGTGTGTGTGTGTGTGTGTGTGTGTGTGTGTGTGTGTGTGTGTGTGTGTGTGTGTGTGTGTTGATGCAAAAGTCGTGTTGGTTTGTTGTGTCGTCAGCGTTTACTGCAAAGTTGGGGTTTCTTAATTGCAGAGGACAGGACATGACAAATAACTGAAGTTCCCCTGACCCGCTCAGACCCCTCCCCCACGCTGACAGTAAATTAATTTTCAAACACACACACACACACACACACACACACGTCATGAGGCACCTAAGTAGGAGTACTACACCACATTTTGAAATTGTCACAGTAATACAAAATATTGTTTAGTTTTAGCGCACGCTCTTTGATTTTGGTTAAAACATTTCCTCCGCTTGATAGTGATACGTTAACATTTGTTAAGTTTAAAATAACGCAGCTTATGTGGTTCTACTACCATTCCCATTAAAACGTGTTTACGTCGACTACACTTTCCATAAAACGAATAACATTATTGATTTTGAAAATTGATCAAATCATTCTTATAACTGTAATATAGAGTTAGCATTTTATATATTTATAACAGTCTGGAAATGTGTATATCTTAGATTTTCATACAAAGGGGGTGTGACGCGAACATATGCTTTCATAAAAGAGAAATGCACCAGTTTCTCCACTCCAACTCCACTCTCACCTACACGTCGGTGGACCATGTTACGCCGAGCAATCCACTCCAAGGTTGTGGTAGCAAATCCCTTCGGCCTAGTAGATCGGTAAGCAAACGAGAGATGGGGGTTCTGTCAGGGCAGCCTGGGGGTTACCTAGTTCCTGGCCTGGCAGGATGGTGCACAACATCGGCAGCAGCCTGTGCATCTAGTGTGGATGCGGAGTAGCCTACAGTTTGCCAACGGCTGCACACATGGGGTGAGTCAGTTAGCCTCCTGCGACCAGTCAGATATAGCTCGTCAGTTGAGGTTAAAGCACCTCTCTAGGGAAAGAGCACCATGAAATTTCCTGATCCTGCAGGTTGGGGGTTGGAACGGAGAATTCACATATCCCGTCTGTCAAACTCTATTATGTGTAGAAAGGTATGAGTTTCTCAACCAGTCAGTTCTGGGGAAACTGGGGGAGGCGTCAAAAGAGGCCTTGACTCAATAATGGTTTGCCGCGCCACTGAAGAAGAAGAAGAAGAAGAAGAAGAAGAAGAAGAAGAAGAAGAAGAAGAAGAAGAAGAAGAAGAAGAAGAAGAAGAAGAAGAATTATATTATATTTGGAAATGAGTATTGTGTGCCAACCTGCAGTAACGTCTTCATCTGATTAGTCCACGTTCTCGGAGGCTGACTGCGACACAGACCTCCCTAATTTTTTACCCTACGACCTGGAAGAGAAAGTTTTTAATACAAAAAAATATGAAGCATAAGAAAATATTTATTATAAAACAGTTCAATCGCTGAGACAGCGTCGCAACAGGTTACAAGACTTTGGACTCTTGGAAACACATGGTGACAGTTAAACAAAGCATGTCTCATTTAATATTCACATTCATGTTCAGAATATTAAACACAACAGTACAATACAGACGATTGATTGTTGGGGGGGGGGGGTAACGTATTACGGTCACAGACTACGTTAACGGACACACATCATTGCTTGTCTGTACGGAGTGTCGCAAAACTATTTCCCAGTCCCAGCGGTGTCTAGTCAACGGCAGCTTCAGAAATTGGATGAATCTTTCAACACCCTTGTTGCCGCTGTAACGTGTGTTCGTCATATAAATTACATAACACTATTCACGCCATCAGAAAAGACAAACTGAATAAAAAAATCCGCTGGAAAGGAACTCGATGTAAATATCAGCCAAACTAAAGACATGATGATTTCCGGATAAGAAAGGAGAAGAAATCTATATAATTAATGCATACAGGATTATTAATTTTAAACAGTTAATAAGTTCAGATACCTGGGTAGCATGATAGATAATGAAGGGTCCATAAACACGACAATACTTTACAAGACAGGATAGGAAATAGCCAACAGCAGACTATTGAGAAACAAACTTATAAGACTTAACACAAAAATAAAAAACCGTGTCTTTCAACAGGGTCTTTCAGTGCCCACTCACAGGTAAGAAAGATTCATTTTATTTTACACTAATTTATAGTTTTGTGTTATATTTCTATTCTTATATGTTGTGCTTAATGTCTGTATGATTTATATTTTTGTGAAAAGCTTTTTAACCGTAAATATGTATATATTGCTAATATTTTTATAATATTTTATTGTAAGTAGTTTTATGTTGTTCAGCTTCTGCGGCCGATCGCAGATATCAGAGATCGAAACGTCAAGTGACAAAGATAAAAGCATTCGACAGAGTGTTTACCCGTAATACGCTTACCATATTATTATAGGTAACTCAAATTTGGAATAGTTACGTAATTAAATTGTAATAACCAATATAAATAAACACAAACTACAACCGGGTAGAATTTAGCAAAATTTATTGGGAAGACATTATTAATTCACTTAATATTTTCCTGTTTTATAAAACGATTCCTTTCACTTTATTAGATTCGTAAACTATTTCGTACTGTGCGTTGTGTAGGTTTGTTAACAAAACTACAATCAAAACTGGATTGCGTTGCAAGAATGAAAAGTGGTTATTTAACAAAAATGGTTAGTAAATAAGTAAGAAATGAATCAAAACAAACACAATCCTGCTTTCCCATACACGGAAGAAAACTATAGACACTGTTTGTGTATAGAAAAGCGGAATCTTTTGCAGCGTTGACAATGCCCTTGATGCGTGTAAAGGGACTCCAAACGACCGTGCTGCGCTCTTTCGACTTGATGTAATCAAAAGATAACACGGTGTCTTACAGAATAGCGTTCTACCAGCAGAACGAGTCAGTATGATGTGATTTTGTTAAAAAAACTACCCTCCCCCTTTTGAATGTGTAGCGTCGTTTTACAATTCAATAAGTTAATATGCGCTTTCGATAATATTGTTTGGATTCAAGAATACCGACCTATTTCAAGGTGATATTTAGGTCTATATTTTATTCTGACTGTTTCAATAAACATTATTATAAATTTTAAACTAAAGTCTACATTACTCTCCTGTACTTGTATTTATATTTGACTGAGATATTATTGTATCAGTTCTCGATCTGCAGTACTTTGTTATGAAAACTTAAATTTCTTCCTCGTTTGAAGCTGCTTTTATCAAAGGTTAAAATAGCAAGTTATGTTGGTTTTGTTGTTTAGCAAGTCTTATCGTTGTGTTTATTGTTAACTCGTGAATTTTGAATAAACTGCTCATTCTAGTGTAAACTGCTCTTGCCTTTTTAATTCTGCTCTTTATTTCTTGAGAGTGGTCCCATTGTTCATTGACTATAGTACCAAGATATGTAAATTGGCTTACACGTTCAACTGGCTTTCGGTTTATTTTAACAGTGCAGTTTGTGAATTGGTTCTTGGACACAATCATTAGCTTCGTTTTATTAACATTGGTGCTAGACCATATCGACGATAATAAGGGCAATATCAACGATAATTGGCAATAATAAGGACAATATCAACGATAATTGGCAATAATAAGGACAATTTGCAAAAACATTTAAACCAAACCTGTGAGAAAAATTGTGTGACGCCATTAGCCAAAGAAAATTCTTGGTTTTCACATAAATATCGCTTAGATGATCAACGGTCGTACATAGATCATTTCAGGACACATTAAGCAGTTTAAGCCTGAAATATGACATAACGACTAACGATTACATCAGATATGACACAAACCACAAGTTGAGCAGAATCAACAACGATATAACATTACAACATAAGGAAAGAAGAAAACCCAAATGTCATTTAGTAGAACAGCCTGTGATTGCATATGGTAGTGACGTGTGAATAAAGATACGTAAACAAAAGGGCGACACTTGAACTTTAACGTAGACGCGGAATACGCATTGTTACTGCGGTCTAACTGATCGTCATATGGTACAGTGGAAAACAAAATACATGACACCAATGAAATCAGTAAAAACCAGCTTTAGTTGTTACAATTAACAGTTTGTAACCAACACGTTATTCACCAGGATTATACTCGTACAACAATTAAAGTTAATCTGTCCACACAAGTAATAATGTCACTATAAACAATTCCGCACCATGGTCACTTTTTACTAATACACCACTTCAAACGCACTGTGTAAATCGCCCGACAATAACTCGAACCTCACTTCAATAAATCGCCACTTAAACTGAATCTAAGCGTCAAATGAATGCTTATATTTATACCTCTCAGAGATTCCAGAATAATCCGCAATATGCGTCTAGTAGAAAACAGTAGAGCCTAATTGATTGCGGCCTTGAACACTGAGCGCGCGGACCGGTATGATCTGGAAAAGTCTCGCTGCGGACGCGTGACAAAATTGTCCTTCATCTCAAAGTAGCAGGAATATGTACTCACACACACACACACACAGTATAGCCGGGTCCGTCAGGAATAGCCGAGATACACATAGAATGTTGTGCAATGGCGTAGCGGTATGAATACATGAAGTGAGTAACTAAAATTGTACGGCTGCATTGGTGTCTTCTAATTATTGTAAATTTAAGGGTAGGAAAAGTGTTATAGTCTTAGGACACTATAATGGGTTCAGTAAGCGGCAATATGTTTGTACAGGAAAGGAAATAGAGAAAATATAAGACTACGATTCATGCACTTACGGTATTGTTATTTGTAAGATATTGTTACGACGGTCTCAAAAATCTCGTATTGTACACTTGAAACAAGATGCAGACACCGATGAAGTCACTAATTACCAGACTTAATTATGTTTCTGAAGTGTTTTTACTGTATGGACAGCGTGAAAAATGTCTTCTTTGACAACGCTTCACTCATAATACAATGAGTATCTTCAAGTCTCATACTTGTAGTTGTAGACCCGTTGTTGTATTGCAGTTATTGTAGACCTGTAGTTTGTCAGTTAGACCTGAGGCACTCATTGTAATATGAGTGAAACGTTGTCGTACAAGACATTTTTGAAGCGGTCCATACCGGAAGAAGACTTCAAAAACATAATGGATACCGGCCGCGGAAGCCTACGTAAGAATACAGTTTAGTTAATCACAAATACCAACTTGAAATCAGCAAATTTCTCCCACATACTCATTCAAGTTAAATTTATCTACAAGCAAATAATAATGTCAACTATTAGAGTTCGGCACTAAATAGAACACAACGATCGCTTCCCGCTAGTTTAAACAATCACTGGATCCGCAATCTACAATATCACCAGATGATGTAACTTACCCTAAGCCGGCCGTAGACCCCCCTGATATATAGCCTGAAGAAATTACAGAATAATTTTCCATTTTATTGGCGGCGAACAATCTCGATTCTGGTTGAAAGCACGGTCTTGACCGAGACGTTACACCTGCTCGGCTAGCTGAGAACCGGGTAGAATGATGCTCTCGAGCGTTACGTAATTGTCGTAGCAGTATGAATACATAAAGTGAGCAACTAAAACTTAGCGGCTACATTGGCTGCGTCTAATTCTAAACGTACGGGTAGGAAAAGTGTTGATACTACGATGGTTTCCGTAAACGACAATATGACTGTACAGGATAGAAGAATATCCGTATGAAGAACTATACATGACTTCCATGTTTTTAAGATTTACTTTTAAAATCATTTTAAAAATGAAATATTTCCGTAGAATCTAATTCTTTCTACTTCTTTCTTAACCTTAACCGCAGAACTGTGGTCACTAACATAGGCCTATACCACCACACGTTAGAGCACTCGATTTTCACTGATGATAGCAGTCGATGGAACTACCGAAACGTCTGGTTTTGTAGAAAACATTGGGCCACGGCAAACAGCCCGGGAAGGAGTTTTAACAACAAACTACTTCTTTGTTGCCGGTAACGTAGTACACATATAAAAAATGATCTCCTCCCCCTTCAACTATCATTTTCATTTATATAAAATTACCCCCTCCCCCTTCGACTACCCTTGTCATTTATAGATATTTCGTCTACCTTTCTACAGTGGATTATTACGACCTTCTTTTTAGGATATTTTATTTACCAAAATTAAGTACTTTACTATTCTTAAAACATGAAAAATTGCAGGTGAATTACCGCGTTCCCTTAACAGATCTTCACCAAAATCAACAGGCCTTCAGTCATCTACAACTCAGACACATATGCAAAAACTATTTGATTCTGTTTGAATTTGCAACAGTTATCGTTCTCCATAGAAAAAATTCTACACACAGACACTTGTCGGAAAATGATGGTAGTATAATCTGAATTGTACTTTCACAAACACGATTTTTTTGGCCATCACCATACTTCCATTTCCTTATGGAACATGGAAGTAAACAGAGACAATCTACGACTAAAGTACGATGATACAGGTACTGTTGTTTGGTATGGGCTTGAACATTATATATGGGTGTCCTACTCACGGCCACTAGCCTTAACCACAGTTCAGTGGTCACTGACTGCGAACCTTGGTCAGGGTGTTACAGCCTTCTGCACTGAAGATGGTCGTCTAAGGCACGGCAAAAACGTATGCTCAAAACAACTCTGGACCACGGCCTTACAGCCCGGCAAGCCGAAGTACTCATTTCTTCTTTTTCTCTTTCATCCACTTTTACTTGGATAATTACTTGGATAAGTATTTTCCAGTAACAACATCTCTAAGGTGATGTGCTATCCAAAATGAAATATCACGTAAGAAACGGCGGAAAAAGATGAATTTCCTTTTATGTAAAATCGCCTAAAAATTTTAAGACAAACCTTTTGCTTTGAACAGTGAACGGAATCCGCAATTATCTGTAATAAGACGTCATATCGAATCTTATACGGTCCTTAAACCGCCACTCACGGGTAAGAAAGGTTTATTTTATTCTACATTGTTTTGTACTTTTGTCTTAAATTTCTATTCTTATATGATGCCTAATGTTTGTATGACTTATATTGTTATGAAAACGTTTTAACCGTAATAATGTGTGTGTGTGTGTGTGTGTGTGTGTGTGTGTGTGTGTGTGTGTGTGTGTGTGTGTGTGTGTGTGTGTGTGTGTGTGTGTGTGTGTGTGTGTGTGTGTGTGTGTGTGTGTGTGTGTGTGTGTGTGTGTGTGTGTGTGTGTGTGTGTGTGTGTGTGTGTGTGTGTGTGTGTGTGTGTGTTGGCAATATTTTTATAATGTTTTACTGTAAGTTGTTTAGCTTCTGAGGTCGATCCCAGATTCTAGCAACAAAAATAATTACGATAGCAGCAGTCCGGATAGAGGACTTACACTTTCGCTAAACGTTATTCGTAGTAAGACATTTTTTCCCGTTAAACCACTTGAAACTTTTCTAACATTAACAAACCTTCAGAGGGTTACCGGATTTCTAAAATGTCACTTGTTTCAGTCACGGAACATAATGGAAAAATTAAATTAATTAAGAAACATATTAATGATGAGATCAGTAATTTTTCATGTAAGTGCTTTTCCGTTGTTTCATTTAGAACTCACAACGAATTATGATAACTCCAAACTTAAGCGTCGATGCAGCCGTCAAATCGTTTCTTCACGTTTGATGCAAATCTTTATAAACTTGCTACGCTAATGTCAAAAAAATGTTGATTTTAGTTTTTAACCCATCGAGTCAGTGAGGATAGTTTGTGTTATCGCTGAGACCAGAGACATTAAATACAGAAGACTTATAAGCATAAGTTTTATCTTGAAGAATGTTCAATATATTCTACTTTTTTTTTACGGGCAGATCAGTTAGGTATAATAGATATTACTATTACACTTGTAAGAAGGCATTTGATTATTTTAGACCAAGGCACAAAGACCCTTGATGCGGACAAGAAGAGGCTGGAGAGATTATCTTCACAGGGAACGTAGAAGCCGCAACAGGTTTTAAGTATAATATATAACAAAAGGAGAAGATGAACGACAAATGTATCTGTATATTTTTTAAGTTAGTGGCTTCAAAGTCTCTACTGTTTAGGTAAACACATAAATTTTGTTCAAAACATTTCATTAGGAAATAAAACGTTTCTTTCACTACATGGAATTCTAAATGATTTACACAAAAGTTTCTGTTACGCAACTTCGTTTACAAAGATCCAAGTATTTCCTCGCAGAGCCAAGGTTTAATGTTTAATATATATTCAAACACACCGACCGCCACTCTTCAAATGGGGTTTATTTGGTTGCTTCAGGGAAGAAGTTAGAAGCGTCACGTCTTCTTCTTTCATATCTTTGCTACCCTTCATTTCTGTTGACATATTGTCTTGTTTACGACGTCGGAGTTTACTGAATGAAACTTTGCTCGCACTAAACTTTCTCAAGCCTGAGATTTGCATGATTCTCGCACTCGTAGAAGACATTTACATATGTCGTTTACTATATGCCATGTCGGTCATGGATACTTTACTTGTACCTTTAAATATTCTTTAGATTACGCTATACAGTAGGCACAGAGATCTATGTATTGTCGTGCAATACCGTCATTTCCCACATAAAAAACTTCTACGTTATATGCTTTGAATGCAAACATAGCCGTCGTTAACTTAAATTTTCAAATAATTTTATAATTTCTAAAGTAAAGTTTATCTAGGCAGTAAAATCACAAGTGATGGACGTAGCAGTAAGGAAATTTTAAGCAGAATTAACCAAGCTAAAATTGCTTTCAACAAACAGAAAAACCTCTTCACTTCAAACACTATCAGCATAAAAATAAGGAAGAATCTAGTAAAGACATACGTGTGGAGTGTTGCCTCGTACGGGAATGAATCTTGGATAATTTGAGAAAGTGACAAGAAGAGACTCCAAACATTTGAGACCTCGTGCTATATAAGAATATTCAAGATAAGCTGGGAGAAGAAGATAACGAATGAGGATGTCTTTAATAAAGCTCAGTAGGAGAAGAGCTTTCTACGTAATTTAGAAGGCAGAAGAGCTAACTAAATAGGGCGTATACTACAACACAATGGGTTGGTTCAGAGAAAAATAGGAGAAACAATTGGAGAGAAGAATCACAGAGGACGACCCCGTTTAGACTACATGAAACAGCTTATAGTCGATATGAAGTGCACATCATATTGTGAGTTGAAAAGAAAAGCAGAAAAGCGTGAAGAATGGCGAGCTGCTGCTAACCAGCCTATGGGCTGCTAACTTAGGAAAGAGAAAGTAATACAATCTTTTAATTTGTAACAATAATAATTGGTAGCTGTGTTTAAGTAAGTAAGTCTCAAACATTACATGCAAACTACATGTCACATGAAAGAGTAAGAGGCTTCGTATATCTAAGGACATATGTCTATGCTGAGAATAACTGCACAAAATAAATTAAAAGAAGAATTCTGGCTGCTAATGGAAGCTATTACGGGCTAAATGAAAATTTTAAATCAAGACTATTAACCTCAGAAACTAAAGCCACGCTTTATAAAACATTGGTAAGGACTGTCTTTGAGTGCTGGATACTAAAGTACACTGATGAACAAAGGCTGGCTACGTTTGAAAGGAAGATACTGAGAGGGATTTATGGGCCAATTCGACAGCAAGGAGTCTGCAAAAAGAGAAATAATAATGAATATGTGCTAAGTACAATAACATTACAATTGTTCGATTTGCCAAAATTAATAGATTGAGATGGGCAGGACAAGTTCAGAGAATGGATGACGAGCATGCGGGGAAAAGGATTATGAAACACAAGCCACTAGGAAAAAGGAAGATTTAAAGGCCGAAAAAGAGATGGTTGGACCAGGTCGGCACAGATGCGAGGAAGCTGGAAGCAGTGAATTTGTGGCGGATGGCTAAAGACAATTATAAGTGGAGGCAATTTTTTCTGGAGGCCAAGGCTGAATCTGGGCTGTAGATCCAAGTATGTATGTATGTATGTAACATGGAAACTACACAGACAGTAATGTATTGCTCCTGCGGTAAGGAATCACAAATACACCAAAATACGCATCTTTCATTTATTTTATAAATATCTTATAAAAATGTATACGGTATATTAAACAGTAGAGATTTTAGCGTTGCAGAATTTGAAGAATTAGGTCATGGTTAGAATAAATAACTTTTGAGTAATAAAAGTCAAATGTTCTCTTGTATATTATTGTTAACAGATTGCTAATATTGTTACAACGGTTCATGGATCGTCACGTTGTACAGTGGAAACAAAATACAAACACCAATGAAGTCACTAATTACCAACTTTAGTTATTCACAAATAACAATGTGAAATCAATAAGATACTCTCGTACAATAATTCAAGTTAAACTTCGCTACACACAATAATAATTGTCAACTATTAAGAGTACCGCACTAATTATAATACAATAATCACGTCCACGAATCCGCAACAATCACTTGATTCGCACTCTAGAACATCGCCGTGTGTAACTGACTTCTCCAGCCGGCCGCTGTTGCTTATATAGGTCCCGCAGAGGTTCCAGAATAATTTTCCATACTGCTGGCGGCATGCCAACATATTTTGCGTAGTTAAGACTGTTGAAATAGTCTAGAAGCTACTTGAGTGGACGACCTTAACACAGAGTGGTCGGGCGCTCCCTGGACTAATCAGGAAACGTATGGAACTTTGACGTAACTGCACCTCCAACATCTATTAAATAAATACTAGTACGTATGCTCCCTCATCTGCAATACGCCCTTCCTGTTTTGAACGAAGTGCATTTATTATTCGTCAGATTTTTATATTAGACAATTTTTCGTTTTTCAGAAAATATACAAAAATGCCGATTGCCCAAAGTTTTAGTTTATTTATTAAAAGAAATCCATTTTAGAGCAATCATATTGTTACGACGGTCTAACTGATCATCGTATGGTACAGTAGAAAAACAGAATATAAGACACCAATGAAATCACTGATAACCAGCTTTAATTATCACAATTAATAATATGTAATTAACTCGTACAATGATTGCAGTTATATTTGTCCACACGCAATAAAAATAATAGAGTTCCACCCAATTTATAACACAGTAACACAAATACTCGATCCGCTCACGTAACTGAACGACAAGCCGGCTGCTATGGTTTTTCACAGGTTGCGCAGATGTTCACTACAGCTTTCCCTCCTTACTGCACGCCGGGATTAATGCGTATTATAAGTGTTCTTAAATACACTAGAACACCTACTTGAGAGCGGAGTTGACTGGGGCACCACCTGCCACACTGAACGGGAGACGAGTGGAGAATGGGTTTTTCGATAGGCTTCATGTTACATTATAATAAACGTTTAAAGTTTCAGAGAATTGCATTTGTGTTAAAATCACCTTTCGTTTGGATGTTTACACTTTTTAAAAATTTCTCGTTACATTTTTTGGCCCTGGGTTCAAATAATTGAAAATTTACAAAACTGTTTGTATTTTGTTTCAAAATTGTCTTTAATTTGATAGCCCAAATAGAATGTCTACACTTTTGAAACGTTTAACCCAATGTTTAGCCCCTCCTACAACTGTCAATTCCCACGTGGTTAGTTTTATTAGCAGCCATCTTAACACCAACGTTGTCAGTACTTATTGCCACACTGCTCAGTACTTCGTTCTTGATGAGGCCTTTCGCTGCCTCTACCACCTTCAGGTTTTAAACGAACTGATTTAAGTCGCAAGATTAACGAACTGAGTTAACAAATGTAAGCAACTTTCAAGTGGAAGATAGAAAGAAGGTGAAAATGTAAGGGAGTTGCAAGTGAAAGATTGAAAGAAGATGAAAATATAACTAATTTAAAATTAGTTGGAAAATCCGTATATTTGCACCGTATTGGTTAAATACCAATTTCTAGCCCCTGCTACAGATGTCAATTCTCGCGTCTTTACATTCGTCTTCAAATACATCAATACATCTAATGAGGTGTTTACGAAGAACTGTAATTAACTTGATGTCGGTCTCGTAATGAGGTCAACCGCTGAGAAAGAGATCACGACGTCTGGTGTTATCGAGTGCACTGCGAAAGCAATAATGGAGCATTTAAACACACACACACACACACACACACACACACACACACACACACACACACACACACACACACACACACACATCGCACACGACTCGCTTCACTTTGTCCGTCTGCGGCACTGATACCACTTCCCAGTGCTGTTTGTTCACGTCTCCGGTGTTTTCCAAAGTAACTTGACGCTACCGAACTCTTAGTATAATTTGAGTCAACCCACTCTCAGCTTGAAGACATTTTCTTGCCTTTTCACTGTTAGTTCTGGATACTATTACCAAATATGTATTTTGTTCATTATATTATAGTCTCAAAGTCACGTGTATAAGTATTTAATTGTAATATATATAAATACTTGGCTATTCAACGCCTTGTGACTTTTTTAAAACTGTCAATAACTACGCGTTTCAAGGATAAATTTTGCTCACCACCTGACGCAATACAATCACAACTATACGGATTTCAAAACTAATTTTAAATTGCTCCATAATTGCAAAAAAGGAACGCACATGAACGCCATAGAGGAGTACGAGATATATAAGGCCTCAAAATTTTCAGCAGACAAGCTACTTAATGATAAACTCTCCTATAAATCCAACCGTCTATATAATACTGCCATAGATATTAAAATACGTACGGGAAATCGCGGTCCAGTAATAATCTCGGGCGATAACGATGCTTAGTAGCCGATCGCGTGTAGTGGTGCGCACCAAGTCGCGACGCGGCATGAAGTGCTACATTAATGTGTTCCTAGATGACATACATACTGTGATGTTTGGTAAAAAAAAAAATTGTTTACGGCTTCTCCAGAAGGATTAGTGTTTTTATATAACCTGATGATGTGGATTTATCCTTGAAACGCGTAGTTATTAAAAGTTTTAAAGAAGTTACAACACTGTGAGTAACTAAGTGTTTACAAATAAATATGTATTTTGTGTTTATGCAGCAGAGTTCTCTAATACATTGGCGATTCAAGTCATTACAGTTGTCATTTACATCTTTATCATCATGTGAACGTAGTTTTTCTTTGTTTATACTCCCCTCTCTTCTTCCTTCATAGGTATCTCGCTTAGGACAAAGTGTATTATGCTGTTTCACTTGCAAAACATCCGGACATGTGTGCTGTGTATGCAATCGGGTGTGGTTCAAGAGTTAGGTTAGAATTTGGAAATCTATATGATCTACAGCGGCACTATTTCTAACCAATAACTAGACACATTCAAATCCCATTTGACTTCCAGAAAATATATTAATGGAAATACGACTATTACGGAACGTTCTAGAAGAGTTGAGAACGCCCTTCCACCCATTTCTCAGCTAGCCGAGCAGGTTCAGCGTCTCGTTCAAGGCCGCACAAAAGTACCTTCAAGCGACCGACTTAGTGTGTCAATCACATTAAGCGATTTCTTTAGTGAGGAACTAATGATTAGTGGAAAGTGACTATTGTGTTATAATTAGTTCCGAACTCTCATAGGTGAGTTATTATTACGTATGGACACTTGTAACTTGAATCATCGTATAAAGATACTTTATTAATTAACAATTGTTATTTGTGACTAAATGAAGCTGATAATTAGTGACTTCAGTATCGCTGTTTGGAAGTAAAGAAAGGAAATGACTACAAAACTAGAAACTGCTGTTGTTGTATAGGCTGAGATATTGCTAGAGCGACATCGCTTTGCATAAGTTAGGACGTGCAGATTCTCTTAAACTACAGTTTGAAATTAAGTTACTTTAAATGGATAGTTTGAGGGAGTTCCGAGTTCATCATCTTCACGGATTAAACCAAGGATGATTTGTTCCAGTCTCAAAGAGGCAAAGATTAGAGCTAGTTATTCCAGCGCTTCCGCGGACGTCCCACACCACTCCGTCCCCTCGGCTTGTAGTTACAGAGTTGTTTGGGGATGCGGCAGTCATCCATTCCGCAAAGATGTTCCCACCAATTCAGCCGATACTGGGCGTTACTGTTGCGTATACTCATAATATTCAGTTCCTGCCCTGTATCGTTGTTTCTTCTGTGATCATGGAGTGAATACCCTGCCACGTGCCTGAGAATTCTCACTTCAGACGCTTGGATGCGACTAGGCTGGCCTCTCGTTAATGTCCAATTTTCAGACCCATAAATAAGTGTGGGAAGAGCCATCACCTTTTAGAATTTTAGGCGTTTTCCTTTACTTGCTGAATTAAGGGTTCGCCTAATTTTCCCGCACATAAGGTTGAACTTATGAAACATATTCACCATGTTGTTGCTTGCATTATAGGACTCACTGTAGCCCAGTTATTCAAAATTGCTAACTTGTTCCAGGACAGTACTATCTATACCAATTTTTCCTGTACGCGATCAGTTCCACGAAAAGCCATCACTTTGGTCTTACGTGTGGCTATTTGCAACCCAGAGAAATTTCAGATTCGATTTAACAGATGTATACAAATCTGCAATTTTTTTCAGAGTCCGACAGAATAGCCTGATTGTCCGCAAACAAAAAAGTGTCAATTGTAGAGTGACCAAACATAAAATGTTTTGGAAGACACATCTGCCAAATTGGAGTTTCAAGTTACCAAGTAAGTGAACGAAGGGTATTGTTCTTTGTAAGATCTCTAGTTCCGAGTCATTTTCTTTATCTATCAAACTTTACTTTAAAATTTTACAGGTTTAAAACTTTTTACTTTAAAGAAGTTTTAAAGTAAGAAAGAATGACAATGGTGCCTCGGGTAAAAATATACATAAAATTGTCTTGTTTCCTACCGGGGAAACATCTCTGCACGTTCTGCAATGTCATTTACATTCAAAACACACTCATTTTATTAAAACTTCTATTATAAAGTTTTAGTTTTCGTTAGTGCCTCCAACGTTTTGGTCGCTTTAGTTAAAATAATGTATTGGTTTTAACGCTGGCTCGAAGGTCAGCAAGGTCAAGAAAGAAACATTTATAAAATTCCAAATTATTTTACTTTTGAATTAATGACTGACAAAATTGTTTTTCAACCACCAACACTATGCCACTAAATTATATTTTTTATTTGTATTAACGTCGTATTTACAGTAGAGTTCATTACCTTGTAACGTATTGCCACGTTACAAATCCAGGGAACCCATCTTAACTGACATCTGCCAATTACATGGGCTGCCTACGTTGTAACGAACTGTTATTAAACTCAAATTAAGTGAACAAATTACTTAAGATAACTATAAGGAAACAAGGGAAGGTATTTCACTGATTTATGCACTCATTTTCATGTGTAATAAGACGACTTCTCTTTATTAACAACTGTTACTGAAAGATCCCATGACATCATTAATTAGATTAAAATATTTAAATGCTTTTTATAAAAACTTTGGGATCACACTGATTATGTATTCTTTTACCTCGGATCCGAGTTTACTTTAAGTATATTTATAGCAAAGACTTCTAAGTATTTTGAGTTCATCTAGACGCTTGCAAGACTTCTTTTACCATTAGAAGAATGGTATTATTACTTAAAGTGATTATAAATTACATTTACATTTAAGGCGTTACAACGTATGATATTGAATCTTACATTAAACTCTTAGCTTGTCTCATTTTAATTTTAAATAAAATTTATAGTCTTTGAAAAGTCTCTTTTTAATGTGAGTTGTGTATCAAATATGATTAACTCTCGATAGCCAAGCTATCGAGTCACCTTTACAATTGGTCGTAGTAACCTCGTCCTGGGGTGTCTCTCTTTGGAATTCTTGAAGTCGGCATCATCATCTGGGTCGTGTCTTCGGCAAGTACTAGATAGGATGTTCACTGCGGAGATTGAAGTTTCTTTTGTGAAAGTAGGTGTAGATCCACTGAGGTCATCGTCAGCGTCTTATGCATCGTATACGTGTATTTATGAAGTTTATGCAGATAACATCTTCAGGTGTAATGTTGTACTTGTATTTACCTCTTGAGGGGAGACGTCATCTTGCTTACTACTTGTTTTACTAATTACATTTTTCTTCTTAACACATCTTTATGTCATTCACACATTACACGACACTCGCCACGTTTAGCAGTGGTAGCTAACATTCTAAAATTAAATTAAAAAAAAACAAATGCATTTTCGTGGAGCTCTCGCTCATACGTCTGTACGGTCTGACGGCAGCATAGTGACTCTCTCTACTAGATTCGACTGGCACATAACACGGAGAGGGGCAAGTACTCCGCGACAATATAGTTCCTATTTTTATTTAAGTTAACATTCTTATTACCAAAAACAATACATTAATTATACATATATAATTTAAGTGAATTATTTTAACTACTACTCGTGCCTTCAAATTTCTAATTACAAACATTATGATTTTTATATCTTCCTAAATTACAGACGACTCGATAAACACGTTGAGTCCGGAATTGACAGGTCACCGCATGATTACTAGCAAAGGGCTAATTGTGATATTAATAAGTTTTTTTACAATTCGACTTTTTATTAGTGCTTCTGTTGATTTTCATTCACTTCTCATTCTCATACTGATTTAATACAGGGGCTTTAGGTTTAATAGTGCGATTTAAAAATACTTAATCGCTCGCAAACTTAATTTTTATTTATTAAGATTACAGTTAGAATTAAATCGTCACAACCTCTTGTAGTTTGTGAAGGCCTATTCTATTGAATCGTTGCAAAATACATGGTTAAGTAAAGTATAGATAAAATTTTTACGTAATGCAAAAAAAGGGTTACGCCATTACAAAACATTCTAAGTGTTTGTGAACTACTCCAGAGGCATCCGGGTGTAATGTTGTGTGCTTACGTGATTCTCAACATGCGTTACAAGATTGTTTCAGACTCACCGGTCCGCCCGCGCTGTGTGCAAGGCCGCAATCAATTACGTTCTGGTGTTTTCTAGAAGCGCTGATGCGTAGTACGGATTCTGGAATTACATCGACGTATAAATATAGGCATTCAAAGGCGCTTACTTCAGTTTGAATTGCGATTTATTTCAGTGCGGTTTGTAGTATTGTGGCGAAGTATTATGTGTTTTTTCTTTTATGAAGTTGCTAAACTGGTACAATTTTTTTTTTTGTTCAGACAAAGCTTTTCGTCATCTCTGACATAATCAGGTCTTGAACAACGACCTGATGATAGGTTGTTCAAGACCTGATGATGTCAGAGATGACGAAAAGCTTTGTCTGAACAAAAAAAAATTGTAGCAGTTTAGCAACTTCATAAAAGAAATAGTAAGGATGGCTGCTAATTCAAATAATACGAAGAAGTATTATGTGTTTTATATTTGTGCGGGACAGTTGTAATACAATTGTGTACTATATTAGTCGACATTACTGTTGCGTGTGAACAGTTATTATTTGATTTGTTGTAATAGACTATCTTGATGATTACAACTGCTTAATTGTGATAATTAAAGCTGGTGATTACTGACTTAATTGGTGTCTTGTATTTTGTCTTCCACTCTACCATACGACGTCGTAACAGTGGGTCAGAAGTGGGATAGAACGGTTAACAGTGGAAACGGTAGACACTTTGTACAAGACTAGTGTAATTCGTAATTAATCGGTAAACAATGGATGCCAGTCACATGATGAAACATTTCCAGGCGCTGCTGTTGCAGACAGAGGAACGACGACGACAGGATGCAGAGGAAGCAGAGAAAAGACGCCGATAAGTGGCGGAAAAAGCAGAAAGACGACACGTTGCTTCTACCTCATCTCTAACGCGTATTTTCAGACAACGTGTATGTCTAGACACTGATGATGGCTTCCGATGGTGCGGCCAAAATGTTTGTCAAAAATGGCAACTGTGTACCACGACCTGACAGCCTGGCTGATTATAATAATTTCAATAATATTGAACCTGACCGTGATAGCTTAAGATCTTGCATACTTAGTAAAATGTTAAATAATTGTCAGAAAACTCAAAACTAATATTCTGCGGCAGTTGCCAAGTGTTTATTATTCCTAATAATTACTATAGGCGACGCAATATTTTCATGCGGTCAAAGATTTGTCTTAAGTGACACAGTTTACAAAGTGTCATGCGTTTCGTTTCGTGTGACCAACAAAGGCGTAGATAGATTTGCGTGTCTCACGTGTGAATCGGCTTCGTTTTCTGGATTTGTCAGCTTACATTAAAAACATGCCATTACGTTCTTTCCTTGTGGAACATGTTACAAAACAAACACGCGACACGCAATGTTCTACACGCTTTACTTTCACGTGTTCAATTCTTATATTAGTAATTGGTGTTCTTCTCTAAGGCAGGTCTTCAAATGGTAAGAGCTCTTCAAGCTGTCCTATCGCATGCCAGTCTTTTCGTTTCTTTGTAACACCCTCTTATTTTAATTTTATCTGCTAACTTCGTTCTTCTACGCCCTCTTCTTTTTTTCTCCTTCTATGACACCCACCATTGCAGTTGTAAGCAAGCAGTCTCTTTTTAAACAATCACCTAACCAATTCCTTTTCCTATTTTCTATTACCTTTAGGATTGTTCTCTTTTACCCTATTCTTCTAAAACTTCATCATTCCTTTCTTTATCAATCCATCCTACTTTTTCCATTGCTCGCCACACCCACATATCAAATGTTTCTAATCGTTTCTTATCCTCTTTCCTCAGTGTCCATGTCTCTGCACCACATAAAGCAACGCTCCACATACATTTGGCTAACCAAATTTTCTTAAATTCTTATAAATTTTGCCACACAGCAGTGTTTTCTTCTAATTAAATACTGTAGCTCTTTTGCCATAGCAATTCTTGCTCTAATTTCACGAGTCCAGGACATATCTTCACTTATCAAACGTCCAAGATATTTAAACAACTTCATCTGTTGTATTTTGTTTTGCCGTATATTTATGTTATGTCTTTCTCCTCTTCTGGTAATCGCCATACACTTAGTTTTTTCATTATTAATCGTCATTCCATATTCCTCGCATACTAAATTCAATTCTCTTATCATTTCACTCATTGTATCCTCCTTTTCTGCTAAAACAGCCATGTCATCAGCAAACCTTATACATTCAATTCTTCTTCCACCGACATTCACAACTCTTGTTTTTGTCTAAGCACTTAATTCTTAAGTAAAATGTGTTTTTCTTTAAGACTATTCCTCCCCACAGGAAATGTTCTTGTTTGTGTCTCTAATATGTGTTTGATCCTGCTCTTCATACGTTTGCTACATGTGATTCGTATAAAACGTAACGAGACTGCATATGTTACCCAAGAGGTGGTAACACTGCGAGACCAAAATTTGAACAATCTAAAGCTAATGTTTTTTACACGCGTAAAAAGCAGTGTACACTAGAATGAGCAGTTTATTCAAAAGTAACGATTTAAAAATAAACACAAAGGTAAAGCTTTTACGTTGGTACGTATTCTCGGTCCTCTTCTCCGGTGTAGTATCTTGGACTTAGACTGACGCCACAACTAAAAAATTGGAATCTTTCGAAATCTGGTGTGACGTCTCCATTGTTAAGACAACACAAAAGTCGGGAACTAGTTCAATTCGTCACCAGTTAATTAAACTAGCTGCCGTTGTTAGTAAAACTTCCTCACCAACAAATTACAACACAATTTTTACATAGGAAATAGACAAGGATTGCATAAATTTATTCACTCACTTGGTGTTAGCAAAAACATCTCTTTATTACTATTCAAATCTCATGATTTACTACTTTGTTTTTTTTTAAAGAATTACTCTAGTAAATTTTTCTTTTAATGCTTTAAAAATATTTAAATGTATTACTCCTTTTATCTCAAAAAATACTCATCTACTGGATACGTTTTTAACGGCATACACCTACGTGTATGTGGACAATACAAAACTCACATCTTTACATGTCGAAGTTCTACTGGCGACTGTTTGTATAGTTTACGGGCGAGGGGTCAGTAAGCTGGCGCGCATTTACGCACTGAGAAAATAGTTCGTTTTTTATTTATTATTAATTATTCATTAATTAGAATGTTAATACTTTATGTTAACTTTGTTACGAATTAGGGATTTCCTTATTTATCTAGTCGTATTTTAAATAATTAACGTAATTATTATTATTATTTAATTAACACCTTTCTTTGCGTGTTGGTACAGGACAATTTCAAGTTGATTCAGGAATCTGGGTATAGGTAAGGGTGGATAATACTCTTACTTGTTAGAAATTAAACAAATTTTTATTTGTGCGATTTTCGACATTTTTTTTTTAAATCGTCACAGTGGCTTTACCGTAGAATAATGGTCATTTCATGGACAGCAAATATAATTAATTTTGAAGTTCTTAGAAAGATGAAGACAGAAAGTAAAGTTATTAATACAGTGAAGATAAGAAAACTTCAGTATCTGGGACATCTCATGAGAACTGAACAGAGATTTTACTTATTGCAGTCCATACTACCGAGAAAAGTACTTGGAAAGATAAGAGTTGGGCGACCGAGAATATCATTGCTCAGGAATTTAAGAACTGGTTTGGCATGAATACAATTGACTTATTCCGTGCAACAGTACAGAAAGTTAAAATAGCCTGTTTGATATCGAACATCCGAAACGGATGGGAACTATCAGAAGAGATTGAAATCTCCTTCTTCGTTTTCTTCAGTCACGGAGTAGGCACATTGTCTGTTCCGTCTTCACAGTATGTCTTTCAGTCTTGCTCTGTCTTCCTACATCACTTGTTCCAAAGCGCCTACACGTACATATTGCTTTAAGCTGCCGTGTGTTCTCCACTCTGTCCAGATGTTGCGACTGTTCCAGGCTGTTTTCCTGAACTGTTTCGTTCACGAGAAATACCTGTAGCTCGTTCCTAATGTCTTCATTGCGAAAACGGTCTCTCTTTTGCGCAACCCTTTGTTTGTCTCAGAAAACTCATTTTGGAGCTTTGAGTTATGTTTATACTCTTCCTTGCAGACATCTACGGTTCGCTCCCATATTCTATCAGAGACACACCTATAGTTTTACAAAATATAATCCTAGTTTCTTTACGTGTTTTATACGTTAGCAGTGTATGTTACCACAAATCATCTGAAACTTTGTCAGTTTTATAATGATATCTTGCCTTTTTTCGCTCCCAATATTGATAACAAAACCTAGATAATTAAGCTTCGAAGCTTGTTCTGAAAGTGTTTACTTAAAAACAACTTTTGGTTTGACTGAATTTTACCAGAAAGTCATAATCTCTCTTTTCTTCTTTGAGATGAAATAAAATTTCAAATATGCTTTATACGACATAAAAAACGGCTCAACTCATCCTTAGTTTTTGTGTAAAGATTGCATCATCAGCATATAATGGTATATCCAAACTAGTGTAACAAATATGCAAATATTTATTCTCACTCCAATTTGGATGTACACCGTTGCTGAAACGCCAGCTGCTACTCCGTTCTCAACGAATGCTTGTGATGTCACCACCGTAATCGACTTGAAAGCGGCATTACGTGAAAAGACAATGTTACAGTTCAGAAATCAAGTTGGAGTTCAAATATTTAAGACGTCGTCAGCTTATTAAAACCTTTGCTTTCTACCTGATTTTATTTTTATGATTATATGAATAACTAGGTTTTGAAATGACACCTATGTCGTTACCTCGAATATTATTAAACCACAATTAATTGGTTTTGAAGTCAGCAACATAATCGTGTAAGCTACAACCTGTGTATAGTTAAATTTATATAATGGAAATTATGTAACTGGTTCTAAAGTAAGTGTAGAGTTTGTATATGTTGTACATAATGTAAAGAACCATGATATTGCAACGTCTTAATAATAAAAATGCCGACAGCTATATTGGATGGACGTGTCCTTAGGGAAATATAGAAAAAGCGTCTACAATCTATGTAGTATCTTATTGTAAGGCTTTCCAATCAGAAAGTTGAGTGAGTGAATTGAACAATACATTTACAAGTACATGAGCACAAAGCACAAGGATTTGTGTTGTCAATAACAAACACTACTTAACTTACAATGTAACAAAGAATAAAAGTATCCTGCTACTTCTCTCGTACATTTTTATTTTCTCAGCTGTTATTTACTCTGCTTCCCTAATTGCTTTACAGTTAAGTCAGTAATAAACTGATTTATTCATTAGCGTCTACTTAACATTTATCAGTTGATATTGCTAGCCGTGTGGAATTTTTAACAATAACAAACCAGCGTACGTATGCAAAAGGCAGGGCAGGCAGTATCAGTTTTGCATATGTACTGAGGGGCACATTCCTATTGCGTATGACAGATTCCAATCATTATTACTACTACTTCTACTACTACTCGAACTACTACTACTACTACTACTACTACTACTACTACTACTACTACTACTACTACTACTACTACTACTACTACTACTACGACTCTTAATACTAGTACTATAGTAGTTTTAATAGTAGTAGTTTCGAGACTATTAAAAAATTACATTAAACAATTAAATGGGACTATTAACATATTAAAAAAATAGATGCCTTATATTGACAATTAAAAAAAAATATTATTTATAATTGCATGATAATTAAATTTATTTTTGTTAGCTTACAATAATGTTTAGTTTGTATTAAATGCATTGTTACGACGGAAAGCTCTCGAACAGTCGAGACGTTTCGCGGCTAGCCGAGCAAGTGCGTGTCTCTGTCAACAAGGCAGGGTACAATAGTATCCTCTAGACCATTCGAGTGCTTGTTAACGACGCAAATTATAGAGCATTATTCCTGACAAATATGCAGGCTAAATATGAGCAACAGTTGCCGCTTAGTTAGTTAGTTATAAGTGGAGATTTATTCAGCGCGGATCAAGTGGTTTGTGTGTAAAGTGATTACTGTCTTATAATTAGACCGGAAATTTTAATAGAGAGCATTATTATAGCGTGTGGACAAATTTACCTTGAGTTACTGTATGCGAGTATCTAATTGATTACAAACTGTTATTTGTGACTCATTAAAACTGGTGATTAATGATTTCATTGGTGTTTGTATTTTGTTTTCACTCTATCATACGACGACCAGTAAGACCGCCGCCGTAACGGTATTTGCAAATCAAACTATTACATAGACTTCTTAGTTCATTGTAGGCCGTCATTGAGTCTAGTATAGGTCGGTACTCACATGCGCTGCCACACAAACGTGCCACTGAGCCACACAATGGGTAACAAGCACATACCACCTGCTTGTCTTGTATGAAATACATTAATATTATTGTGAATAAGTTGCATAAGTTCAACCTTATATGCGAGACCATTAGGCGAACCATTAAGTCAGTAAGTAAAGGAACACGCCTGAGATTCTACAAGGTGATGGCTTTTCCCACACTTCTTTATGGGTCTCAGAATTGGACTTTAACGAACGGTCAGGCCAGTCGCATCCAAGCGGCTGACAAGAGATTTCTCAGGCACGTGGCACGGTTTACTCTCCGTGATCAAAGAAGAAACACATATATACGGCGGGAACTGAATATTATGAGTATACTCGACAGGATCGCTCAGTATCGGCTGAGTTGGTGGAAACATCTTTGCGGAATGGATGACTGCCGCATCCCCAATTATGAAACTATGAGCCGAGGGGACGGAGAAGTGTGGGACGTCCGAGGAAGCCCTGGAGTGAACAACTGTACTCTTTGCCTACTTGAGTCCGAAACAAACCATCCTTGGTTTAGTTCTTAAATATAATGATGATGATGCCTTTTTAAACACAACTATATCAATGCGAAAAGGAGGAGGCTAAGTTTAAGAATTTTTCCATGCTACACCGATATTGCAAATTAACTAACGTTATGATTTTAATTTGTTAAGTTAATTATTATTGCATGAATTAGACGTCGCCTGCGCAAAGTGGAAAACCAATCACACTAACTCGGACACCTCGTCCGCTTCGCAGGAGGGTGCAGTGAGTGCTCCAAAGACACAAACTGTATTGACATGCGGCGTGCAATATTTATAGTCACAGGCGTTTACACATTAATAACAGCAATCACACGTCCACTGATACTTGTAACATTGACAGTTATTACGACTTGAACTTTATGTTCTGAACAAGTAACATCCACGTGTGATGTACTACATGGAGATGGAGGCAGCGATGATTGATTGTGTGGCACATAGAGTACTCCCCTCTATCCGTCGTCACGTCACAGTGAATGCGATTAATGATCTTATCGTGACACGTGTCTCAATGACAGTGTCTGTTCGCCTCCTACTCTGTAAGTTAATTTTGTTTTCTACTAATTTATTTAGTTACATTTATACGTTATTAGCAATTACGATTACACGACACTACGATTTAGCAATGTAATGAGAATTGTAAGTAACAAATGACGTACACACGAATTGTTCAATATGACAATAAGTTAGTGAGTTGCGTACAAATTCGCTTTTATTATAATTACTGGTAATGAAGTGACATCCTTGTAACTCCTGGTTACAATTACAGGAGATCATATTGTAACGAGAATCCTCTCGAACAATCGAGCGCATTCTTCCCACGGATAACAAAGCAGCTATTGCCTCAGTCAAGGCCGCGTTTAACTATGTACCAGATTCATTAAGAGCACACTTGAAATGGGCATTAGCGTCAGCAATTAAATAAGGATGGAAAGATTCTAGAGCTCGTGCGCTACGTGTATAAGGGACAGAGGCTGGCTTTGAGAATCAGCGATTTCCTTAGCGGGGGTCGAGTGTTTGTCGAAGTATTTTTTGAAGTGTTATTGTGTTATAATTGGTGCGAAACTTTATTATTTGACATCGATATTGCGTGTAGACAAACCTAACTGAAATTATTTTACGAGAATAATCTTGTTGATTTCAAACTGTTTGTTGTTATTAATTAAAACTGGTAATCAGATACTTAATCGATGACTTCTTTTTGTTTTCCACTGTACCATACGACGATCAGTGAGACGTCGTAACAATATAAATACGTCTTCACTAAGATTTCAATAATGTGCAATTTAATTAGAATAATGGCATAATACAACTTGTACATCAGAGTATATGTTACCACGGTCTGACGTATCGTCATGTTGTTCAGTAGAAACAAAATGGAAACACCAGTGAAGTCACTAATTACCAGCTTTAATTAGTCACAAATAACAATTCCCAATCAACAAGATACTCTAGTAGAATAGTCAAGTTAAATTTGTCTACAACCAATAATAATTGTCAGCCATTAGATTTTCGCACTAATTATAACACAATAATCAATTTGCACTATTTCGCAACAAACACTTGATCTGCACTCTACAATATCGACAGTTCAAAGTTTGGAGACCAAGAGGTTGTGGGATTGAGAGGTACGGTAACAGATCCAAATTGCGGTCGCAGCTCCGCACCTTTCCCTTCCAGGAAGTCTTGCAGATTTGGGGTGTTCAAATCTACTATAACAATATAAAACCAACAACCCCCACGAACCTTTCCTCAATACGTGAAACACCGGGGGGATAGGACCCCCGGTTGGGCTGATTAACGCTCCCGTGGTACCATATTTGACTACGGCTCTGATCAAGACGCCGACCCCCGAAGCCCAAAACGGTCGCGGACCCAAACACCGAGGTAGATCCCAAGGGATCAACCCCGGATATCTACTACTTTTCCTCCTTCTTCCGGCGCTATAGGGGAACACTATCCCCCGGGCCGAATGGAAGCAGGATGCCGTACCTGCCCCTCTCCCTCGCATCAACAGGGTTCCTCTCTGATAAGGGACATCACGGACTGGCGTGAGCGGTCCAACACAGCTACTAACCAGGACTGGCCACCCTGGCTCCCGTTCGCTAGATGCTACTGAGCTAAAGGACTCATTTCCGCCGTTCGCGCGGTCGACATACACATATCCCAATCTACAGTGCCGGTGCCACCGAAAGTCGGGTTACCCCTGCGCTCGAAAGCAGTGCACGTCTGGATGGGATCTTGGTCCCGTGGGAGGCCACCCGCAATTGGTGGTGACAGCTTCTACAATATCAACAGGTGAACTGACTTTTAAGCCAGCGGAGGTTGTTTATGTAGATCAAGCGGATTTTATGAAATAATGTTCTACATTTCTCGAAGCATGCCAACATAATATGCGTTGACAAGAGTACTCGAACAGTCTGTGAGATACTGGAGTGCACGGCCTTGACAGAGACACTGCACCTGCTCGGCAGCAGGGAAACGTGTAGCACTTTTATCTAACTCCACTTGCCAAATTTCGAGAGCGTTACATAATTGTCTTACCTACATATAAGATTTTCCTATAGATCAAACAACTCAACAGGAATTTGCGTGATGAATTATTGAGACGATTACTATCAGCGTTTCATTAGCTAGCTGCAAATTGTAGAAACACACTTTTAGTTATCTGCTAAAGCAGAGGATAGTAAGATATGCTACGGCTAAAATTTTTTTTTCTCGATTTTTTGTTTTTTTCTTCTTGTCTTCTAAAGTCTCCTTTATCAGAATATACAAAAATTTTGGGGAAATTGTGAGTACAAATGCTTAAAATAAAATATTATATGGAGTGGTGTTTGATGTTTCGGTGTGACGTAAGAGATGACTGGCGTTCGATCACTTTACACGGTACAGTTTCTAATACAGCGCAGGGAAATTTTTTTTTAACATTGGCAGTAGCACAGGAAATAATTCTACATTGTTGTTCAGCTGGTAGTAATATTGTTTTGCTTTTGTACGGTTTGTGTTTTGGAGGTTATATGAATTTGTGGAAAAGGAAAAAATTAGATGACGGTTAGGTTCTGGTGGGGAGGGGGAAATAGATTGACATATTCTCAAATAGATAAATTACAAAATTATTATGGACTGGCTATCAGAAGGGGAGTCTCTAGTATACAGGAAATGAAAACAAAATTTTTTTGGGCAACCTATTTTCACAAAATGTCTTCAGATAAAAATCCACAGCATGATTTATGCCCCATAAGAGCCGATTCGTGGTGCACTTATATTAAGGCTCAGTACTTGAAACTTCCTCACCAACACAAAAACAGCATACCAGAGCCAGTTATGGTGGCGATAAAGACTATTTACAGGGAACTTAGCAAGAGGATTCCCAGGACTTTTGAAGAAATATGTGCACGGGAGTACCCAAAATCCAAACGAAAGTTTTAACAACGTCGTTTGGTCAAAAATCCCAAAACTAACATTTGGTAGGCTTACCACATTAAAACTAGGTGTGCATGATGTTATTTTAAGTTTCAATGATGGGTACTACAGTAAGGCAGCTATATGCAAACAATTAGTGCTGAAGCTGTGTAAAAGGTCTGTTGATGCTCTACTCAGTTTTGATGTTCTCCGGTTAAAAAAAGCTGAGAAGGCTGCTACAGAAATGACTAAAGAAGCTAAACAAAAGAGAGGAGCCAAGAGGAAACTCGTAGAAGACAAAGAGTTGAAGAACGATGACCCAGATTATGGAGCAGGGCTGTTTTAAAAATATATTATGGTTAGTCAAACTTTAACGCTCGTTTTCGAGAAACCATTTTTTTTTAAGAATCGGTACATTTTTCTCAGGAACGGTTTAAGGTAAATGGTTGAAATTTTTTGTACACACCGTAGACAATACAACCAACTTATTGTACTAGAATTATTATTATAGACACCCTCATTTCCTTAAACATAACTTTTATTCAGAAAAAATAAAATGTTTGTATTGAAAATTTCATATTTTTTTAAAAACACTTGCCGTGGGACAATAATTCTAGTACCAGATATTTATTAAGAGCCGTGCAAGAAACTAGTAATTAGTTTAATAATAGTAAATTAGTCTTGTGTTATTAGTTCCAGAGTAAAATGTACCTAAACTTTGCTGGTTTTACATGGGCGGAATAGGAGCCTCCCGCTTCCGCTTGGCATATGTTAAAACTTCATATTGACATATTGGATTACTTTCCATCCTAAATGTAACACTTACGGTCGCGTGCATAATCAACTTAAATACATATCGTTTATAGTTTTAGTTTCTAAAAGAAAGACTACAGTTGAAGTGCCCACCACTACAGATAAAATGCCAGCATTCTATTCACTATTTAACAGAATGTACAAAATTCGCCTAAACAAACAAGAAACTAACAAAGAAAGAAATATAATAAACCAAATTGGTTATGAAAATGGATACAATAAAAATACTGTAAACAAAATAGAAAATAAAATCGAATATAAAATAAAACTGAACAATTAAGAATTAATCAAAATGAACAACACATAAATAATAACAACAACAAAAAATGGGCCACATTCACATACATAAATAATAAAATGACAAAACTAACAAAACTATTTAAAAACACAGATATAAAAATAGCATATAAAACTAATAAAAATAATTTACAAAAACTAAATAGCCCACACAACAAAGATAATACAACAACTAATGGTATATACAAAATTGAATGCTAATATTGCAATAAATGTTACATAGGACAAACAAAAAAACAGCTGAAAAATCGTTATTTTGAACACCTAAATCCATATTAAAGAACAGAAATATATAAATCCAATTTAGCCACACTTGTAATAAAGACACAGGACATGAATTCCCAGACATAACCAATGTGACACTAATAAAACATATACCACACAAAGGCACCATAATGAACATTTGGGAAAATTTACAAATATACAAACATAAAACACAAAACAAACTAATACCTGAACAAATACAAATCAATACAAAACATGACACAATATTCAAAGCACTCAACATCGAAAATAGACAAGAAACTAACACATACACCACAATCACACACAATAAAACCAATTTGAAGTAACTGAAGACAACAGGAAGCCACAATAATAATATTCAACCAACACATATGTACTTCACCAGACACAAAAACCGGAAGGCTGAGGATGGGTACAAGATGGTACCCGAAACATGTTCCTAACAAGGAAAGCAAATATCTTGAGATAAATTCATTATGAATATTAAATGTATTATATAAATCAAGAAACGGACTGTAGCAGAAAGTGATTGAATATATATATATATACATACACACACACACACACACACACACACACACAATAATGTGTTGTATTAGACTGTCAATTATAATTAAAAATTATTATATCCGTTTTACAACAACAAAAAATAAATAAACCAAAACCAATATGTTATTAATACGTATGAAGAAATAAAATATACTAACAACTTTAAATATCTTTGGGAAAAAATATCACGAAACACTTTAGACAAAGAATTATTTAAAATAAGGAAACTCAAGTTAGCAAAGCTTTTACTCTAGCCCGGGAGCTGTACGGAAAGAAAAACCTTTCCAGAAGTGCGAAAGTCCGCCATTACAGCACTGTGATCAGCCCTGTGATTATGTATGGAATAGAAACAATGTGCTTTCAAAATTTTTAACCTCGTCTTAAAACTGAACGAAAAATTCTTCGAAAAATTTATGGCTCCAAGAAAAACGAAGATGGGTACAGGTATAGACCCAAAGAAGAAATGTACAGGAATCTGGAAGAGCTGGAAACGGTTTTCCGAAGAAGAAGATTGAGATTCCTTGGGCATATGGTTCAGATCGATTGATTCAGATTAAGTAAATAAATTTTCAACTATATTTGCCAGCTTTCCAGTCTGAACGGGTACACCAAACAACTCAAAAAAAAAATGATGAAACTGGGTACCTCTTTGAGCGACTGTGTGACTGGGTATTTCTTTAAGCGACTGTGTGAATAGAAATATATACAGAAACAACATTCAAAATCTTGAGGTTCTCTGCTGTGAGAAGAAGACTAGAAAGGCTTGGACAGTGGAAAGGAGGGCGGCGCATAGTGTACGAATGAGGGACCTCTGGCAGGAGAAGAAAAGGAAATGATATTTGCATGGTCCACAGCTGGCCTGTTCATGTAAAGAACCAATACGTTACAATGCATATCAATGTTTGAAGCCCACTTTGTACCAGTTTGTTCCCTTATTTCAAATTTCTTTACGGCAGATGAACCCTAGAGGCCGCCTTATCGTTGTCAGATTATCACGTAACGATACATTGAAACTTCTAATTATGAAAGTTTTTTCCAGCTTTCTTTTCCCGCGTTATCCCAGTTATACTTTTTCTCTGGCAATTAGTGCCGCTTGGCGGAGCGCGGCTTATGGTTTCATATCACAAACACTGCTACTGCACTCCCTTACTGTCCTGTAGCTTTTGAGACATGATTAATGTATGTAATTAGTTTGGTGTTTTATTTATATTTTGCTCATAATTTATTTATGTAAATCTGACACTGTTTTATTCCAATATAAGTAAAATATTTGCTTTATAAATACAAATATTAAATCTAAGGTTTTAAAATGAAAGGTAAAACTATATATGACTCAGCTCACTTTTACTGCAGTATTTTAATTAACAATAGCAAGTCCTACATTCGTTTTGAATTTCAAAATCTACATTCACTTAAAAGTTTGACGAGGTTACCTAGTTTTGTTCGCAAACTGATGTCTTTTAAAATTTATAATATAAATTATTGAATTTGTTCTTTGTTTACATAGGACATGTTTTAGTCTAATACTAGCCTTCCTTCAACCACCACTTAAGCTTCTGAGGACAATCCCAGTAACAGAAACCTAAAGTGTAAAAATATTGCTTACACGGTCTACTTGGTAGAGATCATCAATAGCTTAGCAGTTGCACCAGAGAAAAATATTTACGAACTTGCTACTTTTTAGTAGCAATCAATTTTAATTTTCTAAAAAAAAAGGTGAACTGAATACTCTTTGTTTTGCTTGGAGCAGAAATACGTTTACTTGGAGCATGACTTTACACTGTTTGGTTAAAAATTTGTATTTTGACTTAAAAAAAATAATTTTCATGATGATAATCGTCATCATCATCATCATATTCAAGGATTAAACCAAGTATAGTTTGTTCCGGTCTCAAATAGGAAAAGATTAGACCTGGCCACTCCAGGGCTTCGTCGGACGTCCCACACCTCACCGGCCATCGGCTTGTAGGGGATGCGGCAGCCATCCATTCGGCAAAGATGGTCCCACTTATTCACGCTATCCTGGGCGATCGTGTCGAGTAAACTCATAATATTCAGTTAACGCCTTATATCTGTGTTTCTTCTATGATCACGAAGAGTATACCCTGCCACGTGCCTGAGAAATCTCATTTCAGCCTCTTGGATGCGACTGGCCTGACCTTTCGTCAAATTCCAATTCTCAGACTCATAAAAAGGTGTGGTCATCACCTTTAAGAATGTTAGGCGTGTTCCTTTACTTGGTGACTTAAGGGTTCGCCTAATGGTCCGCACATAAGGCTGAACTTATGCAACTTATTTACAACGTCGCTGCTTGCATTATTTTATGATGCTTAAGTTTATTACTTTAAATATATTTTTTTTTCTTATTAGGTTTCAAAAAGACTACACAATTTACATGCAACAGATTTCATTAACATACGAACAAATATTGTTTTTAACAAAACCCGTGTCTAAGTGATTCCCTTGCGCGCCATATTGTAAACTCTTTTCCATAATTTGGGTTTCCATTTAATTACTTCCATGTTCCATAGGAAAATGGAAGTATGGTCATGGCGAAAAAATCGTGTTCGAGATAAGGACTGATTCTGATTGTACTACCTCCAAAACATGAAGAAAAGTCATTTTCCTAAAAGTGTGTCTATCTGTGTGTCTGTTATAGAATTTTCCTCTATGGCGAAAGATAACTGCGGCAAACTCAAACAGTAACAAATATTTTTTTCGTATGTGCCTGAGTTGTTGAGAACTCGAGGCCTGTTGATTTTGGTGAAGATCGGTTAAGAGGAAGGGGTGGTTTACCTACAATATTTTATGTTTTAACAATAGTAAAGTACTTAATTTTGATAAATAAATTATCCTGAAAAGAAGGTCACAATAATCCTTTGTAGAAAGGTAGATGAAATACCTATACACGAAAAAGGGTCTCTGATTTGTCCTTTACGTTGAAAACCGTTGTAACTGAACATAGCAAGTTCCTTTTATAGTAAGGATATGACTCATTTAAGCTACGTGAATAAAAATAAAAACTATTTATTTTAATGTATTTACATAAAATGGATAAAAGTACATCAGTATTGAAATAATAAAACCATACCGTTGTTCAAACATTGGTTTTTATCATGGCCTCTTCTCTCTTCTAGGTTAGCAGCCCTTAGGCTGGTTGGAAACCGAAGTGGATAATAAATTTAATTTTTTAGATTTGTCTGTCATTAAACACATAGATAAATTGAAATTTAATATTTATAGAAAACCGACCACCACTGATGTGACAATACATGCTGACTCTTATCATCCCTTTTCGCAAAATTTGGCAGCTTATGATTACTTTATCCGCAGATTGTTGGCAGTGCCTCTCAGTGATGATGATTACCGTGATGAGTTAAATACCATTAAACACATAGCCTTAGCTAATGGTTACAAAATCACGTTAATTGATAATCTCATCAAGAAACATAAAATACGAAAATCCAAGCCCCCAATAGATAAGGATACAAAACTAACATTTATTTCTACCACATACACAAATATAATGCCAAAGATTCTAACCTCCACATTTAATAAATTGAATACTACCGGTACCTTCAAAACAAACAATAGTCCATTAAAAATACTACGTCACAGAAACCCCATACATTTAGAAAAGAAATCCGGCATATATAAATTATCATGTAACGACTGCAACAGTTTTACATTGGTCAAACGGGGAGAGGTTTCCTCAAACGATTTAAAGAGCACACACCAAAACGTCACCTAAATAATCTCACTCTGTTAAATAATATCAAGTCCAACTTTGCCCGCCACTTAATCTTACACAATCATAATTATACCGATTTCAAATCTAATTTGACACCCCTACATGTGTGCAACAAAGGCCGTTACATGGACGCAATAGAAAAGTTCGAAATATACAAAGCATATAATAACATAAACAGCCGAGACTTCATATTGAATGACCATTTAAATTTTAAATCCAACCCGCTATACGATACAGCATTGAACCTGCTTAGGCGTAATCACTAATTCAGTGTCCGATAATAATTCAGTGTCCGATCGGCTGAGTTAGAAAGCGAGTGAGTTACATTAGTTGACAATTATGTGTAACATGTAATTTTAACTGTTAACGACCTCAATAGAGTGATTTAATCTGATGATGGAGCATATGTTCCGAAACGCGTCATTTTAATCGACGTATAACGAAGTCACACGACGGATACAAGGTGGTTTATTTATATAATCTACTATTCCTACGTGACTTGGATACCAAGAACCAACATGCATTTTTATTAATTCTTATCTGTTCAATTTTTATTTTATATTTGATTTTATTTTCTATTTTGTTTATAGTATTTTTATTGTATCTATTTTCATAAGCAATTTGGTATATTATTTTTCGTTCTTTGTCTGTTTCTTGTTTGTTTAGGGAATTTTGTACATTCAGTTAAATAGTGAATAGACTGCTGCCATTTTATGTTGTGGTGGGTGGTCAGAATGGTTAGGTATAAATGATGTTAGTAGAAGTTGGATTTCTGTATATTGCATATTGTAAGTAGTTGTTGTTTCTTGTGTTGGTTATGTCTAAATACTTGATTTTGTTATGTTTTTCTTTTTCTTCTGTGATTTGTATTTTTGGATGTATGTTATTGATTTGTGTTAATATGTTATCTGCATTTGTGTTTTTGTTATTTGATACATGTAGCCCATCATCTACATATCTTATCCATACGCCATTTGGATCAAATGAATTTATAAAATTTTGTATTTTGGCGTCTATGTGTTGTAAGAATATTTCTGCTATTATGCTAGATAATGGAGATCCCATTGCTAAACCTTCTTGCTGTTGATAAATTTTGCTATTAAATTCAAAGTAATTTTGTTTTAGTATTAGTTGGAGGGTATTTTTTATTTCATTTATATATTTTGTCTTCATTTTGATCTTTAAGTTTGTATAATATTATGTCTATTGTTTCATCTACTGGGATGTTGGTGTACATGTTTGTCATATCATATGATGTGAAAAATATATTTACATTTATATTTATTATTTTTAGTTTGTCTATTAATTTGTATGTATTTTCTATGGTGTGGTGATTATTTATTAGATGGTTACTTTTTAGTTTTGTGCTATTATTTTGTGCAATTTTGTATGTAGAAGCTTTATTGAAGTTGATTAATGGACGTATTGGGTTGCTTAATTTGTGTATTTTTATTAGGCTATTCATTTTAGGTGCTTCTGGATTATTATTTATATATATTATATATATATATCTGTATTTTTAAAATGTTTTTAGCTGTTTTTATTAGTTTTATTGTTTGTTTAAGATATTTTTCTGTTGGGTCTTTGTTTAGTTGTATGTATTTATTATTGTTGATGGAGTCTTCAGTTTTTCTGATGTAGTCAGTTTTGTCAATATTTAAAGTTGCTTGACTTTTGTCTGCTTTAGTTATTATAAAATTATTGTACTTTACTTTAGTTGTAATTTCTTTTCTTGTTTTCTTGTCCTTCCTTTGTTTAGATTTGTTTTTCATTTCACTAGTGATTATTTTTTTCATTATATATGTTGCTTCTGTTCGTTTTTCTTCTTGTATATAGTATTGTGTTAGGTTAATGCAAAATTCTGTTTCTACTATTAAACTTTCTAGGTTTTTGTTTATGTTTGAGTTACGTTAGTTTTTGACATATTGCTTAAATATTTAGTTTCTTTTTTGTTAAATTCTGTATTGTTTAGGTTAACGGTTTGAAGATAAAATATGTGTTTATTTTTGTTTTTTAGTTCTTGATTTTTGTTTTGTTGTTTTAATATGTTGAGTTGACTGTAATTGTCTTATTGTTTTTTCCAATTTCATTTTACATTCTATGTTATTGTATTTATTTATTGGCTGCAATACTAACAAACTTTTAGTACCAAGTGTAGTTTATATATGTCTAGTGTCATGCTATTTTCCTTACTGTATATTTGATTAATTTTATTTTTGGTCCATAACTTTTGTGCTTGTTTTATTGTTTTTTGTGCAGTCATATTTTTGTTGTTTCTATTTATGTTAATGTATTTAGGCGTCAATTTATGTTTCTGGCATTGTCTATTGAAGTATATATTCATGTTTGTGTTTATTAGTTGTTTCTTTTGTGTCTGAAATTTATTTATTAATTTGGTAAAGTGGTTATCTGGAGTTGTGGTTATGTTGTTTGCGTACATGATAATGTTTATTTATATGTGAGATAATTTGTTATATATTTATTGTTTTGTTAATTTATTCTTGCTTTCACTTTATTATTGTTATTCACTTCACTATTTTTTTCCAATACACTTTTGTTTGGATTTGTTTAATAACCTCACTATTCGTTTTGTTCACTGTTTTCACTCTAGGCTTGTTTACCTTGTATGGTATTATTAAATCCATAACTCAGAATATCAGGCAGTCCACCCGTACAGTTCTTCTTCTTCTTCTTCTTCTTCTTCTTCTTCTTCTTCTTCTTCTTCTTCTTCTTCTTCTTCTTTTTCTTCTTCTGATAGTTCCTATCCGTTTTGTAACTTGGATATCATACAGACTGTTTCAGCTTTCTGCCGGGCTTCTGAGAATATCATGGCTGAGAAATTTAAGGACCTGGTTTGGCATATATATACATGTGTGTGTGTGTGTGTGTGTGTGTACCTGTGTGTGTATATACATATAATATAACATAACAAATTACAGTATATAATGTAATTTAATTTGTGGAGCCCCACGCTTTTGGAGCGCCAATTTATATAACAACACAAACATTGATATACTGAATTCATAGGTGTAATCGTAACAAGAAATTGATGCCTTATTTAAGTTTAAAATTGTTCCATCATTTACATTTTATTAAATACAATTTGTCATTTCGCATAGTGAGATAGCACTTATTATTAAATCGTTTGTACGACCCTTTCGCACACAACTTATAGCTAATAAATTACATACAACAGGTTATACATAAATCTTATTATCTACCTTTAATTAATTTAAATATTTATTTGCTCTCGGCTTACTATTGTGTAGTCATCTTTTTGCAATTGCTGATTAATTTACTTCAATAATGAATTTACTTGTATTCCAATTTCTTTAATATTAATTTGCTTTAAACTTTCAACTGCATATGCATTCTCCTTTATCAACAAAGACTTTATTAATTACGTTAACTTAAAAATCAAATATTTCTCTTATCATTTACGTTACTCTCAATTACTAAATTTTATACAAGAGATATTATTCTAAATTTCACTCTGCTTTTACACTTATGTACAATTTAGTTATTTTAATACTGGTTGAATGTCTTTCATTCTAACTTTAGTTAGTGTCTTTCAAATGTCCCTAATTACAATGGTTTTTCATCACCTCGTTTGACGTGGTTAATCACCCGTACGTCCTCCTTTGGCCCTCAGTCCGTGTCCTCCGTGTCCTCCTAGTCCTCTGGTCTTCTTCCCGGATTCCACTGCATGTGCTGTTTAATAGTCGTCTCGCCTCACATCATATGCTGCAGGTGTATACATAGACCTCCTCGTATGTGCTCTGCTGCTCTGGTTGGACTTCCAGTTTGCCCTGTGACTCTCACTATAGATTTAAATAGCGTTGTTGACTGACATAGCCTCCTGTGGCAACGGTTGAATCGAGAAGAAGCAACTTTATTAGCGCGAGCTGGTATTTATAGCAAGGTCGTGCAAAAGCTCAGGTCCGAACAATTTTCAACTTGTCAGATTTTGTTGAAGCGTCTTTTCCCCCACTCTGGTTCAATTCATTATTTTCGCCTATCTTCGCGAATTACGAAGTCTCTTTCACACCACTCGATGCTCAATCGATCGTTAATTTTTATATGTTATTATACGTAAATTACACTTCTTTATTGTAATTACAAAAAGAGCTATTCACTTTTTACATATAACTTAGCACATATAACTTATGTTGAAGTTCTTAGAAAGATGAACGACAGGAAATTTATTAACACAGTAGAGATAAGAAAGTTTCAGTATCTGGGACACTTCATGAGAAATGAACAGAGTTTACTTATTGCAGTCCATACTACAGGGGAAAGTACTTGGAAAGAGAGGAGTTGGGCAACAGTGAATATCATGGCTGAGAAATTTAAGGACCTGGTTCGGGATAAATACAACTGACTTATTCCGTTCAGCAGTGAAGAAAGCTAAAATAGTCTGTATGATATCCAACATACGAAACGGATAGGATCTATCAGAAGAACTGTGCGGGTGGACTGCCTGTCAGACTGATGTTCAATCTCCCATTAGCGCTATTTTCAAGGTAACGTGGATTTTTCCAACAGCTGTTTGTTTCACATGTCGCGTGATTAATTGTTCCACGTTTAAGTGCAGCTGACGTAATTGATCGACGTATAGTATTTCAAAGCACTCTGCCCTTCTTTCAGATAGTAGAATACAAACTGTGTATCAGTAAATTAAAATCCTGTTTAATGTTGTAAACAATGGGTGATAAATTAATGGAGTAGATAGAATTTTAATATATCGAAGCATGTCAAAACTAAGTTCTTCTTATGTCATATAATAATAATTATTAATTTAATTGAAGGAACGAAGAGATTTTTCAGTTTTAAACACTTGCTAAGTTGGACAAGTTGATTTTTAACCTCTGACAATTGTTTCAGCCTGTCAGGGTATTATCAAAGAGCTGTTAGGAACAACTAAATAAAAAGAATGTGTAGGGTAGTGAACATTTGTTAAGGGTGTGTATGTTGGCGGGGGTGGAGGAGCAGCTAATATAGGAAAGGTCAAGTGACTGTAAAACATAAGTATAATAGGAAAGCAAAATCTAAAAATTAACTAAACTAAATAACAGCTTTTAATAGAGAATATGTAAAGAATTCAGTCTGTTCGTTTGATAAATTTTTGTTATTTTAATTGCTTTTTTAATTTCTAAAATTTCTAATAATCCATTATTTTGACTTCTTATATGTTGTGCAGCAGTTTGTATGTAAGCAGTTTAGAATAAACTTGTGAAAGTTACCAAGTGTTTGTGTTTTTAAAAACTTTTGCAGTAATATGTATCACCAAGTGCCCAATAAGTCTTCAAACAATTTATGTCGTTTAATACTTCGAAACTGTTATATGTAAAGCTTCAAGAGTATTGTAGAGTGTTCAAGATAAATATAATACCTATGGAGCATACGTCACTGCTGACTCTGCTTTATGTGTAATCATTTTGGCGCATTGTACCTGAATAAAGGCATAACAAATCAAAATAACTTCCACAGCCGGGTCTTCTGCTTCTTCTTCTTCTGCGGCGCGACAACCCATTACTGAGTCAAGGGCTTCTTTAGCAGCCTCCGCCAGTTTTCCCGCTTAAGTGGAAAGAACTGACTGGCTGAGAAACTGATAGTTTTCTGCACATAAAAGTGTTTCACAAATAGGATATATAAATTCTCCGATCCAAACCCCAACCTGGAGGACCAGGAACTTTGATTTCGGGGTGCTCTTCCCTTAGAGAGTTGCTTTCACCTCACCTGACGAGCTTTCTCTGTCCGGTCGCAGTAGGCTAACTGACTCAGCCCATGTGTGCAGCCGTTGGCCTACTTTAGGCTCCTCCGCCTCCACACTAGATGTACACGCTGCTGCCGATGTGCACCATCCTGCCAGGCCAGGACCTAGGTTACCCCCAGACTGCCCTGACAGGACCCCCATCTCTCGTTTGCTTACCGATCCACTCCGCCGAAGTGATTAGCTAGTACAACCTTGGAGTGGATTGCTCGGCGTAACAGAGCCCACCGACGTGTAGGTGAGAGTGGAGTTGTGGTGAAGAGACTGTTGCATTTCTCTTCTATGAAAACATATGTTTCCGTCACACCCGCTTTGGACCCCCCACGGCCGGTTCAACATTATGAAATTGTTGTAGATCCGGGCTGTTAGGCAGTGGTCAGTTACTAACATAGTGCGACATTGGTCGGCTTACGTTTCTATCCCAGCTACCGAGAATCTTTTTCAGAGCAGGTGATGTGAATACGTGGGGCAGATGTAGCCAAACACTATCGAAGTCTGTCACGGGTGTAAGCAAAATGACTTGTCTTTAAAAACCTTTAACTGAACAAATGAAACGGACTGCGTTCCAAACCTAATAAATAATGTCTAAATAAGACGAAATTATATGTGTGTTGGCTAGAGAGAGACGTGAAGAAAAAGAAAAAGAATTAATGTAATAAAAGTACGAAGAAGCAATAAATGAACCGTCTGTATCACATGACTGCTGATATTATGCAGCCCAACGTACAACAATTTGCTATGTAAAACAGGAGTTACCGGTCGATAATCTCTGTAGAATATATGGTGTGCACAGGCTAGAGTATAGAATGTGTGTTGGCTAGAGAAACATTACAGCAATATAATCTGGTACAAACAATGTTTATATCATCTGCATTACTTTATTGATATATTACAGCCCGACGCATAACCATTTTTACTCCATGTTCCGTAAGGAAATGAAAGTATGGTCATGGCGGAAAATCGTGTTTGAGACAAGGGCTGATTCTGATTGTACTACACCCAAAACATGAAGAAAAGTCATTTTCTGAAAAGTGTATGTGTGTGTGTGTGTAATTTTTTTATGGCTAACGATAACTGCCGCAAATTCAAACAAAATCAAATATTGTTTTGCATATGTACCTGAGTTATAGAGGACTCAAGGCCTATTTATGTTTGTGAAGATCAGTTATGGGGAAGGGGTAGTTTACCAGCACCGTTTTATGTTTTAACAAAAGTAATGTTTTCTATGACGAACAATAATTGCAGCAAATTCAAACACAATCGAATACTTGTTTGCATGTGCCCGAGTTGTAGAGGACTCAAGGCATATATATTTTGATGAAGATCGGTTAAAGGGAAGGGGCAGTTTAACAGCAACGTTTTGCATTTTAGCAAGAGTAAAGTACTTAATTTTGATCCTGAAAAGAAGATCATAATTATCCACTGCAGAAAGGTATATGAAATATCTATAAATGAAAATGATAATTGAAGGGAGAGGGTAAATTTTTCATATATATATATATATATATATATACTATGTTATCGGCAACAAAGAAGTAGTTTGTTGTTAAAATTCCTTCCCATGCTGTTTGCCAGTGGTCCTATACTTTTTGCAAAACCAGACGTTTCGGCAGTGCTATCGACTGCCATCATCAGTGATAATCGAGTGCGCTAACGTGACGTGGTATACGTTACTGACCACAGTACTGTGGTTAAGGCTGAAGAAAGAATTAATCTCTATGGAAATATTTCATTTCGAAAATGATTTTAAATATAAATCTTATATCATGGAAGTCATGTATGGTTCTCCATACCGACATTTTACATAAAACAACAAGTACTAGATGAGAATCTGTGTAGAATATGTGATGTACGCAGGCTAGAATGTAGAATTAGTGTTGGCTAGAGTGACATTACAGCAATATAATCTGGTACATGTGCGTACAAACAATATTTGAGTCGCGTGTATCACGTAACTAATATAACACAGCACGACGCGCAACCATTATTTACATAAAACAACACGTACCGGTCTAGATTCTGTGTAGAAGTTATCGCGTCCATCTTATTTCAAACTTAGTTGTGCAACTGTTTTATTTTTAACTTTATTTGGTAAATACTGTTACAAATTTAAACTCTACAGTCCAACAAAATATAACGAACGTTTTGCTGGTTTTTATCTCACTCCCGTTTTATAAACTTTTTCAATTTACTCGTTACATATCTCGCGGGACTGGCCAAGATAAATGTTGCATTTTTTTGGAGCAAATTTTAGTGTAACAGTTTTAAACCAGCTAAAATGTAGGCTACATTTCCACAAATCTGTGATTGTAACCGTGCTAATTTTATTCACGCGCGGTTTTGATTAAAATGACTAAAATGTAATTCAGTTTATGTAGGGCTTTATTCAATTTAGATTGTAAGAAACTTTTAAGTGAACAATATCTTTGCCCTAAGCGTTGGCTGCAGTAAACCGTGACGGTGTTTATGTGAAATATGTTTCTGCAGATATGACTTTCAGTGGGAACATTATGGCGGACGGCAAGTCTCATTTTAATTAAAGTGAACAGTCCCCCCAAGGTATGAGCGTACATTATGCAAAGTGCGGACAGATCGAACTTTCCCATGTCACCTCTAATAACTCCCACTCTTTATGCACTGTTTTCTATATATTAATAAATTACCTTAGATACGACGTGTGGCTTTGTTTTATATATAGACTTACTCGTTTCGAAACATATGTTCCATTGTCAGATTACTTCACTCAGTTGATATCGTCAAATGTTTAAATCACATACTCAATTGTTAAAAGCACACGTCAGTATGGGTGCGCGCTCTATGAACGCTGACCGGATACTCAGCCGGTCACAAAATTTAAGTATGTAATTTTAACATTTGACGATCTCAACTGAGTGAAGTAATCTGATGATGGAACATATGTTCCGAAACGCGTAATTCTAAATATAAAACAAAGTAACACGAAGGATCTAAGGTAATTTATTAATTTATAAATAATAAAGTGGCTTGGATACCAATAATAATATGTATGTCAAACTGTTTTCTAGTTTATGGTCTCCACAAACAGTGTCTTTTCATTACAAACTTTATATTGTACTCCTCAAATGGTTGATAAGGTTTAATTAATTTCGGCAAAGAATAATTTTACGGCAATTACGGAATGCTCTGGAACAGTCGAGAGCGTTCTTTAAAACATTTCTCGCTAGCTAGCCGAGCAGGTGCAGAGTATAGGTCAAGGCCGCACAAAAGTACGTACCAGTCTGTACAAAAGCACTTGTAACTACGCATTATTATGTTGGCACGTCGCTAAAAGAATCGAAAATTATTCTGGATCCTCTCCGGGGACTATATAAGCAACAGCGCCCGGTTTAGAAGTCAGTTACGCCTGACAAGATTGTAGAGTACGGATCAAGTGATTGTAGAAAATGATTATTGCGTTATAATTAGTGTTCATATTCTGGTACTATCTTGGTACTCTCAATGAACAATAGGACCACTCTCAAGAAATAAATACCAGAATTGAAAAGGCAAGAGCAGTGTATACTAGAATGAGCAGTTTCATTAAGAGTCTAATTTAACAGTAAACATAAAGATGAGACTTTTACGCTACTACGTATTCTTGGTCTTCTTCTACGGTTTAGAATCTTAAACGTTGACTGAAGCCACAACTAAAAATTGGAATCTTTCGAAATGTGGCTCCACCGTAGAATACTGAGCGTTTCATGGACAGTACATATAACTAATGTTGAGTTCTTAGAAAGATGAAGAAAGAAAGGAAGTTATTAACACAATGACGATAAGAAAGCTTCAGAATCTGGGACATATGATGAGAAATGAACAATGATTCTACTTATTGCGGTCCATAGTACAGGTGAAAGTACTTGAAAAGAGAGGAGTTGGGCGACCGATAATCTAATGGCTGAGAAATTTAAGGACCTGGTTTCGCATGAATACAACTGACTTATTCCGTGCAGCAGTACAGAAAGATAAAATAGTCTGTATGATACCCAACATCCGAAACGAATAGGAACTATTATAAAAAGAAGAATTTGTGTAGAACTACTAATAAGGTGACATTATTATTGCGTGTGGACAAAGTTAACTAGAATTATTTTATAAGAGTACCTTGTTGATTTTACATTGTTACTTGTTATTAAATAAAGTTGGTTATCAGTGACTTTACTGGTGTCTGTATTTTGTTTCCACTGTACGGAACGGGGATCCGTGAGATCGTCGCAATAATATGTAAGAGTGTGTTTAATTAAAAATCAAACAAATGGAGACGAACAGACAAACCCAGACTAAAATGAATCCACCAAGTGTACAGGTATTTTACCACGCAAGGGCTCAGAACAGGAAGAAATCCAGAACAGGCTGCAGTGGAATCTAAGCTTCGCGATGCAGCAGGAACTAGACTATCACGTGAAAAGGTAATTTCCTTTCTTTGTTCCGCTGGACATCATCATCATCTCAAGGATTAAGCCAAGAATGGCTTGTTTCGATCTCAAATAGGCAAATATTAGAGCTGGTCACTCCAGCGCTTCCTCGGACGTCCCACACCGCTCAGTCCCCTCGTCTTATAGTTCCAAAATGGTTTGGCGATGCGGCAATCTTCGGTTCGCCAAAGATGTTCCCACCAATTCAACCGATAATGGGCGCCTTACTTGATGGAATTTAGTAGTGAATATGTCCCCCGGATTTGTTACTAGCACATCGCAGCGTAAGACGTATGGTGTTGCTGCCACCTTCAGGCTTAACCTCCACCCCGATTGTCTGTCTGGGCGTTGTCCCATAAACTGGCTGTCTTACCAGACTGAAGAGACCAGTTTTTCTTGTTGAGATATCCATAAGGATCTTTAACGTGGTGGTTTCTCCTTGCCACCCACATCCTACGCAGTTGGTCATCCGTCTTTAGGAGCAATTTCTCACCCCAAAGGCAAGAGGGTGCCCTAACCTCTACTTGACAACGACAAGTAGAGGAGGGACAGCTTATACCGGCTGTTACTCAGTCTCCAGAGCCGCGTTAGCCACCTGCAGGCGTTCCCCATCTCCCATCGCTTGTATCTACACTAATCGAAATCCCGAATTAAATATTAATTTTAGGAAAACAATAAGTTACCAAAATAATTATTGTGGTTTACATCCGAATAAGAACTAATTAATTTCATTTTCAGTATTAGAAGCAAAATAACATTAGAGAACAATTAATTCAGTTAAAAACGTACTTTTAGTGTAAAAGCGTATGTTACGGCAGACGTGGCGTATAGGGTAAACACAAGGCAAGATTTCAATAATGTTGTCAATCCAGTATTGGGAATTACAAGCGGCTGTATAAATGTAGTTGTACGGTATCGACGAGACGGATATTACGAGAAGTACGACGACGAAATCCATTAAACATGGAAAGGCCACTGCCTCTGTTATTGCAACGATAAATTTGCCACGTCCTAATGGCATCAGTGATTACCCTTCACGGGCTTGACCCTCAGACAGTTCTCTCTGAAACACATTTATTTAGTTCTCGAAAAGCTGCACAATCGATATAAATATCTCTTGGCTTCTCAGTTTTGATGTGTCAGAAAATCAACTGATATATATTCGTTTAGTGACTTGACAACATATGAAAGGTAATTTGATAACGTGTCATAAACTGCATTATATTTAAGAATGTGCGTATTTATGAGAACCAGTAATATAGTATGAGAAGCAATTTTTTTTATTGATACCTATATTTTTTTTTAAATCAGCTTTTGATCTCACGATTTGTACGTTTATTGCTTTAATTTATAATTTACCTATAATTTTATGTGTTATTTTAGTATTTTATTAATAGTTTAAGATTTTTCAGATAATCCAAATTAATTTAACTGAATTTTTATTAACAATTTTAGTACACTTTTTAAGATGTTATCATAAATCTGTGTGTGTATATTATTTGGCTTTTTATTATTTAGAAATAAACATCTTTAAATAGAGTTCTCATCAGAAGGAATACGATTTGTTCGTTTGAACCAAGTACATATGTTTTAAACATAATTAGTTAATTTAATATAGTATTTTGGTAAAACAAATTTTTGTTACACATGCTACGAGAAGGAGTATAAATCATAATTTTTTTTTTAACTGTGAAGAAGCTTTATAAAAGTGAAAACCGGTTCAGATTGTAAGGTAAAACTTTATGTTTTTACTCATAAAAAACTTTGTGTTCCGAGTCGTTAATGTAATAGTTGTATTTAGTTAAAAACTGTTTCTATAAACAATTGTGTGTTTTGTATTATGATAGAAAGCAAAGTTCAGTTGGCGGGGGGGGGGGCAACTTTGCTACTCAAATATGTAAACATCAGTACATGCAAAAACTAAAATATCGCTACGATAATTACGTAACGCTCTCAAAAAATCGAAGAGTCCTTTTTACACGTTTCTCAACTACTGTAGTCCAGTGTGCGGCGTCTGTGCCCAGACCGTCCACAATCTTAGCACTCCATACTGTTCGAGAGCACTTGTAACTATGAAAATTATGCTGCCACGCGGCCAGGAGTATGGGAAATTATCCTGCGGGATCTATATAAGCTTCTACGGCCGGGTTAGTCAGCTGGTTACATGTAGAGTGCTGGCGTTATTGTAGAGTGCGGATCAAGTGATTGTAACGGATTAGTGGAAAGTGATTTTTGTAATTATAAGTATAACATTACCGATTCGTGTTTTATTAGTGTCATGTTGGTTATGTCTGGGGATTTCATACCACACAAAGGCACCATAATGAACATATGGGAAAATTTACAAGCATACAAACACAAACCAGACTAATTCCTGAATAAATACAAATAAATACAAAACTTGACACAATTTTCAAAGCACTCAACATAGAAAATACAAAAAGCTAATATATACAGCACACCCACACGCAATAACACCAGTATGAAATGCCAAAAACCAGCAGTATACCATAACAGCAACCAACCCAAACAAAAATAATCCACAGGATATAAAATCGGGAAGGCTGAGGATGGGAACAATACGATTCCCGAAACACATACCAAATAAGGGAACAACCTCTTGAGGGAAAGAATTTATAAATATTAAGTAAATTATAAAATGAACTGAAGAAACATGTAGAAAGAAATTCAGATAAACATCGACATACAATCAGGTGTAGCGTTATATTATGAGTATTCAGTAAATCGCATCATCGTTCGACCAACAGTAGTGTGTGCGCGGGCGGACCGTATTAAGAGATTAACGGTGATAAGCTCATTAACGTCGGTCGCTGTGTATAATATAATTGTGATTAGTTTGGCTTAGTAATGTCTGCAATCGGGAAACGTAACAAGCTAATTAATTAGAGATAATACCTAAGTGCACACCAGATCAGTGACTGCGGTAAATGTATCAGCGGTCACACCAACACCTCAACGTTACATCGCTATATAATATATGTTTGTGTGTGTGTAAACCCCCTGTTATTAGTAATCACGTTTCTGACTGGCTTTTCACGTTCATGCTTAAATTGTTAATGGAATCTTTGTTACCTTTAATATTAATTTATTTTATTTGTATCGGCCATCTAGGAACCACATGTCAATTTCAATTCTTTATTCTTTGTTCTTTCCTTTTCCTCCAATATTCTTTCATCTTTTCACTGTGTGTCTTCTTCCTGTTTTCAGTCCAGTTTGAACCTGCGTTTTTCTCTCTTCTACCCGAGACACTTACCATTTTTTACAGTTTTGCCCGAAAAACCTCTCTTTCAATTGCTTCTTCTGCGCTTATACTATTTTTTTCTAAATCCTTTTGGACTCTTTTATCCAACTTGATGTTGACTTCTTTTCCCACAGATATTTGAAGATCTGCTGTTTTAACCTATTTTTGTCCATCCTAATTAAATGTCCAAAAAATAATAGTCTTCTTTTTCTCATTGTTTCTGTTTTATATTCTATACTTTGATATATTCCATCATTACTTCTTAATTTTCAACCTTCTGAACTTTTTATGGGGCTAATATTTTCCTAATAATTCGTCTTTCCAATATTTCTAGTTTGTCTAAATTATAATTCACTACAAGACATTCACTTGCACATAGACATTCTGGCTTCACTACTGTACTGAAATGCCTTACTTTGTATTTTTAGTTATGTAATCCTTATAGTCAATATCTTTAGTTATACCAAATGCTCTTTCCATTTTATGAATCCTTTCTTCTATAGCAGATTTTTCTAAACATTTCTCTTGAATTATTTCACCTAGATACTAAAATTTTCTAACACTCTCTATTCGACCAGTATCTCTTAGCAACAATTTTGGCGCATTTTTAATGTTCATGAGAAATTGTTTTTTCTTCTGCAGAAATTTGAAAGCCTTTTCTACAGGCTATGTCCTCTAAAAAATTAACTTGTTTTACTGCAGACGTCAGATGTTCAGAAAGTATAGCAATGTAATCTGCAAATGGCAGAAAGTTTATTTCAATATGTTTGTTCCTTCTTTCCAACATGATTGGTGTTATTTGGAATCCTTTAATTTTTCATTCCAAATTCACATTACTTTCTCCTAGACATTGTTGACGGCTCGTATTTATTATATGTTTCCTTTAATCTTAGACTCGTATTTATTATATGTTTCCTTTAATATTATTACTATAATTTTTACATTTATATGAGTTTTACAGAATAATGGCCTAAGCACTTCTGAGCTCATAATTTTTAAAGAAAGAATTGGTACCATTTGCTGCAGGTATTAGATATCACCCAAAATAGCTGTTCTTTAGCCGGTTCATGAAGTTAGCTGCCTTCAGGAGAAACATATCTCTTTAAAGTGCAGTTACCTCATCGTTGAGGTCGGTTTTCACATCACTTCTGTCTTAAGACTCGGAGAGCAAAGCACTCCTCTATTGTGAGTTTCACTCTGCCACATTGTGCATACTGCCGTTGTACAGTTTGTAGCATTTACAACGAAATGACGTTCATACGTCCTATACCTTGTGAGACAAACCTGTACACGTCGACTACGCTCTCTCGCATGTTTCCATTTGTCAATAATTTGATTTACCGTTCGCATATTTGTGCTCAATGTTTGCCATGTTTGTTGCTACGAGGTACGTATTGCTGATGTAGCAGTGGGTATTGTAGAAAAGACGTTTGCTGCTGAATTGCACACAGCGATTTGTACAGCGGAGTCAGCGCCTCCGTTGCCCTTGACGCCTACGTGACTTGGCATATAAAAGTATATTTAATATTTAATGTAACAAGGGATAAGTATGCACTTTAGTTACAGTCGTGTGACGCGTAATACCAAGGTGATTTCCAGACGCTCAATTATGCACCTCATACTTGGGCATCCACCAAGATAAAAAACTGAATTGGAGCAACCACATTTGGATGAAGATAAAACAACTGAACTCAAAGTTTCGCAAGCATTATTGGCTACGGGCAGAAAATCATTACTGTCAATGCGAAACAAGCTGTCGGTGTACAACACTGTCTTCAAGCCTGCGTGGACACACGGCTTACAGCTTTGGGGAACTGCATCTAAATCCAATATCGCCATAAAGGAAAGGTTTCAAACCAAGGTGTTGCGTGCCATAACCAACGCACCGTGGTTCATCAGCAACAAAAACATCTATAGAGGCCTGGACCTGCCTTCAGTCAGTGAAACCATTGCGATGTTCAGCGAAAGATATGTAAAACGGCTTGAAGAGCACACGAATCCTTTAGCCATAAATCTACTAGACAACAGCCTACAGACAAAACGTTTAAAGTTAACATTTCCTCTGGACTTACCTAAACTCTAAGACCATAAATATATTATACATAATATGTTACTTTCAAATACTCATATAGAGAATTAGTCAACAGTCTAGTTCTCTTCATGCCGTGTATTCTGTGAACAATTATGCTTATTTTTGTGTATTAACAGATTGCATAAATAAAAGTAAAAAAACATAAAATTATGCATCTTTTGGAAAGACGAATTATTAGGAAAATATTAGGCCTACGAAAAACTTCAGAAGGTTGGAAATTAAGAAGTAATGATGAAATATATCAAAGTATAGAAAGTAGAACAGAAACAATAAGAAAAATAAGAGTATTAATTTTTTGGAAATTTATATAGAATGGTCGACAATAGGTTGACAAAGCAAATCTTCAAATACCTGTGGGGGAAGAAGTCAACATCAAGTTGGATTAAAAAAGTCCAAAAGGATTTAGAAAAAAATAATGTACACGCAGAAGAAGCAACTGAAGGAGAATTTTTTCGGGCAAAATTGTTAAAAATGGAGGGAGTCCAGGGTAGGAGAGAGAAAACCCCACGTTCAAAGTGGACTGAAGACAGGAAGAGGAGACACGGTGAGAAGATGAAAGAGTAATGGAAAAAAGGAAAGAACAAAGAGTAAAGAATTGAAATTAGCATGTGGTCCCTAGATAGCCGATACGGAAAAAACAAGAAAATTATGCATCTTCTTCAAAACATTGTGCATTTTAGTTTTGAAAACTATCAGGGGTTTGCTTAAACTGTAGCTACATAATACAGTAGAAGCAATGCTGTTGTCATAATATTGCATCAGCTGATTGATACGACGCCAATCAGACACATAAACCACAAAGTAAATTTTGGTACATTTTATTGAGCCGTTTTTGTTTGTTTAGCAATAACAATAATTATTTTCCAATTATGTATCCGCTGGATTCTGCTAGATATTTTATCGTGTTTAGTTCGTATTTGTAGCCTTTTTCGTCTAGTGGGATGTTGTTTAGTATGTTGTACGGATACAACAGAACAATAGTCAATAAACTTCTACACAAAACAAACAACAGACAGAGACAGAGAACAACAAGTATATAACACTAACATACATTAATAACTATACTAAAAAAATAGCCAGCAAATTTAAAAAGCGGGATACAGAATCGCATACAAAACTACAAACAAAACAGAACACACACTATCAAAACACACAAAGAAGAAAACAAATGTGATTTACCTGGTGTTTACAAACTAAACTGCTCAGGATATAACAAATTCTACATAGGCCAGACAGGATGTAGCTTCAAGCTGAGATACATTGAGCACACAAAGGGATTACACTTTACCACTGAATCTATCTTTATAAACCACCTCATTGAAACAAACCACATATACACAAATACCAAAAACAACATGGATATTCTACACGTAGACAACAAAATGCTGAAAACTAGACACTCTTGAACAATTGAGAATATACACACACACAAAAACACATAAAACGACATACTAAATGAACATAAACACCACTTAACGAATTCAAATTACACATATCATTCGAACATATCACACCCCACACACAAAACATTGATCTTTCAAAAGACATCACCTTCACCAAGAACAAGACGGACAGCGCTCTTAGTGGCAGCCTCTGACGAAGCTTATATAAATACTGGTTTAGGCTATAAGGTAAATATTTTACATTTTTACCAATACAAAACTTTGTGTTCCGAGTCGGTAGTGTTATAATTAGTTAATCAACGGACACGCCATGGACAACAAACTCCAATAATAATTTTCCGTCCGCATACTGAATTTTATTTTAGTCGCTTCTCGGAATAGACACAACAGAGACCGTCTGCGTCATGTTATGTCTGTCAAAATATTCCGCCCTTTGATTGGAAACTGTTTCAATAATTTGTTGCATTTATCAGCGGGCGTGTCAGCTACCTGTGATGACGACATACCGACGGGAGGGATATAACTACAACAAAAACACAGAAATGTGTAACGTATGTCTACTTACTACTTGTATTTCTGTATATTATTGGATTCCCCCTTACAAATGCAGCGGTTGATTTCTAAAATTATAGGTGCTGGAACGATCAATTCAAAAGTTGTACAGACACAAATATACATGTATTTTATATCAGCGTATAAGTTTACGTCAGGTATAAAGGAGGTCAACAATTTTAAAGCCTTATGAAATACGTAAAATAAGTGTAAACGTGTGTCAAAAGAACTTGTGTCAAAAATAAAGTTTACCGTTATTTCTAAAGAGCTTCACCGTCAGGTTAGCCGCACGACAATCGAAACCATGTCACTCATGATCGAAGCCCCAATCAAACTCAACCAAAAGTAAAGGTTGTTTCGGTGGTTCGGACATTTTAAAAAAGTATCCATAGTTTCATCATTGTGTCATCTTGTTTGTTTCTTGACCTTTCCTTACTCTTTGTGTCCAATTCTGTATGATGGCCAGAAATCAGCCCTCTCACATTCACTTGAAGATATTGCTGTTGTTTGAATAGCGTATTTCAAGGTAGAAAGACTACCCGGAAAAATTCTGCAATGCACATATTGTCAGAAGCTCCAAATCAGTTGCCTTTCATGTAGTTTTAATTTTGAAGAAAGTTTTTTAATTTCATTTTCTCCATAGCTTACTGGGATAATTTTTGAAAGATAAAAGATAAGATAAAGATTAGTGCTGGTGTTTGACTATGACAAATGTTTAGTTTTGTAGTGGGGCTGATGAGAGGCACAATTTAAAAAGTAGTAGTAAATTTTTGTAATAATTAGGATTCTCTTTTCATATATTTTTTCGGTAATTAATTTTTGGATCCAAGAAGTTCCGGAACGCCGTTCCGGCGCGTTCCCCTGAAATCAAGTCCTGGTCAAATGTTATTGTGTAACTGTGAAAATATTGAAACGCGCGTTAAAAATTCCAAATTAAAATTTTAAAAGCCATTTTTAAAAGCTTTTTTACTTTCATGTTCCATGAGAAAATGGGAGTATGGTGATGGTAAAAATATTGTGTTTGAAATAAGGGCTAATTCTGATTGTACTACCCTCAAAACATGAAGGAAAGCCGTTTTCTGAAAAGTGCCTGTGTGTTGAATGTTTTCTATGGCGAACGATAACTGCCGAAAATTGAAACAAAATCAAATAACTTTTAGCATATATGCCCGAGTTGATTTATTATACTCAAGACCTATTAATTTTGGTGAAGATCAGTTCAGGGGGAGTGGCAGGTAAAACGTAGTTTACCTGCAATGTTTTACGTTTTAACAAGAGTAAAGTACTTAAATTTGATAAATAAAGTATCCTGAAAAGAAGGTCATAATAATCCACTGTAAAAAAATAAATGAAGCATCTATAAATGAAACGGGTATTTTAAGGGGGAAGGGGTAATTTTTTATAAATTTCAATGATAGTTGAAGGAGGAGGGGATAATATATTTTATATGTGTATTAGGTTATCGGCAACAAAGAAGCAGTTTGTTGTTAAAATTCCTTCCTGGGCTGTTTGGCCGTGGTCCAATGTTTTCTGCAAAACCAGACGTTTCGGAACTGCCATCGACGGCCATCATCAGTGAAAATCGAGTTCGCTAACGTGAGGTGGTATACGTTAGTGACCACAGTTAGGGCTGAAGAAAGAAGTAGAAAGACGTAGTTTCTAAGGAAATATTTCATTTTGGAAATGATTATAAATATAAATCTTAGAACTAGGAAGTCATGTGTAGTTCTCCATACCGATATTTTTTCAACTTTATTACATATGCCCTTAAATCACGGTTTTATTTGATTCTAAACACAGCCTTCTTGTCATGTGCATTAAGTAGCCTAAGCAGAAATGAATTCACTTTTTTTATCGTCTGAGTTATACTCACAACGAAATCGGGATTGCATCATTGTGCCTTCCGACATCATAACGTATTTACAATCTCCTTTTCCTATTTCTAACTATATCTCTCTCTTTCCTTTTGATTTATAGTTATATATTGTTATTTACTTTTAAAGAAGAGTACACGTTAACTTCGTTTTCCTTTGTGTCTACCAATCCTGTTGTTTAAGGTGTACAACTAGCTAGATTAATCTGCACGTTTTATTTGTTTGTCAGATCTCTCTGTTCGCAGCCAATTGCTATCTTATGTTCAGAAATTTTTAAGAACGCCATTTCCGAGGCTAGTATTTTACTGTCTTGTTTCTTGGTTGTTGCCCATAGATCACACCCAGAGAACAGTACAGGCACTGCCATAGTTTCGTCTAATGACGAAGGAGTGAGAGGAAAGAAGTATTGTAAAATTTTAATACTTGTTAACATAAGCATTTACATAAATAACCAATCGAATATGGAATGCTAATGTAAGTGTTTGTTACAACCCCTTTTTTTCTTAGAAAGCTAAGAACCAATACAAATAAGTTGGCAATATTTTTTTCGTTTATGTTATTTTGTTTGTGTGCAGGCGCGCGCGTCCTTTAGTAGAGAGACGTGTTTGTATAAAGCTTAAAATGAATTTCGTAGGCTGAAAGTTTTGTCTCAACACCAGCTACACTCATATTTCAATATTATTTGAAACATTCCGTACAGATACATTCGCGTCACAGCAACAGCTGGACTGTATTAATATATACGCCTCCGGGCACTGTCTGTTACAGTTGATATCTGTGCGTTACCTGAATGGCAACTTTACCATACTGGTGGAATTGAATTGAACACCACAGAGAAAGCACAGACACAACATAGATTATTAAATAAAAACGCCTTCTTTAGAATGAAACCAAAAAGTATTTAACCACATGTATTATAGAGGCTGGTACAACGGTTTGTATGTAGGAAATTGAATTTAAACGTGGTCGCACTGGACGCCCAAGAAATGCAACAACTCCGGATGCGGCAGCCATCTTCCACAACGCTTTTTCACACCAAGTTCTTGACTTAAAGTATGATGCACACGCTCAGATGAAATAAAGCAACGTTTGATTTGATTTTAGCAACGTTATCCATTCCTCTGCGGTCTTCCAACCCCCTACGAAAATTTTTCAATAATGCCATTTTTTGTTAGAGTTTTTTTCGTCCACTGTTGGGATAGTCTTCAGTGCTTGTACAACACTGTTAAACTCGAGTGTGCCCGACTTACTATTGTTTCTGAAGGGGAAGCATCTCCTAACACATTTATAATTTTGTTTTGTTTTTCCATTGGCGCTAAAACGTTTTTAATAGGGAATTCAACACAACACGTTGTTTGATTTTGTTCATTTTAAAGACACGCGTGACAGGAAAATTTGAAACAACTGGTGGAAAGTGAATAAATTGATAGATATATATGGAAATTAACAGGTGTTCACGCGAAAAATACGTCTTGCTGCACACGAAAGATTTTAGCCTTACTACTGAGCTATACATGTCGCTCAGCGAACTTTTCAACTGACGTTCGTAGAACGGGTTCGACTGATTCACAGTAATGAGATAATGCATGTACTTATTGCTGACCTGACATTACTTTTACCATACTGTCGTTACTATATTAACCAAACCATAGCCATTAGTACAAAGCATTGATCAGAAAGTGCGTGCAATTTTTGTTTATTTGAAAAATTATGTCTTCATTCACTTACATTTATATTTCCCCATCATAATATTCTTAGGCGAAAATAAACACTATTATACCAATTTTGTTCAGCCTTTAAAACATTATTTCAATAATGTATTTTAGATGTAGCCTTGAGATCGTTCAGCGATTTTCCTTTTACATCTTCAACAGACACGAAACGTTGTCCATTTGTAGTCCTTTTTGTTAGTGGAAACATCGCAGTATGACTTAACTGGCAAATATGGCGGTTGCGGTGTCATTAAGGTATTTTATTTTGCTTAAAAACTTTTAACCAAGCAATGACGTGCACCTGGTGCATTTACCAGGGTGCACTGTCCACAATTTATTGTTCTGCATACCTGGCTATTTTCTACAAATAGCTTCACAAAATTGGCCTAAAAAAAGGCCAGAATAGTATTCCTTACTTACTTTTGCACTTAGTGATAAAAATTCATATAACGCAAAATCATAATCTTCACCTGATCATCACGATCTTAAACTCATTTACGACTGCTGTTGAAGATTCTTTGCGATTTGTAAACAGCCAATTCATGCATGCAAAACTCGTCTAAAGCCTCTAAAAAACTTTTACCACGTTCTAGTAGTTTATTGTAGTCTTAACACGAAATTTAATGCAATTTTTTAAAGTTGTTGTTTAAAGAATTACAAAAATCTTGGAATTCACGCAAATACAACTAACATAATTATCTACAAAATCAAACTATGCATCTAATAAGGCTGATTTTTCAGACGTTTGTCATTAAGATGTGCACCAATATCTTGTAAAAACATTTTTTCAATCAAACACTTCTGGCGCGAGAAATCCAATATTAATACGAACTGTTACAACATTACAGAACATTCTGCGTATTTCTCAGCTATTCCAATGGAACCTGGCTATAATGTGTGTGTGTGTGTGTGTGTGTGTGTGTGTGTGTGTGTGTGTGTGTGTGTGTGTGTGTGTGTGTGTGTGTGTGTGTGTGTGTGTGTGTGTGTGTGTGTGTGTGTGTGTGTGTGTGTGTGTGTGTGTGTGTGTGTGTGTGTGTGTGTGTGTGTGTGTGTGTGTGTGTGTGTGTGTGTGTGTGTGTGTGTCCATTTTGCTGCTACTTTGAGATGATGGACAATTACATGACACTTGTCACGCATCCGGAACGAGACTCAATCCACGCACACTGTGTTCAAGGCCACAAGCAAAATTACGCTCTAGTGTTTTATAGTAGTTGACGAGTATTATGGATTATTCTGGAATCTCAGCGGGGTAAAAATACAAGCATTCAGCGATGCTTAGTTTCAGTTTAAGTGGCAATTTGTTAAAGTGAGTTTCGAACTGTTGTCGGGCAATTTACACAGTGCGTCTTATTTGATGTATTAGTGAAAAATGTTTAGAGGCGGAATTTTATTAGTTGACATTATTATACCTTGTGAACAAGTTTAACTAGGTTTATTGCACAAATTGATTACAAACTGTTATTTGTGATAATTAAAACTGGTTTTTAGTGACTTAATTGGTGTCTTCCATTTTGTTTTACACGGTACCATACGACGATCATTTAGACCATCGTAACAGTACTTTTTGGTAAAATTTTGTATATTGGATGCTCACGTATTTGTTTGTCAATAAATGTTTATTGATTTTAATATTTTAATTAGGAGAGTAATTTCACGTATCTACATAAGATAATGATTTAATATTAACATTTTGCTTTCAGAGTCTGTAATTACTAAGTACCATATAGTTGTGTTGAACGCACCACCTAGCCGCTCCGTTCACGTAACTACAGCCCCGTCACTACAACGCACGCTGATAAATTTTTAGCTTCCGAGGGAATTTTAAATAAGGCAATAAATTCTTTGTTTTCTGCCCCAAAATCCCCCACGTTTATCGTTTAACATAATACCGCTTGAAATATATTGTAGTGTAGCTCTCATACTGGGTACGGTGTTTAGATATGAAATTCAAGTGGTTGTGTTACCCTCACAGTGTGAATAAACTTTAACGTTACTTTGGAATATGTTTTTGCTGAAGGCCAGATTTAGTGTCAAGTGTAGAAAAATTATAAGTCTAGAAAATGCGAAAATAAATAAAATACAAAGTTACTTACTTCTTGGGAAATAATTCAACAGAATGGTTTAGAAAAATCTGCTATAGAAGAAAGGATTTATAAAATGGAAAGAGCATATGGTATAACTAAAGATATTTACAATAAAAAGTGAATATCTGAAAATGCAAAAACAAGGCATTACAGCACAGTAGTGAGGCCAGAATGCCTATATGCCAGTGAACGTCTAGCATCGAATTTTATTTAACACACCATAAATTCAGAAGGTTGAAAATTAAGAAGTAATGATGAAATATATCAAAGCATAGAAAATATAACAGAATCAATAGAAAAAGAAAACTATTATTTTTTGGACATATATATATATAGAATGGACGACAATAGGTTAACAAAACAGATCTTCAAATATCTGTGGGAAAAGAAGTCTACAAGAAGTCAAATAGGATTTAGAAAAAAATTCTATAAACGCAGAAGAAGCAATTGAAAGAGACGTCATTCGAGCAAAAGTGTTAAAAAAGAAAGAGTCCAGTGTAGGAGAGAGAAAAACGGAGGTTTAAAGTGGACTGAAGACAGGAAGAGGAGACATACTGAAAAGATGAAAGAATATTTGAGAAAAAGAAAAGAACAAGGAATAAATAATTGAAATTGGCATGTGGTCCTCAGATAGTCGATACAAATAAAAAAAAGTCAGATATTTATTTATACAATAATTATTTGTGTCGGTTATACAACAATTCTAATAACATTTCTGAGTGTGTGTGTGTGTGTGTGTGTGTGTGCGCGCGCGCGCGCGCGCGTGGATTTGAGGAGGGGTGCTATGCGTATACATATAGTTACAATGGTTGCATTGATCGTCGCGTTTGAGCAGAAGACATTAATAGTCAAAGAAAGAAGTCGCCTGTTTTAACTTTAATTACAATTTACATAACCTAAGTTACAGCCTCGGTTATATGGTGCACCCTGTTTTAACTGGTGAGAAAATGGCGACCGAGTGACTACCGGAATAAGTAGTCACTCGCTTGCTAGTCAAAGCTTCGGGTGGATGAACTGGCAAACGGTAGGGCATCTCATTGTCCTCGAGTTGAGAAATCGGGCCTGAAGGGGACGAACTGGTTACTAGTCACCGAAATAGGGATGTAGAAGGCAACGAGAAACTACTACAGTAAAGATCGTTTAGATATTTCTAGTAATATCATCATAGCAAAATCATCCGGGGCTTGAAGTTCCCCAACCGGTTCTCCGGAGGGGGGGGGGACAGTTTTAAACAGTTATGAAGTGAAAAGGGATTAAAATAGTCTGTATGATATCCAACATCCGAAACGGATAGGAACTATCAGAATAAGAAAAAACAACAGTGGACAATCTTATTGAAGTTTATCTTGTCCAACGCACGTTTGTATAACTCACAAAGAATATTACTTATTTAATAGTGTTACGCTAAACAATACGAGCCATTAAATACATATGTCTACGCATAATAATTTTCAAATATACTACTTTACTCTGATTTGCTACAAAAATAATTTACTTAGCTTTAATATTATGAAATACAATAAAATCGAATCACTGTCTGTTCTAGGATTAAGCGTTAGTTTACGTAGTGAATAGAATTATTATTGTGAAAAATTATAAGTGTACTCTGACATTATTTTAAGCACATTAAAGAAATGTACAAATCAACCCTATACACTATACAAGCTGCATAAAGGCAATGATTTAGCCACCACCATCCGACTGCGTAGATTGGAATGGGCAGTACACATCATTAGGATGGAAGGCAACCGAATACCTAGGAAGGTACTGTTTAGTCAAATCGAGGGTAGAAGGCCTGTCGGAAGACCCAAGAAACTCTGAATTGATGGAGTGCCGAGGGATACTTAAAATAATACGATGGACATTGATCGCCAAGGACAGGGGAAAATGGAAGCGGATGATCATGGAGGCTAAGGTTCGACTTCGAACTGTGACTAGAACTGGGATAGAAGAAGACAAATCAACTCAAGTACTGGGTGTAAATTAAAAAGTAAAATCATTACAAATTGATTATGTCGTTATGGTTTTTTGGCGTTAATTGTTAAAGGGACGCAATATTATTACTCAATTAGGCGGGAAACGAACATCAAGAAATCAATGTTGATTATCTTATATAAATTGCAATGGAAAAAAGAACTTTCCTTCTCGTTACAGAGTTTATTTTCAACACTTCTTAGATTGACCTTGAAATAGAAGTACGTTGCATCACAGTGCAGTGTATTTTGTTCAATATTCCGCCACGTTTTAAATCTATTTTAATCAATGAATAGCAGTCTGTCAGCTTTTCTAAATACTGTGAGTGCCTTTAAGAATACACGCAGTTATTCTGTGCTTAACTGAAACTTAGCTTAATAGCATAAAATCCAACTATGTGCGACATTTAATTTCAAGCAATCATACTTACACAGACTCACAAAAATTTTAAATCCTTGCACATTTGTAATAAAGGCAAGTACATAAACGCTTTAGAGAAGTTCGAAATTTACGAAGCATACAATAACACACACACTAGGGATTTCATATTGAATGACCATCTGAACTTTAAATCGATCCCGCTGTACGCTACAGCTTTGAACTTGCAAAAACGTAGCCTTCAGTAGCCTTCAAAGGGTGCGCACCCATTCTGACGTGTGTTTTTAACAACTCAGTATATGATTTCAACATTTGATGACCTCAACTGAGTGAAGTAATCTGATGATGGAACATATGTTCCGAAACGCGTCATTCTAAATATAAAACAAAGTCACACGACGGATCTAAGGTAATTTATTAAATTATAATTAACTGTAAACAATGCTATATCAAATTTTCTTTTGTGTTTATATGTTTATTTGTTTAAGGAATTTTGTATGTCAAGTTTAAATTTCTAGTTTGTAAATAAATACGAATCATTGAACTAAAGTAAGAAATTATACTTAAAATGTGAATCAATAAATGTTATTATATAGTCTGTACTTATAACATTTTGTGGATATAAATATTCTTATTTCTATAAAAAGATAGAATTGGTAGAATAACATACAAAAAATTTTGAAGTGAGTATTAAGAAATTTCAAAGAAAATTTATTACTCTGGAAATTTGTTCTAAGCAGTAATTCACAGAATTATGTACTGGAAAAAGGTTTGTAGAGCTAAGTTAGCCTATTAAACGTATAACAATAAGAAAATACTGTTACAACGGCCTACTGATCGTCGTATGGTACAGTGGAAAACAAAATACAAGACACCAATTATGTTAGTAATAACCAGCTTTAAATATCACAAGTACAGTTTATAATCAACAAGTTATTCAACAATATTATACTCGTACAATAATTAAAATTAATCTGTCCACATGTAATAATGATGTCAACTAATAGAGTCCCGCACAATTACAAAACTCATAACACTTTGCCACAATACTTCAAACGCCACTGGAATAAATCGCTACTCAAACTGAAAATAAGCGTCGCTGGCTTATATTTAGACTCCGCTGAGATTCGAAAATAATTCACACTACGCGTCAACGCTACTAGAAAACACTAGAGCGTAATTGCTTGCCGCCCTGAACACAGTCCGCGCGGACCGGTGAAGTCTGGACCAGCCTCGGCTACTGACGCGTGACAAGTGTCTCGTAATTGTCCTTAATCTCAAAGCAGCAGCAATATGTACGCACACACACATTATAGCCGGGCTCCGCTGGAATAGCCGAGAAACTCGTATCATGTTGTGTAATGGCTAACAACACGTTTCCGAGAAGTGTGATTAAACAAATCACTGAATCAGGGTAGCACTCCAATAAGACAACAGCAACAATTTTGCCAGTTTAAACACATGTATTATTCTTATTTATGAAACCAAAAACCTTTTTTTAACAAATCTTTGGTTTGAAGACTGGAAAGAATGAGATTAAGAAGTTGATGGCTGCAGTGACTGGACTCCGATTCACAGAGTAGCAGCCAGAACTGGCCAAGATATGTACGAAAAGAAGGAATATCACAGTAAAAGAAGAGTATGAATGGAATAAGTACAAGAACAGTGGAGGAAATCATATTCTATGATAGACTGAGCAGAATACCGATAATACTTTTATAAGAGGGACTATAGAAGTATAGCTGTCCGGTTATAGAAACTATTTTGTAGTTGAAAACTATGAAGATTATAAGTCACCTGAGAACAGTTTCAGGACTTTTATCAATTAAAATGAAACTAGTGCTACAGTTCAGAGGCTTCGTATGTCCAACTATTGTGAATATGTTTCCTCCTCAAAACATGCCCAAGTCAAGAACAACTGAAATATTTTAACTATACTTTTTTTAGTTACAAATAAATAATTCTTGTTTGTGATTTTAACCACTCACAAAACTTTATAAATTAAAAATTAAAAGATATTTAAAATTTAAATTTCTTAACAACATGTATAAATTTGGGGCGAGTTCTATAGTTAAGAAGAATTTCATGTTACAGAATACCTTCAGTGTAACATGCGTGAGATTTTAGAGTCTTCAGATTTGTAGAGATAAATAAATTTTATAGTTTTTATAACATATGCATATGGCTTAATTATAGTAAATTATCTTTATACAATCATGGGAAGTTTTAAAGGAACACATTGAATGTATTCACGTGTATGCGGTACTCAAGCAAAGGGGCATCCACACAATACTTAAGAACTATCTCGCCTCGTTAAATTTGAACACTTAGTTAAAGCAACTTTATTATTATTATTATTATTATTAGCGGGGGTCCTATAGTCTATGCCGCATCCCGCATTTCGATCGTCATTTCTCCCTATCTTTCCTGTCATCGTCTTCAATAGCTCGATCTCTCATGCATTTCCTAATTCCTGTTCCACATTGTGTTGTCAGTCTTCCTTTTATTCTCCTGTTTTGTGGTGTGTAAGTCAACGCTTTCTTTGGCCATTGCTTCTCCTCCATCTAATTACGTGACCATACCATAGCAACCGTCTGGATTCTATTCTTTCTGCTGTTGTAAATATGCGCCCTGTTTTCTTTCTTATATCTTCGTTTCTAACATGTTGCATTCTAGAAATATTACACGCTCTTCTTAAGAAGTTCATTTCCACAGTTTCTATCACCTTTTTCTCTTTACCTGAAAGTTGCCAGCATTCGCAGCCATAAGTTAAACAGTTTTTTAGATTGTCAGTTTAGTTTGAAGTTTCATTTCGTTCGACCAAAGTAACGAGTTCAGCAAATGAATAGCCTTTTTCCCTGTTGTAGCCTATTTTTAGTGTCATTCTTTGTTGTTCCATCTGAAATAATGCTTCCTAAAGCAACTTTTAAGTTTTCTTAAAGTGTTACAGATTTTTAATTTTTCCTTACGTGTATTTTTTTCTTTCCTTTACGTTATACGGGCACTAAAAAAAAAAATCAATCCACGGCATATTTATTGACAAAATTGTTGTGTACCTTAAGCTTTTACGGTGGCCGGAGTCAACTCTCTTAAAATATCATTCGCCGGGCTATTAGGCAGTGTTCTAATAATGCCACATACAGCAGACGTTTCGGCTCCACCACTTGAGATCATCTTCAGAGTAACGACTTAAGGAAAGCAACGCTTTCCATTAGTTTTCATAGTATTGTGGCAGAACCTCTGATCTTCCTAAACTGTTTTCCTCATCAAATACTTTAGAAAACACTAATACGGCCGTTTAAATAAACGAGAACTATGGTTTTCGATCATGGATTACGGTTAAAATTTTTGAGGCAGACTGTCAGCGGATAGTTTTCCAAGTATGTGTTAACAAAAACAAGTTGCCCTTCCTGTGAAATCCCTTATTATCAAATTTTCAGAGAGAGACAAAGTTTACTATTACATTGCCCATTTATTACTTTTGATTATTTTTAAGGCTTTGAAATGTTTACACATTTTTTAGAACCAAAGATTACAGAATTGATTGAATTCCTATCTTTCACTGCTGCTTGTCTATCCAAAGATCTTTCAATTTCTCGTTTCCTCAATATAGTCTGAAATTCTCCTATCCGGTGAAGTTTTAGGCGGACAAAACTAGCAGCTGCTGCCGTGTAGTTGGATATTGGTTTATCGAAGTCTAAAGGAAGTAAACTGTGATTAAGAAATGCCTAGTCCTCCAATTTGGGAGTCAGTGCAATTGACCAACTCTCCATTCATTGGAAAAAAGAAAATATTAAATATCAACACTTACCATAAAAACTATACAAAATTTCTATAAAAATTCAATATCGAAAATAAAAATAAAAAATTTGTCACCAGAGTTTTTAGTGGCCAAAGATTTATGCCATTTATTACTGTGACTTTCCAAATCATTTGAAAAAGAAATATAGAAAGTGTAGAAATATGTTTACAAAAAATACGCTAATAAAACAGGAATAATTATTTTTGCTTCAAATTAATGATTATATTAGATATAGTAAGAAGTAGCTTTAAGCTGTCTTCCATTTCTCAAATACAATATATTCAGGCAGTACAGTCTTGAATTAAAATGAAATAAAACAGAAATATTGCGAACGACTCAGTTAATAAATTAATATAAACGAGAGACGTAATTTGCGACACAAATACACGTCACCGTAATTGGACACTTGTTTACGCCAAAGTCGCCTTTTGAAGAGGCTTCACGTAAATATCAAAGACGCTTAATTAGTGACCCACAGACTGTAAAACTTTTGAACAGTAACTTATAGAGGTACAACGATTGAATACTGTAAACTATGTTTTTATGATAACAATTATTATTCTAATTAAAGAAGAAAACAAGAAACCTGATTTAAGCGCTTCAATGATTTATGACTCTATATTTTACTTCAGAACAGCTTCTACATCAATTATCTTGCTTCTGCGCTGTAAGATACAACTCTAATGAAATATAGTATTCACTGAAATTTACTGAATAAAAATCACCTCCAAAATGAAATAATCATCTTGTTACAGCGGACTGGTTAATAAACTCTTTAATTATATTCTTACGTCGACTTCTGCGGCCGGTGTCCATTATGTTTTTGAAGTCTTCTTCCAGTAAGGACACTCATATTACATTGAGTATTCTCAGGTCTAAGTAACAAAAACGCCGGCAAGCAAACTCAGTTATATAGTGTAGAAGTGGCGGTGTACCTTGCTCTTTAGACATTAAGCTGTGTGCATTATTTGGGCGGTCAGTAAACCCACGTGCTGTCAAACCAGAAACTAAAGGTTACCAAGCCGTAGTAAGCATGGCGGTTTCTCTGTTGATGTTATCTTTGTGTGTTGTTCATTTTTATTGCTTCTAGGATCAGTCTGTCATAATACTTATTACATGACCTTATTACAGATGCATCTTCAAAGATCACCATGTGATTAGTTAAGGCTGATTGCTCAGCAATTGCAGACTTTTCAACTGTTGAGTTCTTCGTATGTCTGACAAGCTCTTGGACTCTTGTGAAAATCAGGCAGCCCGTCTGGCTAATGTAAACCTTTCCACAATTGCATGGAATTTTGTAGATACCTTCAGTACTGAACGGGTTCTGTCTGTGATTGTGTGACGATTTAAATTGTAACCATTATTAAAAAGAAAGAAATAAAAAAAAAATTAAGGTTGCGAGCCATTAACCATTTAAATCTCACAATAATAATAAAAACATGTAGGTACTAAGTGTGAAAGGAAGAAGTAATTAATAAGGGCAAAGAAACTGTAATAAAGAGGCATATTGTAAATAATTATTATTGTCGTATTTAACCCTTGCTTGCTATCAGGCGCCTACCTGTTGATTCCGGACTCGACATGTTTTCCGAGTCTTCTGTAATTAAGAATAAAATAAAAAACTAATGTTAATAATTAAAGAATCTGAAGACACAGATAGTCACTAAAATAACTCATTTAAATTATGTATTTTTATCTAGGGATAGTTTGTATAAATAAAAAGGTTTATTTAGAGAGAGACAGGGACTATATTCTCGCGGAATAAACACCCCACTACCTCTTATGCAGTACCAGTGGAAGCGGGCGAAAAATCTCACTCTCGCTATGAAGACTCCAAGCAGTGCACACGCACGAGCAAAAGCTCTGTTGGAATGTTGTGTGATTTGTTGTTAGTTTGGCTTATTTCAAATGGAGTTTATTAACTGCTACACAAAAGAGTGTAACATGTAACATTAATTAAAAAATCAGAAACGTGGTAACAAGAAGAAATATGTGACTACAAAAGTACGAGTATTAATAACGATGACTGCTAACTTCACCAACTGACGACACTTTTCAACATCCTACCCGGAGATGAGAACTACCAGAATTTGCAACTCTAGTAGACCCGACAGAAGATGCAGTTCGAGACATCAAAGAATCTACGCCTACCATCGTAGAAGGTTCGACCTAGACTGCAGACGTTTAAGCCTTTAATGACTAAGACCAGACTAGATGAGGACGACGCTTTTAAGGATTCCCAAGACGGACACTCCCGGAGGAAATTTCTACATACCAAATTAAAGGTGACTCGATAGCACGTCTATCGAGGAATAAATAATAATTATAATTGTAACACAATACACTTTAAAAGAGAGACTTTTCAGAGACGATTAAACTTGTAAAGATTAAAAAGAATTAACTCTAAGAATTTAATGTAACTATTCAGACATCATACATTGTAACAGTTTAAATCTTAATGTATCGTAGTATAATTAATACCATTCTTCAAATGGAATAATAATGAAGCATAAAACTAAAGGTCTTGCAAGCTAATATCATGAATTGAATATAAGTAAAAGTTTAATGACTAAATACCTAAGGTTACCCGGATCCGTGGTATAGCTAAATAAAATCTGTTGCGAACCCAAAGTTTATATAAAGAATTCAAATAACTTTAATAATGCAATTAGTAATGTCATGACTTTAATAATGCAATTAGTAATGTCATGGGATCTATCTTTTGAGTAAATGTTATTTTTTTAAATGTTTAATAAAGAGAAGTCTTCTTGTTACACACATATACTGAGTACATAAATCAACAGTTTTCCCATTCCCTGATTCCTTTTATATTTACTCTGTGTTGTTCTGATTAAATTTCAGCTCGTCGAATAAGGCAGCCTGAATAATTGGCAGAACCAATTACTTCGGGTTCCCCAAGTTATAACACTAGAAAAGAGGTTATAATTGGTTTTAAACATTGTGCCAGCATCTTATGTGGTTAAAACACTGTTTTAATGCGATATTTCTCCAAAATACAGCTAATTTTGTTGAAAAACCAAATTAGCAGTTTGGTGAAGAGTCGAAGAATTCTTTAATCGTTAGTTGAACCGAAAACAAAGTTCCCATCGAGAAACGTGTTGGAAATCTACAAACCATTTTAATTAATTTCTATATTCCAGCTGTTGAATATAATTTCATACTTTTGTCAACTTATGAATACAAAACATTGTCAAGGTAACGCAGATTTTACAAGTGCGGTCATTGTGTTTTAAATGGCGGATATGTTTGTATACTAATCATTTTGTGTGCGTGTGGCTGTTCCAAGCAGTGCTTTATTGCCTCTGTAATTCACGACGTTAGGAGCCCTCAGCATTACAAACAAAGTCTTCAGCCACAAACGGCCTCCCACACAACATATGGACCTGCGGTTTGCAGTTTCCTAATATTCTTTACTCTTCTATCTCACCAGGTAGTACAGTATATCTACAAAACACTTATCACGCCAGAGGTGACATGCTTTAGAAACCTGAAAAATGACAAAAGATAGCGAGAGACTTCAAGGTTGCTGTGAAAGACGGTTTCTAAGAACAATATTTAGAGGAGTACAAGAAAATAGAATGTGGCCCAGGGGCTATAATTACGAACAAAGGCCCGGACATTGTCAGGATAATCAAAATACACAGGCTAAAGTAGGTTGAACATAGAGAGAATGGAGGGAGGACAGCCTACGAAACATATTTTCTACTGGAAATCAATTGGTAGTAGAAAAAGGGGAAGACCCCGAAATAGATTCAAAAACCAGATAGAGGAGGACGTCTGAAAGCTAAACATAAGAAACTGGAAAGCCAGGGCATGAAATAGGGAGGAATGGAATCGACTCTTGGAGCAGGCCAGGACCAACCAATGGTTGTAGAGCCACGGTTGATGATGACTGAAAGAAGAAAACAAGAAACTTACTCTTTAAACGTGATTTAAGCGCAATGTTGTTACAGCGGACTGGTTAATAAAATCTTTAGTTGTTAGTTGAACCTAAGGCGTTTAAAAACTGATCTATAAATATGATATATGTATACGTTCTGTTCAAATGTCTTGTTGCTTTTGGTTTTTCTTACTTACACTCAATTTGCATATCCGTTTTGCCACCTCCAGTATTCTGCTCTGAAAAACACAAAAAACATTCCTCGTAGTTTTCTACCAATACTGCGTCATCAGTTTTTAGCTTTGCTACTCAAAATTTTTTTTACTCCTTATTTCTTAATTTGTACACTTTTAAGATTTAATCTTTTCCATTCTTTTTACTTCATCAACGATGTCTCAACCGTTCTTTCCTTTCACTTTTGTTATAACTACATAATAGTCACTATCTCGTTCACATCCTCGTCTTGACCTTGCGTCCATTATTGGCTGTTTGTTATTTATTTTCTACCAATCAATGATGGTTCCCCTCCTACCATCACTGCTTACTACATCTCTTGGAATTTTAGAATGCCTCGACTATTCGGTTGTTTATCATGCAGTATTCCGAAATTAGTTCCATTACTAATTTTCTGATCTCCTACCTTATTTCACTATCATTGTATCGAGGAGTTAATCGTTATTACTCCCACTCTTCCGCTACACGTATTCGCCCTTCAGCTTTTTCTGTTGATGTTGTTGACTCCTCTGAAGACATCTTTATTTTCTCCCAAAGACATAACCTAGTAGAAAGTGTAAGTCTACGTAGTCCTTACCACGTGGCAAGTTACGCTATTACGTGACAAAAGACGATATTCTGTGTGTGTTGTTAAAGTTTACAGAATGTAAAAAACAATAACATTCATGTCTGGTTTGGTATCCAAGTCACTTGTATCGAATTAGCAAACTAACCTTTAGTAATCCGCAGTGTGACTTTAAGTAGATTTTGTTACTACGCGTTTCGGAGCATATGGTTCATCATCAGGTATCTTCAAATAAATTAAATCACTCTTTCGAGATCGTCACTAAGTGAAATCCAACTGAGCATAGCTGTATTAGGTGCGTAACCACTCAAGCACAAACCACTAATCAACTAGTAGAGATTGAGCTCAACGAGTAGTAGATTGGCCTTGAATGGTTACGCACCTAACACAGCGTACAATCCGTATGCTCAGTTGGATTTCACTTAGTGACGATCTCGACAGAGTGATTTAATTTATTTGAAGTTACCTGATGATGAAGCATATGCTCCGAAACGCGTAGTAACAAAATCCACTTAAAGTCACACGACGCATTACTAAAGGTTAGTTTTTTAAAACAAAAATATAGATTACATCTGAATGAAGAAAGGGTAAGAAATATTTCTACATTTTTATTGTGTGCAATAGAGCGGTCGTGGTGTAGTGGCTAGCGCCGGTGGGTATCTGATTTAGATAGACCGTTCCATCTCGCAAGGCAATGGCAAACCAGCGAGAGTTGTCCTTCCTAGTATGAACTCTCCCTAACTATGCTGTTCGGATCCGGCGTTAAACAGTAGGTCCCATATACCTGTGAGAGTCTCGGTAACACACGCACCACGGGTATATGCGTTGAGGGTACAGACCAGTCGAAAGGCTGAAGGACCCAATAATAATAATTGTGTGAAATAAATCATTTGGCGCTAAACCGCGTGAGAGGAGGTTTTGGTGTGTGTGTGTGTGTGTGTGTGTGTGTGTGTGTGTGTGTGTGTGTGTGTGTGTGTGTGTGTGTGTGTGCGGCGTAGAATTTACGACGTCACTTAAAATTCCCGTTGGTATGTAATAAATACCGTTATGCGGCTGCCTGTTTGCGTTGTTATGTGAAGAATCAACTGTGGAATTTAGCGTCGAACGTGCTAATGTTCTGCTTAGACTGGTACACTTTAAATATGTCTCAGGTTTTTTAAAACGTTACATTATGTGTATACTGAAAAGATAATAAGTTTCATAAGATAAAATTTACTGTTGGTTTTCTTTAAACCTTTTAAAACAGCATTTTGTGACAAAAAAATCATTCAAATATTAATGGCCTGTGTGTGTGTGTGTGTGTGTGTGTGTGTGTGTGTGTGTGTGTGTGTGTGTGTGTGTGTGTGTGTGTGTGTGTGTGTGTGTGTGTGTGTGTGTGTGTGTGTGTGTGTGTGTGTGTGTGTGTGTGTGTGTGTGTGTGTGTGTGCGTGTGTGTGTGTGTGTGTGTGATTAACCCCAACACACCCCTACACATATTCTACTTCTCCTCTTCAAGGATTAGGTTATATAAACCTGTTCCGGCACCCATCTCATCCACGGACGGCCCACGTCTCTTCTACCAATGCCTTTATAGTTCAGTGCCTCTTTCGCCAATCGATCCTCTGTCATCCTTTGCAGATGATCCGACCATTGTCTTCTGTAAATTGCAATAATTTCATTTATATCCTTTACTTTCAATTTTGTTGTGCTATATTCATTCCTTATTCTAGCTTGCAATGTATAATTTAAAGTATTTCGAAGAAACTCCATTTCAGCAGACTGAATCTTGCCGCTTTTGCTTTTTTGTCATCACCCACGCCTCACTTGCATAAATCAATGTGGGTATTGCAATTGTCTTATAAAATTTATTCCTTGTGTTGTGTCTTGTTTTATAGATTCCAAGTTATGATTATTTATTTGTTTGTTATGTATATACTTTAATATGTTGTTTTGACTCTCTGTCGATTGTAAGACAGAGTAATTTTTATTTGTGATGTTTTAGTGTTTGTTTTGATATGAAGACGGCTACTGATTTGTTGCGTATCCGATACGGCTCTTTATATAAAAAGAAAATTGATGGAAGAAGTCCGCGCCTCTAGTAGTCATGGTTTCTGTTCCTGCCGTAAATATCGTGAAGAGCGGACGTGAAAATAATCTTGCTTAAAAAGTTGCCTCCTCTTGCGCGATTAAAATCATATCATACAAAATATTCATATTTTCCTTTACGTTTTGGTTTGCATAACATCAGTAAATCGTAAAATATATATGTACCTATAATATATGTGCAATCGTATAGCATTTCTACAGGCAAGAAGAATATATGTTGGCTGTTCATGTTTACGAGACGTTCCGATATAAATGTAAATTGGTCACGCTCTCCTACATAGCCTATAGGCCTACAAGTTATATCCATGAATCTAACGTTTTATTGCAAACGCAGAGCTTTGTACGCCAGGCTACCGGAGCGATTTACATTGTTACTGATACGTATTCACGATATTTACGTGGAAATACGTACTTACTTATACCAGTAATAATAATTAATTATTTCCACTGAGATGGATTGTTATTAAATACCTATCATACAGGAAACACATATCGCTTTGTTGATTTGGAAAAAAGCATTTAATAATGTAGACAGTCAAAAGCTATGGAATATTTTGGATAAAAGAGGATATCCACAGCATTTAATAAATTCAGTTAAGATCCTTTATAAAAGTGTATCTGTAGTCATGGTGTTAATGGTAGACTCTCAGTCGTCATTCCAATAAATAAAGGAGGTAGGCAGGGATGCTGTGTTTCCCCAACCTTGTTTAATATGTACTGTACATTGATGACATTTTGAGAGCACGAAAATCCAGTGGTACTTTAAAAACACAGCTTAACAAATCAATTTGTATGGGTTCGCTGCTATACGCGGGTGACAGTTTTTATTCAAGAAAATTAGGATGATTAGCAAAAAGCTATGTTTCAATTACACGAAATGGCAAAAGAGTACTCACTGACAATTTCAGCAAGAAAGACCAAAACCATGGCCTTTAGTGTTAAACATCCAGTGAGGACTAAGTTTTATATTTTTAGAACAAGTGGACCGTTCCAAATATCTCGGCTGTGCACTAAGCTATGAATCTGAATATGATATATGAGGGAAGTTGAACAAGTTTAGCAATATTTGTGGTGATGCATAGAAATCTTAGAAATAAAACTAGACACAACACAATGATTAAATTTTATAAGACAATTGGAATACCCACATTGATTTATGCAATTGAGGCGTGAGTCATGACAAAAAACGAAAGCGGCAAGATTCGGAGTGCTAAAATGCAGTTTCTTCAAAATAATTTAAACTATACATTGGAAGATAGAATAAGGAATGACGATATCAGAGAAGAACTCAAAGTAAAGGACACATATGAAATTATTGCAATTTCCTGAAGCCAATGGTGTGATCATCTGGAAAACATGACAGAGGATGGATTGCCGAAAGCGGCACTGAACTATAAAGCCATTGGTAGAATAGGCGTAGGTCGTCCGAGGATGAGATGGGTGCTAGAACAGGTGTATATAACCTAATCCTTGAAGAGGAAAATGAGGAGAAGACCTATCATACAGGCTCTTTTGGCTCAAAGCTGTAAGGCTCTCCCACACAGAGACGATACGAAAGTCGGGACGAAATCTTATAACATTGCGATAAGTGAAGGTCACCACACACGTGCGGGAAACACATGAGCACGATATTTCTATAGTCGGTGTATATTGTTTTCATTTACCTTGCGGTAGATAGCATGGTAACCCTTTTCAGAAAGAAGTTCTACTTTTGTCAGTCACTCTTGATAAAAATGGAAATAAATTCGCTTAAGCAGTTAACTTGGAGTAATGTGTATGTTTTCTTCTCTATAAATTAAGAAATTTTTCAATTTAATAAATACTTTTAAGTAAGTGAAGTCATTATACGTTCCATTTGGCTCATGTTGATATATAGCGTTCTCAGGTCTACATATTTTTTTTTTAAGGTTGAACATAAAAAAAACACGAGATTACTGAAACTATTGGAGGTTGTTTTGATAAATCACAAAAAATGTAATAGCTTAAACGAATATGTAAGTTAATATACGGTATAATTAATATAGGGAAAAGAATTTTCACTCACCAAAGTTCTGTTATATTCTAAGTATTTTCTTCTCCTTCTTAATAATAATGGCTCTCATGTGTACCACCGAAGCAGCTTAAGAGTCAGGCAGGGTAGGCTGCCATATGCGAGCCGTACGGCATACAAGAAAGGCAGTGTGGCCAGCACTACGCTTCAGCCGCCCATTATTATCTCCAAGGATGTTATCACAGTTACTCATTTTCAACAGGCTGAGTCGACATGGGGGCTGAAAAACGCACCTTGATTTTATGGTGCGGGCCCGGGAATCGAACCAAGGACCTCTAGAATAGTAGCCAGATGCCATGCCCACTGGTCTACTGAGCAAACTGGTCTACTTCTACTGGTCTTCTTCTCCTTCTTCCGTCCAGTAATGTAAGACACTGTTGTTAATCTAACTTATAAACTCCTCGCCAACTTTAAAATTGTAACAGGATAGAGATTTTATACTTCATTTGAAATACAGAAGTCATGAGATAGTTTAGGTGCTCAACGTATTTCTAATTTTAATTTTGGAACTGTTTATAGTAAAAAAAAGTAACCTCTCACCACTGGACGATGAATGGGGTAGAAACAAGAGTCACTTCGACAGGTTTGACAGCAAAATAAAATAACTGATAACTAAAAACACGATATTGTGTGTGGGTGGCGCTAAATGTTTCTTACAGGAGAAACTATAAACTTTTGTTAAAAGGAATGATAATTATTGTTGCAAAGATTTGATGCCATACGGGAAAAGAAGATTCTAAAAATGTGACATAACATTGTAAATGAGATGAGAAAAATTTTCGAAAGGTTCATATTAAAATTCTGGAATATTAAAAATGTTTATATCTCCGAAATTTTCTGAGGAGCTGGCAACTCTTGAGTCTGTACGTGATTCGGTTGCGACGGTATACGGTACGTATGAGTCAAGGCCAGCTGTGTTTCTGACTTACCGAATGTGCCGAGTGTTGCGCTAGTGTAGGCAGTCCTGTCAGTAGGCAGCCTCTTAGCGAGTACTGTACCGACTCCAGTATCGCGTGTGTGTGCGGAAGTCTTTATGTTTCATCAGTTTTTTTATTCTTCGTTTACTCTTCGATTTTTTTATAACTTTCTCTTTCAATTCCACCAATTACTCCACAGTCGCCTTCTCTCCTTCCTGGATTCCGGTTCCCATACGGCTCTTCTCTTTTACAATTCACTGGTTTCCATCCTCTGTACGTGGTTTAGCCGCTACAAACTTCTTGCTGTTATGACGACCTCTGTAGCTAGTTTGCTGTAGACACGTGGAACATTTGTCCTGCTAAACATATCCACTACCCGTTTTACGTCCCACCCGATATTCTCTTCTTCTGATAGTTCGTATCCGTTTCGGATGTTGGATACCATACAGACTATTTTAACTTTCTGTACTGCTGCACGGAATAAGTCAGTTGTATTCGTGGCAAATCAGGTCCTTACATTTCTCAGCCATGAGATTCTCGGTCGCCCAACTCCTCTCTTTCCAAGTAGTTTTCCCTGTAGTATGGACTGCAATAACTAAAATCTTTGATCATTTCTAATGAGATGTCCCAGATACTGAAGCTTTCTTATCTTCACTGTGTTAATAACTTTCCTAACTTTCTGCACCTTCCTAAGAACTTCAACATTGGTCATATGTACTGTCCACGAAACGCTCAGTATTCTACGGTCAAGCCCCGATTCAAAAGATTCAAATGTTTTAGTTGTGGCTTTAGTGAAAGTCCAAGATTCTACTACGTAGATGAGGACCAAGAATACGTAACAAAGTAGAAGTCGCATCTTGTGTTTATTGTTAAATCGTGACTATACGGCACATACTATAGTATAATTATCCACATAACGATAATTGTTGTGAAAAACGCAACGAAATGAATAGATGTAGACTGTGAGAATTTTGAATTGCCTGGAGGACAGTTAGGAGTGTAGACAGAGATGATAGACGAAGCGCTAAACGGTGAGGATGTGAGGACGAGGACTTTGGCTGTTTCTTGTCAACAACAGACAGTTTCACTAAAGTGGCAGAAGGAATCAGTTGGAAAGCAACTTATTGTGTGAATTGTACATTATATGTATCAGATTGTAATTAATACAGACAGAAATTGCGTGATGAGTTTTTTGAAAGAATCAACAACTTCAAAATCCAAGATTCTACACCGTAGAAGAGGACCGAGAATACATAGCAGCGTAAAAGTCTCATCTTACACGATATGCTAGTAATCACTTTTATTTCACATCTGCTTACTGCCTCCTATCCGTTTGTTTCTATAATACACAATTCAGATCCATATAGCTTCTCAATATCAGTATAGTTTAATAAACATTTGTTATTTGGCTTGTACTCGACTGCCTTTGTCTGTAGTTTAAAAGGCAGGTAAAATAAGATTCACGCAAAAGTTTCACTAACTATAGGAACACTATAATGTTTACAGTACAAATACTCTTTATGGAGTTTACTTGTTTAAAAGCTTATATATAGTTAGTTTAACGGCTTAATAATACAAGTTTACAAAGTTTACATAATGTAGTTTACTGCTTGCTGCTGGCGCATAGAATCGGCACTGACTGTTTCCGGACTCCCCACCCACACTGCTGCTGGTTTTGTAGTGGGACAGCCTCCCCACTCTTGACAGACGTTGAACAGCCTTGTTCTTAATAGATGACTGATCATTTCAGCATACGTGTTCTCTTTGCTTAAACAGTATGTAAATTATTATTGACTCCTACACTTTACATATAAATGGGAGCAACCAAGGGGATGCATATTTTTTACATAAATAAATATTATGAAATTATGCCACTTTGTTAACTAAACCTAATTGTTTTAGAACCGTAAATACAGTAAATTGGAGTTCGTAAGGCTTTCTCTACCTACGTCCATATAAATGGAAACATTACTAGCCGGGGCTGTTAGATTGATTGATGCTGGTTTCCAGCTTACGTCCATAGGTTATGCTGATATTAATGTCTATATAAGTGAGCCTTCTTAGACTAAACACAACCTACCTCATCACTGTGGTGAATTGGTGGACACCGTGCCAATTGTTACCTGCACTGATGATGGCCTTTGTTGGGAGGCCGAAAAGTCTGTCAGCAAAGATTCCAGATCACCGGCTAACAGCCTAACTAATAATGATTCCAACAAATTAGTAAATTACATAAAACCTATAGCAGACAAATTTGTAATTTTTTTAGTAATGAGGTAGTGAACAAATCGATAAATAGGGGCTTCCTGAAAACAAACAGAACGTGGAAAATGCATAGCTTAATATTGAGAACAAAGATTCTGATAAAGCGAGCATTTCATAATCATCATCATCTTCTTCAAGGATTAAACCAAGGATGGTTTGTTTCGGTCTCATTTGATTACAGGCAAAGATTACAGTTGGTCACTCCAGCGATTCCTCGGGTGTCCTACACCTGTCCGTCCCCTCGGCTTATAGTCCCAGAGTTGTTTGGGGATGCGGGAGTCATCCATTCGGCAAAGATGTTCTACCAATCCAGCCGATACTGGGCGATCCTGTCGAGTATACTCATAATATTCAGTTCCTGCCGTATATCTGAGGTTCTTCTATGATCATGGAGACTGCCACGTGGCTGAGAAATCTAATTTCAGCCGCTTGGATGCTACTAGCCTGGCCTTTCGCTAAAATCTTATTCACAGACTCATAAAGAAGTGTGGGAAGAGCCATCACCTTGTAGAATGTTAGGTGTGTTCCTTTATTTGCTGACTTAAGGGTTCGCCTAATTGTCCCGGACGTAAGTTTGAACTTATGCAACTTATTCACAACATCGCTGCTAGCATTATAATACACAAGAGACAGAGTCAAGGATATAAACCTCACTTAAATAGATGAACGAAGAAGAACGCTACTGTCTTGTGTTTTCTAAAAAGAGGAGTATAAATCATTGTAATATTCTCAGAATAGAGACGTTTTGCCGTGTTTGTAGTAAATCATATCCAGTCGTGCAAAGTCATTAATTACCCAGCTTTCGTATTTACAGATATTCTCCATAAAGCACGTCTTATCTACACGTAAACAATTTTATTTAAACTCTAATAAAGACTAAACAAAGCGTTACCGCAAATTATGGAATCCGTGTGGTGTAAAATGAAATGGTGTCGTGTGAAGCAGAAACACTACATCTTGTGCGCCACCAGAGTATTATAAATACTCTTGTGTTATTAAAGAATTTATTACTATTGTCTGCCAAAAAATTTTTTGAAATATTATAAAAACACCATATTAATTGATGACTCGTTGGGCAGTTGGTGAAACATATTAATACAAAGGTTATTAAAAAATATGTGAACACTTGTTACGTTTCACAGTTTTTATTTAACTCTGACAGCTGTTTCAGCTTTTAGCTCTTTATTGCCAAAGAGAGCTATGAACAACTAAACAAAGGATGTTAGTGTAGTCAACATCTGTTTAGGGCGTGTATCCGGACATGTGTGGGCGTGATTATGGGGGAGGGTGTTGGAGAAGCAAAGGGAAGGTCAAGTGTCTGAAAAAAGTAAATATTATCTGAATGCAAATTGTGAAGTTAATTGTATGCAAAATAAGTTAATTGTATGCAAAATTAGTTTAGTTAATTTTTATATTTTTCATTTAGATTATATTGGCGGACACCGTGTCAACTGTTACTATTACTGATGACGACCAGCGATTATGAGGCCGAAACGTTTGTGAACATAAATACTTGATGACGGTCTAACAACCTGGTCAATAAAGTTTCCAACTATCCATGTAGAAAGCAAACCTCAAGTTCCGTATAGGTAAAAATTAAGAAAAAAAATACATTCTTTCGATGGATTTGAAATATGTTTCCTAACATTTCTAACGTCGTTGTGTTTTACGTTTTTACCTTTTGACCTTCACCTTTTTGTCGAGTCTCGTCACAGTATAGAAAGCCTAAAATATAACTCGCCCATATAGTTTTGTTCGATTGCCGTTCCATGGATCGGTTCTGTTAAATTATTGGACACCAGAAAAGTTAATACTGACAATTATATTTATTACTGAAACTTCTACAGTTACTACAATCACACTCCAATTGCAATATTTCTCCTTACCACTAGACTTACTCACCGATAGGTAATGATCTGAAATTTCGTACTAAGATAAATTCATACAAATACATATTATATGGTGTGGAGTCCAATTTCACAAGAGATGAAATTGATTTTGCTGAAGTCCATTTGCCACATTTTCTCGCCGTCACCCAAACAAAATATATTCGACGGCCAAAGTATTACAAAGGGTCTCTCTGTGTTGCGTATTGATCTCGCCGAGTAAATACGCGAGCCCTTTCATTGCCGTCACAGTCACAACGGCCGTACTCAAAGCCATACAATCTCAGAGTCAAGATTACCTCTTCAGGTTGCGCGCACAACAAAATATTTTCTCTCCTTCTGAAACAAAATGGTTTCAACTGAAAATCGTCGTTTCGCTTTCTCATAAAAATACAGGATTCAGTAAAAGAAAGCAGATTTCTTTTCCTTATATGAAGCTTTGAAAGTATTCGTGTTGACGTAAAGTTCAGTTTGTAGTTTAAACTTCTATAGACATCATTAAATTAACATAATATATAAAAGTGTTAACAAACTATTGATAATGTGATGTATTTATCATATACACACACTTATTGTTTACTAATGGTACCTATAATCTCAATTTTCTATTGTAGTGTATTTATTGTTCATAGCCTAAAGGTACCATACATATGATTTGCAATAAAGTTTTAATTACTCACTTCCTTCAATTCGATCGATTTCGGTCATAGACCATCGTCGGGTCATAATATCCCTTGCAGTCACAATATCGTAAAACAGCTACTATTTACAAAAACGAATTCCTAGACATTGATTAATGAACATGATACGTACGTCGGTGTCCAATGTTTCTGTATCACGTTCATTAATGAATGTCTAGGAATTCGTTTTTGTAAATAGTGGCTGTTTTACGATATTGTGACCCCAAGTGCACTGTATATGACCTGACGATGGTCTATGGCCGAAATTGATCGTATTTAAGAATGTGAGTAATTACAACTTCATTGCAAATCATATGCATGGTACCTTTATGCTATGAACAATGAATACACTACAATAGAAAGTTAATAGACTTGTCTCTGTCCCCAACTTTACCAGGACGCGAGTAGCTAGTACGCTCTATATATTGCAGGATGCACAACTCGCTCAGACATTACATTCTTTTTTTAAAACTTGATATTCTATTTCTGACCCTGCGTTTCCAGAGTACAAAAATTTTCTATGCAAATACTACGTACAGATATCGTTTAACACGGTTCCCTTTAGTCTGACATCTGGAACGAATGTTTACAATGCTTGTCATTTTCACATATTTTTTTGCAACCCGAGGCCTTATAATTTTGAAATTTCCAAACCAAAACACTTTACTGAGGTTGTGTGTAAATTATCTTTAATTAGTTTCCTTCTTGGCTTTTTGCTAATTTTTTCGGTAGTCTATTTGCAATCGCTGTTTGTGCCTTGATGGTAAAAGTTTTTAAAATTCTAAAATTCAGAAATCCATTCAGTTTGTGGCTAAACTTCATTTGAATTGGATATCATTCACGGACATGTTCCAATTTTTACAAAATTTTAACACGTCACTTTTACCTCCTACTCTCCGTGTTTCAGTATATCAATGCCAAACACAATACGCTTTGTAGCATAAGTCTACGGATACGCATGCCAAAACTAACAACAATAGGTTGTTTAATTAATAACGTTGTGTTGATGGTTACAATCAGAAACAGAAATAACACTGATAGACACCACTACAGAAGTTTGTTTTATACTGTTGTTGTTATTTTCGATCTGACGATGAGCTGAGAACCTTGAAAGCGGAATAGATTAGAAGCGAATTTTATTTCTAAAATTACAAGATAAAGATAGTTTACAACGAATTTTTATTGATTTACCTCTAATTACTTCACACTCTTTGTATGATTTAGATGCAAAGAAGGTTAAATAATTCAACATTTTTTGTGCGTACAAAAACGGTAAAGGGAACAGTCTGCAGCAACCTGAATTGTTTACTTTTTCACAGGTCCTTTTTAAAGTTTTTACTCGACCTAGAATCGTTAAAATAGACAATTTAAGTTACAAATAACCGGAACGGTTTTACTGTACATATCGTCTTCTTGTGATAGCTTCTATCCATTTCGGATGTTGGAAATCATACAGACTATTTTTAATTTCTGTACTGCTGCACGGAATAAATCTGTTGTATTCATGCCAAACCAGGTCCTGTGCCGAAGGGCTCGGAATATTTAAATATCGGTATGGAGAACCATACATGACTTCCATGTTCTAAGATTTATATTTAAAATCATATTCGAAATGAAATATTACCATAGAAACTACTTCTTTCTACTTATTGCTTCAGCTTTAACCACGGTACTGTGGTCACTAACGTATACCACCTGACGTTTACGCAGTCGATTTTCACTGATGATGGCAGTCGATGGACTGCCGAAAAGTCTGGTTTTGCAGAAAACATTGGACTACGGCTAAACAGCCCGGGAAGGAATTTTAACAAAGAACTACTTCTTTGGTGCCGATAACGTAGTACACATAAAAAATTCTCCCCTCCCCAATCAACTATAATTTTCATTAATAGAAAATTACCCCCACCCCGTTCACTTAACCTCTTCATTTATAGATATTTCATCTACGCTTCTACAGTGGATTATTATGAGCTTCTTATTAGGATGCATTATTTATCAAAATTAAGTACTTTACTCTTGTTAAAACATAAAACGTTGCTGGTAAATTACCCCTTTCTCTTAACCGATCTTCACCAAAATCAATAGACCTTCAGTCCTCTACAATTCAGGGATGCATGCAAAAAAATATTTGATTCTGTTTGAATGTGCGACAGTTATCGTTCGTCATATAAACAATTACCCTTGTTAAAACATAAAACGTTGCTGGTAAACTACCACTCTCCCTTAACCGATCTTCACCAAAAAAACAGATCTAACAACCTCTAAAATTCAGGGGTGTACGCAGAACATTATTTGATTCTGTTTGAATTTGCAAGAGTTATCTTTCGCAAAAAAATTACCCTTCTTAAAACATGAAATGATGCTGGTAAACTACCCCTTTCCCTTAACCGATCTTCAACAAAATCAACAGACCTTGAGTTCTCTTTAATTCAAAAGGGTATGCAAAAACGTAGTCGATTCTGTTTGAATTTGCGGCAGTTATCGTTCGTCATATAAAAAATTACCTTTGTTAAAACATAAAATGTTGCAGGTAAACTACCCCTTCCCCTCAACCGATCTTCACTAAAACCAATAGGTCTTGAGAACTCTATAATTCAGGTCTGTATGCAAAAGAGTAGTTGATTCTGTTTGAATTTGCGGCTGTTATCGTTTGCCATAGAAAAAAATTACACTTGTTTGAAAAAAAACCGTTGCCGGTAAACTACCTCTTTCCCTTAACCGATCTTCACCTAAAACAATAGGTCTTGAGTACTCTACAGATCAGGGCTGTATGCAAAACATTATTTGATTCTGTTTCAATTTGCAGCTCTTATAGTTTGCCATAGAAAAACCCTTGTTAAAACATAAAACGATGCTGGTAAACTACCCCTTTCCCTTAACCGATCTTCACCAAAAACAATACATCTTGAGAACTCTACAATTCAGGGCTGTATGCTAAAGAGTAGTTGATTCTGTTTGAATTTGCGGCTGTTATCGTTTGCCATATGAAACAATTACCCTTGATTAAAAAAAAACCGTTGCAGGTAAACTACCCATTTCCCTCAACCGACCTTCACCAAAAACTGTAGGTCGTGAGTACTCTAAAAATCAGGGCTGTATGCAAAAAATGATTTGTTTGAGTTTGAATTTGCGGCTGTTATCGTTTGCCAAAGAAAAAAATTAACTTGTTTAAAAAAAAAAGTTGCAGGTAAACTACCCCTTTCCATTAACTGATCTTCACCAAAATCAACAAGTCTTTAGTAATCTACAAATCAGGGCGACATGTAAAACATTATTTGATTCTGTTTGAATTTGCGACTCTTATCGTTTGCCATAAAAATTACCCTTTTAAAACATAAAACGTTGCAGGCAAACTACCCCTTTCCCTTAACCGATCTTCACCTAAAACAATAGGTCTTGAGTACTCTACAGATCAGGGCTGTATGCAAAACATTATTTGATTCTGTTTGAACTTGCGGCTCTTATCGTTTGCCATAGAAAATACCCTTTTAAAACATAAAACGTAGCCGGTAAACTACCCCTTTCCCTTAACCGATCTTCACCAAAATCAATAGGTCTTGAGAACTCTATAATTTACGGCTGTATGCAAATAATCATTTGATTGTGTTTGAATTTGCGGCTGTTATCGTTTGCCATATAAAATACCCTTGTTAAAACATAAAACGTTGCTAGTAAACTACCCCTTTCCCTTAACCGATCTTCACCAAAAACAATAGGTCTTGAGAACTCTACAATTCAGGGCTGTATGCGAAACAATAATGCAGGCCGTCGATCAGTTGATGAACAGCCCGTTGCACGTAAACCCGAAGCCTCGTGGTTAAATGTGAAACGCGAAACGGCCTCATTTCCAATTTCGGTCTCCTTCGGTGTCTGACGGCCTTGGAAGGAATTTCTGCCAACGCTACATTCTTTAATACTATGTGTCACTGATCGAGAGTGTCTCAGCGTCCTCGATCCGCCAAGAGTAAGGGAGAGGCTGAGATGGTGACCTGACCATCTGTCACCATCGGCAGGGATGTCGACCGAAAGCTCCCCAACACCGTCGGACACACACGCACACATGCTCCAGGAGATCAGGAGGACAGTCGCCCTAAGGAGAGTGAACAACTGTTTCCAGCTCACCAACAACCCGGCTAATCGTCATCATCACAGGCGGTAACACCAACCAGCATTAAAATACAGGTGGGAAATTTCCATTTATACAGACTCAACAATTACTACACTTTTGGTGCTCGAAGCAGACATGGACATGTATATGGACTATATTTTCAAATTGTAATTGCCAAAAATTGTGTGAGAACATGTCTAGTCAATACATAATTCTGTTTCACTATAGCCTGTGTTAAAAAGGGCATTCACTTTTATGTAATAAAAGTGTTAAAATTACTTTTATTCCTGTTGTTACAGCACATTGAATATATATAAATATATTGTCTAGAAAATTAAAAACGACGAATGTTATATGCATTAAGCAATGAAACAGATCAAGTTTGTTAGAACTAGCCCTGTAAAAATATATATATGTTGATTCGTATGGTTGACCGTATGGGAGCCCGTGTTTGTCAGGCTGTTGATTAATTTTGTTAATTACATTCATGAATATAGGTAGAAAGGTTTTGGTATAATTAATTTTTCTCTTTTTTTTTAATGATCAGAATTTTGTCCGAACATGTCCGCTCATTACTTACTATCATATATTACTATATGAATTAAGAGTTTCCACTCGTGATACTGGGCATTGATCTTATGGTTGCTGGTGGTGATTTCCATACACGTGCATTCAATATATATATATATATATATATATATATATATATATATATATATTTCTATTTAAAACTTAAGATATAACAGAAGATAACTGCAAGAACTATTCCTGTACATTCTTATTATTACAATTTCTAAATTTTTAATATATTCCATGCTTGTATAATTATATAGTTATATTACAAGAATTATTGCCATAAGCTGTAGTGAAATTTATTGATTATGAAACACTAATAAAAGGAATTGTTACTGTTTAAATAGTGTCTTCTTGCAAGTCCTGTCACAATGGGTTCCAGCCATTTTTTTGCTTCCATCTAGACAATGTGTCTAGTTTTAAATATTTTACGTAACCGCAATATGCCGTTACAGTCCTTAAATTTCTCAGCTATAATACTCTCAGTCGCCCAACTCCTCTCTTTCTAAGTATTTTCACTCTGATATGGACTGCAATAAGTAAAATCTCTGTTCATTTCTCATGAAATTTCCCAGATACTGAAGATTTCTTATCTTCACTGTGATAATAACTTTGATTTCTTTCCTCATCTTTTTAAGAACTTCAACATTAGTTATATGTGCTGTCCATGAAATGCTCAGTATTCAACGGTAAAACCACATTTCGAACGATTCCAATTTTTTAGTAGTGGCGTCAGTCAGAGTCTAAGATTCTACACCGTAGAAGCGGGCCGAGAATACGTTAGCAGTGAAAAAGTCTCATCTTTGTGTTTACTGTTAAATCGTGACTTTTGAATAAACTGCTCATTCTAGTGTACACTGCTCTTGCCTTTTCAATTCTGCTCTTTATTTTTAGAGAGTAGTCCAATTGTTCATTGACTAGAGTACCAAGATAAGTACACGTTCAACTGGCCTTTAGTTGTTACTGTACATATAGTTCGTAAATATACCTGCACCTCAGTACTCTAGCCTCCTGTTTTAGGACAGACATTCTTCGAAAAATTGTTTTTTCAGAGGCATTAAAGCAATAACATATTTTTCCATCTTCTGGCCCAATTAACACATGCTAAGGTTAATATTAATCTTAGTGTGCTTTTATAATTCCTGATTTATTGTTTGGGTGGACGCCTTGAGACCTAAACGTATCTTAGGTTAGGTTAGAAAAGGAAAGTATAGTTACCACTGATCGTCGCATTGTACATTGGAAAACAAAATATAAGACACCAATAAAGTCATTATTAACCAGATATAATTATCACAATTAGACAGTTTGTAATCAAAAAAATAGTTCCTTACAACATACCAAATAAAAATTTTTCACACGCAATAATAAGGTCAACGACTAGAGTCTCGCATAATTATGAAACACATAACACTTTGCCACAATACCATGAACCGCACTGGAGTAAATCACCACTAAAAACTGAACTAGCGTCGCTGAAGTCTCGTATTTATACCTCGCTGAGATTTCAGCACATTCCGTAATACGCGTGTACTAGAAAACACTAGAGCGTAATTGATTGCATCCTTGAAAATAGCGTGAGCTGACCGGTATGATCTGGAAAAGTCTCGTTGCGGACGCGTGAAAAGTGTCACGTGATTGTCCTTCATCTCGAAGTGGCAGCAATATGTACGCACACACGCACATTATAGCCGGGCTCCTCTGAGAAACCCGTAGCATGTTCTGTAATGTCGTAACAGTATGTTTTATTCACTTTTACATCCTTTATTCACATCTTTAGGTTAGGCCAAGTTTGAAGATAAACATATTAAAATTGCCACTTTCTCAAAATGTTTGATTTATAAAAATATGGACTTTTACGAATAAAATGGTCTATAATTTATGATACAAATAAATTCGTAAAAAGGTTTTATGAAGAATCTGAAGTATGTGTGCAGACAATAAAGTCATTCAAATTTTGAACACAATTTTTTCAGTATTAGACAACATATTTTATAAATGGTTTTCAAAGTGATGTACTTTTCAATTGTGTTAAAGTCGATATTGGAAACTTTGAAGTCAACAATATCGCTACATGTATGTTTAGTTTTTGTGTCTGAATATAGTGTTTGGTCATGAATTTGAGTTTTATTAATTTCCACTAATATACTTGAAACGCGATATTTGAAAAACCATATTTTTTAACACTTAAGTACATATACTTCACAAAATATGCTACACGACCTTTAAATGTCCAGTGAGGACTAAGATAATTATATGCAACAGCACTTTAGAACAAGTGAGCCGTTCAAGTATCTCGACTATACAGTAAGCTATGAATCTGAATATGATATAAGAGAGAAGATAGACAAATTTAGGAATATTTGTAGTACAATTCATAGACATATTAAAAATAAAATAAGACACAGCGAAAGGATTACATATTATCCGACAATTGCAATATCCACTTTGCATTTATGATCGTGGGTCATGACAAAAAAGGAAAGGGACAAGATTCAGAGTGCTGAAATGCAGTTCCTTCCAAATACTTTAAATCATATATTGCAAGATACAATAAGGAATGAAGATATCAGAGCAGAACTCAAAGAAAAGTACATAAATGAAATTATTGCAACTTACAGAAGACAATGGTGTCATCATCTGCAACGGATGACAGAGGATCGATTGCCGAAAGCGGAATTGAACTATAAAGCCATTGGTAGAAGAGATGTGGGTCGCACGAGAATGAGATGGGTGCCGGAACAGGTTTATATAAACTAATCCTTGAAGAGGAGAAGAAGAAGAAGAACTATGCTACTAATGGTATTGAAATTTTCAGAGCTAATGTAAGCTACTCATCGCTACCTACTGAAACAGAGTCAAAGAACTAAAGTGTAAACTTTGGCTACTTTAAAAATATATGGTTATTACTTACTTGAAAAAGAGATTGTAACATAAAAATAGATATAAATTGTGTCGTGGGCATAAAAATTAAATAATTCTGTTTCGGTATATACAAAACATGTACGTAAAACAGCGACAAAAATTTCAAGTCCTTATGTCATTAGCTTTTAGACAAAAATGTGAATAAATTTGAGAAAATTAACGTTGTCAAAATGTTGATGTTCTTAGAAAGATGAAGAAAGAAAGTAAGTTATTAACACAGTGAAGATAAGAAAGTTTCAGTATCTGGGAAACTTCATGAGAAATGAACAGACTTTACTTATTGCAGTCCATACTACAGGGAAAAGTACTTGGAAAGAGAGGAGTTGGGCGTCCGAGAATCTCATGGCTGAGAAATTTAAGGACCATGTTTGGCATGGATACAACATACTTATTCCGTGAAGCAGTACAGAGTGTTAAAATAGTCTGTATGTTATCCAACATCCGAAACGGATAGGAACTATCAGAAGAAGAACATTGTCAACACGTCGCCTGCCGACTCTGCTTAATTCAGATGTATGAAGTCATTCGCCCTCCCACGTTACCGTATCTTCTCGTTTACTTTAGAAAGCTTAATTTCAATTGTGTCAGTACTTTGTTTCCATTGTTGTTTCCACACAATTTAGCATTATTCGGTAAGTTAAGACAAATTTCTCATCAGTCTATATTCTTTAAACCAATAACATTAACCTTCTCATTTTAATAATTGTGTAAGTAATTATTTGGTTATGACTTACCTCATAATGTTCCAGGAATTATTGGATATTTTCCTTACGACACACTTGAGGACAGTGCGGTTTTTGTCACCAGTAGCAAGCTATTCAATTATTATTTAATTAACAGTCACGTCACATTACGTAATTGAAAACGCAATTCATTTTAATAGTAGACTTATTTTGCTTATTACCGTGGCATGATCGTATCGTTTATAAGATATCTACTAAATAAAGATACCAACTTAGGTTATTTATCTAAGTGGCATAATTTGATAATATTATTTATCCAAATAAATATGCATCCCCTTGGTTGCGCCCAATTTATATATCATGTGTAGGAGTCAATAATAACTTACATACTGTTTGAGGAAAGGGAACATGTATAATCTTTAAGATAGGTTAGATACCTGTTATTCCTTCATGCAACTTACTTTGGTCGCTAGGCACGACGCGTTTCAGGATCAAGTTCCCATCTTCAGGTGATGACTCGGGTCGAGCTCGTCAGTTCATAAAAACACATCCATAAAAACACTGAATTCACCGGAATTAAAAACACTGACGAGCTCGACCCTAGTGATCATCACCTGAAGATGGGACCTTTATCCTGAAACATGTCGTGCCTAGCTACCAAAGTAAGTTCCATGAAGGAATAACAGGTATCTAACCTATTTTAAAGATTAACCATTGCAACTTGGTGACCATACACACAAAGAATAGAACATGTATGCTGGAATGATCAGACATCTATTAAGAACAAAGCAGTCTACCACAAACCAAAAAGTTAATGTTGATTAAACTATACTGATATCGACGAACTATATGTATTATAGAAACAAACGGATAGGAGGCCGTAAGTAGTTATGAAATAAAAGTGATTACCAAAGGTGAAATATCGGGTAGGACGTAAAACGGGTAGTGGATATGTTAGCAGGACAAATGTTCCAAGTGTCTACAGTAAACTAGCTATAGAGTTGGCCGTAACAACAAGAAGATAGCAGTGGCTAGACCACGTACAGAGAAAGGAAACCGGTGAATTGTAGAAGAGAGTAGCCGTATGGAGGCCGGAATCGTGGAAGGAGAGAAGGCGACTGTGGCGTAATTAGGGAAATTGAAAGACAAAAGTATAAAAAATGAAAGAGTAAACCAAGAATTAAAAAAAAAACTGAGGAAACAAACATTTGCCCACACACAAGTAATGTACACAATAGTTTAACCGGACTTAAACTAAATGATGTTTCAACGTTTTTTCTAACAACTAGAACAAGAATGTTCTGTCAAAAGTTTTTCCCTCCAGTGATAACAGCAGCAATCAAGTGACTGCACGGGCAATTACAGTGTCAGTGCCTCGGGGAGCGGCACCGGCAGCCAGACGTTATAACTTTCTTTGGATTGGATTCAGCTGTACTGTAAAGCTGTCTCCCCGCTGCTGCTGACTCAACCTTACGCTACAGTAAATCTACACCCGGCACAGTCCGCATGCCTTATAAACTCTGCTTCTTGAACAACGTATGTCAGACATACGTATATATAAGTATATTTTCAAGTTGTATTTATGTTTGATTTTGGGTCACATTCATATACATAAATAATAATATTATAAACTAATAATAATTAGCTTAACAAAGCTAACAAAACTGTTTAAAAACATAAACATTAAAATAGCATACAAAACTAATAAAAATAATTTCCAAAAACTAAATAACCTACACAAAAAAGATAATTCAACAACTAATGGTATATACAAAATTGAATGCCAAGATTGCAATAAATGTTACATAGGACAAACAAAAATACAACTAAAAAAACTTTATTTTTAACACCTAAATGCATACAAAAAAACCAGAAAAATATATATTTAATTTGGCCACACATGCAATAAACACAGGACATGAATTCCCAGACATAACCAACATGACACTAATAAAACACATACCACACAAATAAGTGTGGGAAATTTACAAGTATACAAACACGAAACAAACTAATACGTGAGTAAATACAAATCAATACAAAACATGACACAATTTTCAAAGCACTCAACATCGAAAATTTACAAAAAGCTAATACATACACCACAATCACACACAATAATATCAGTTTAAAGTACCAAAAATCAACAGAAAAGCATAACAAAAACCAACGAAATACAAGTACTCCACAAGATTCAAAATTAAGAAGGCTGAGGATGGGAACACTATGTTTCCCGAAACATGTCCAAATAATGGGAGAAAAAACATCTTGAGGAAAAGTAAATATAAATTTTAAATATATTATATATCCATCAAGATATAGACTGTAGCAAAAAGTGTTTGAATTAATTGTATTTTGTATTTATTTTAACTTAAAATAAAATAAACTACATCCACAAAATTAAGAAATTAATAGGACTACAATTTTATACATATGTTGGTACTAAAATCGTGGAAAATTACTTTTTCTGTACTCATATGGAAGAGGCATAGCACTACACGCTCACACACACACACACACACACACACACACACACACACACACACACACACACACACACACACACAGAGGAGTTATTATTTAAATACAGATCATAGATTTCAATCTGAGCTAACGAGGCTGTTGAACAAGCTGTAGGGTTACACACGTTCATAGATAGTGTTACAAATAGAACCAACTAGATTAGCCGAGAGAGTCCCCGCCTCGTCCTCTCCCTCAATGTAGCAGGTGTTGCCTCAGCCAAGCCCGAGTTCAAGTTTGTTCTAGAGTCTTCAAGAGGCTACTTGAGATATGTATTAGCGTCAGCATTAAGTGGCGTGCAAATTGAGGATGGGAGATATTGCTTGAAGGCGTGCGCTATATATAAAAAGCCATAGCAGCCCGCTTATGGAGCAGTTCGTTGAGCGATTTCTCCTTAGTGCGGATCGAGTAGTGTTTGTGTAAAGCGTTATTGTGTTAGTGCGGAATTCTTTGTAGTTGACATTATTATTGCGTATGAAAAAGTTTAACTTGGATTATTGTACAAGTTAATTATAAACTGTTATTTGTGATAATTAAAGGTGGTTTTTACTGACTTCATTGGTGTCTTGAATTTTGTATTCCACTGTACCATACGACGATCAGTTAGATCCTCGTAACAATATTATGTAATGACGACACATCTGTTTCTAACTAAATATTTTCTGTGTAAACAAAAGAATGCAAAAATAAACAGGAAACCGAAACAAGACACAATAATGATAGAATATACTGTAGAACACTCGTCACCTCTAAACCATAAAAGTAAGATAGAAATAGAACGGCCAAGGAGATGATCGCTTTGTAAAAACTGAAACACGGTGCATCCAAATGTCTTTAGTTTGAGATGAAAATATGGCAAAATTGTCGAGTGTAGATGACACTATTTATAATTACGTCAGTTGTGACATTACATGCGTGCAGTGTTACGTTTTTTAAAGTTTTTAGGAGACAGACAAAACAATTAAACAATATAAATTATGTCTATTGACGATTCAAAACGAGAGACTAAAACCTTAGGTAGAGTTAGAGTATTAGTGTATTACGGCGATACAATAAAAATGAAGACGGCATAAATGTGTAGCCACAGTACATGATAAAGAAACTGAAGGAAAAGGAAGGAAACAGAAATGTTTCCTAGCTGTGCGCAAATGAATCTGATCTCAGACTGCACAGTATTGTGTGTGTGTGTGTGTGTGTGTGTGTGTGTGTACACACATACACACACACACTATATGTATGTTAAATTTTAAACTTCTGTGACAGAATCTAAACTATATACTGTAATCACTGCTAGAGGATGAAGTTATGAAACAGCTGCGGAAGTATATTTCAGTTTGCTGAAAATTTTGAACATTCGATACATGCAAGGCTTGGAAACGTGTAGCTTTTGCTGACAGCAAATATTAAAACTCTCAACGTAGTAATATGACACTGTCAAGTTGTGTTACATCTTTACTTCCTTGTTATTTGTCTACCGTTTGATGCAGTGTAGTGTATAACAGTTACAAGGTAAAGATTATCAAAGGTTTCTTGGTTTCTCGACAGGCTGGTTGTAATTGTATGTCTACATAATTGTACAAAACATAAAGTAACAAAATATTGTTAGCCATTACAGAACATTCCACATGTTTCTCGGATTTTCCAGTCGAACCCGTCTGTAATGTGTGTGTGTGTGTGTGTGTGTGTGTGTGTGTGTGGGTACATATTGCTGCTACTTTGAGATAAGGGACAATTACGAGACACTTGTCACGCGTCCACAACGAGACTCTTCTAGACCATACCTGTCCGCGTGCACTGTGTTCAAGGCCCCAATCAATTACGGTCTAGTGTTTTCTAGTAATTGACGCGTATTATCGATTATTCTGGAATCTCAGCGGGGTATAAATAAAAGCATTCAACGACGCTTAGTTTCAGTTTGAGTGGCGATTTATTCCAGTGAGTTTTGAAGTATTGTGGCGAAGTGTTATGTGTTTGATAACTGTGCAGGAATTAATTAGTTAACATTATTATTGGTGTGGACAAGTTAACTTGGTTTATTGTACGAGTAGAATCTTGTCGAATAACATGTTGATTACAAACTGTTAATTGTGATAATTAAAGATGGTTTTCAGTGTCTTAATTGGTGTTTTGTATTTTGTTGTCCACTGTACCATACGACGATCATTTAGACCGTCGTAACAGTATGGAAAATATGTAAGTTTCTGTGTTGTTCAGACATATGATGGAAATCTAGGTCAGAGATTGAAATAAAACACTGTTGACATCTTGTTTACTTACCGGTACCATAAATGATTTTTCCATAAATAGAAAATTATAACACAACATACAATTTTGATCCGCAATGGTTAGATCTAACATTAACACAACCACAAGCCAAAGATAACACGCAAGTATCATATTTTGATCCACACAAGTATGGTGTCAAACACACACACTGCTACTTAACTCACTGAACTCTGAATTGAGACTAACTTTTCTCCATCTAAAAACCGAACTGTTAGGACGTGGTCGGTTGCCATTAAACGCCATCACTTCGGCAACGTTTCGATTCCCTGCCGGGAATCTTCTACACTCCGCTAAAACATCTTATTCATGTTGCTTTTACCTGATACAGGTGTCGGGTAGTGTTCGGCGTACATCTGCCGCTATCCTGTTTTTAGTCTCTGTCGCTTCTTAGCGGCCTGAAGAAGATTCCCGTTGGGGAATAAAAACGTTGCCGACGTAATTACGTTTAATAACAACCGACCACGGCCTAACTGCCCGGCTTTTTGTCGTAATTTATTGTCACCGGCGGCCGTGCGAGCGTCAGACTAAAATGTTCTCTATCTCTTACTGTTTTATGTATAGTTTTCGATGACGTCATTCACAAACATAAGTCATTTTCGTATCAACAACTCGCTAGTATAGCCAAGCTATACGCTTATCTAGTTAATGAAGACGCACATATGTTGCCAGTATGAACAAGACCACTTAAATTACTTAGAGATTACTACAAACCATGTTACGAATACCGATATACACTTTATTGTCTTCTCCTATCGGTGACGACATCATCATCATCATCAACTGCTGCTGCTGTTGCTGCTGCTACTACTACTACTACTACTACTACTACTACGTACATCATCATCGACGTCATCATCATCATCATTTTCATCATCATCATCACCAGCATCGCCATAATCACCATCATCATTAACAGCAGCAACAGCAACAACATATGCTTACCTACTGATGAGCGAATGCTGTTCCATGTTATTCAATGAAACAGTTATGTTCTGTTAATTCATCCTCTATATTTAATCATACAATTTATGACGCCAATTTGTGTAGAAAATTTTCCTTCTTTGCAAAAATCTATGAAACTTTATAAATATTTGCAATACTCTTTACTCTTTATTGTTATCTATAAGTTTGTGTTTTACTGAAAATTTTATAATTTCTTTCTAATAACCTACATTTTCTTATAATGGTAGTTGGGGTATTATTGTCACAAGTCAAAACCTTGCACTGTCATGCAACATCAGTACCGGCACAATTCAAATTAGGGGGGGGGATTTGTTTTGTGCAGGAAGATGGGTGGGCCGTACATGACAAATTTTGACAATTGTAGAACGTCAAAGAAGCCCGAGATTGAATTATATCATTAATAATTAATTGTCTGATACAATCCCAGTATTTCATAGCTACAAGTGTCTTGCCAAACTCAATTTTATTTCTGCTAAAAATTCTGCTAAATTATATCACCTACAATAGTTTTGTTGCATATTCATTAAATTGCTCCTACGTCCTCTTTACACTTTAGTACCATAGTTATTTCCAAAGCGGGCCAGTTAATATGGTCACTCACCCCAATAGAGACTGTTGCAACTCAATCCGTATCTTTTATACCTTTTGTAGTTTCATCTTTGTTTCTGTTACGACCTCTACATTTGTATTTATCTAAAGATTTTGATTGTGACTGCGATAGATATCGACAGCAAAATAAGAGAATTTTCGACAGAATGCGGAAGTATCCTTGGAAAGCTTAAGGGGAGTCAGTACGTTTTTGAGACCAAAAATGGAAACAAACTTTGAACTTAAACACTTTTCATTTTTTCATTTTTAAGAAAATATATAGTTTTATCTACTTTAATGGTCATTTCGATTTTAAAAATGTATTAAATTAAAAGAAATGCACGATCCAAAGTTTGTGCGATTGAGAATTGATAGTTGGTGCATGTTCAATAAGGCAAAAAAAGATAGAACAATCTACAAACATGAGGACTCCCTACCAGAAGGAATAACGGAAGCTATTAAACCCGCATATGGAGACTTGTCTAATGAAGATCTCTTAAAACACTGTCTTTACGAGAAACGCAGAACGCGAACGAAAATTTCATAGTTCTAACTGGCAAAGAACCCCAACTACTGTACTTGTAGGCCTGCAAACTCTCAAACTTGCAACTAAATGCTGTATTGAAGGCTGTATTGAAAAGACAAATGTTCTTAAAAGGCTTCAGATCAATCTTGGGAAATTTATGTTTGGCGTTCTCAAACAGATTGACGCAGAACGTATACGTATACGAAAGGCTGAAAAGGAGACAGAGGACAAAATAGAAGACAAAGAGGAAGAAGAAGAAAACTGTTGCAAAAGTAGAAAGAAGAATGTAAAAGTGAATGTTATTGCGCTGGTGGATTTTAGAGTCATAAGCTTCTTTAAAGTCTCTTTTCAATTTAAGAACCAGTTTTTCTGAAAGTTATCATTTTTCAAGTTTAGTTATCTTTTTTCTAAACACCTATAAAACTTAGAAGCCTGATATTTTGCAGACATGCTATTTGTGTTTACAGAAGTTAGTCTTACCAGAATCATAAAAAATATTTATCAGAACTTAAGAAACAAAGTTTTAATTTAAAATTTTAAGTGAATAATTTTATAAGAGCTTAAATTTTTTTAACCGTAACCAGGCACAATATTTTAGTAAGCCTCCTACAGTATCAAAAGGTAAGTGTGCTTAGTACGTGTTGAAAATTTTATAGAGGTAGGATTAAATGTTTTGTTAATAATGGTACCTAAATCTAGATAACTTTTGTATACAAAAAAATATTGTTACGTTGGTCTTACTGATCGTCGTATGAAACAGTTAAAAACAAAATACAATACAATACAATCTAAATACCAGGTTTCATTATCACAATTAACAGTTTGTAATTAACAAGTTATTCAACAAGATTACACTCGTACAATAATTCAATTTAATTTGTCCACACCAATAATAACGTCAACTAATAGAGTCTCGCACAATAATCACTTTTTATTAATAACCAGTTGAACGCACAGAGTAAATCGCCCGACATAAAACTGACTTCCAAGCGGCAGGTATTGGCTATTTATAGTCTGCAGGGTTCCACAGTATGCGTCCTTAACAGGCCCTCGAAAATTCTAGGGGATACTTCAGCGCGGCCTTGGCAGAGACTCGCGCCGGCCGGGCCACTTGAGAAGCTTGTAGAACGACACTACCGACTATACCAGAATGTTCCGTATTGCATAACAAACTACTTGACCCGGAAAGGTACCGATTTTCCTTGAGATAACTTTATGTAGGACATTGAGCTGAAATTGTGTATGACTGGAAAACCCGGTTCCATCGTATAACAGTTAAGCAACTGACATTTTGGCGTTGGCAGGAAATAATGAATATTAATTAAAGGCCAGAAATGACTTTTATTGAGGTAATTTTAAGCTGTACATACTGGATGAACTGAGAAATGTGGACGCCCTACAGTCAAGAGTATCGTAGAATTCGTCAAGACATATTGCAGGAAATAGAGAATGAAGAATTATACCCCATGGGACTGATACCAAAGCATTATTGCAACATTATAAGTCTGTAGGCCAAAGGAATGTTTGGAAGAAATAAAAAGTGACCTTTTGAAGTCGGAAGAAGCAAGGCTCTGTATTCCTTGTTCGTGGATCTGTATTTTGTCACTATAATATTTGTGTTTAAAAATTGTACGTTATGAAGAATTAGGTATTTATGAAAAAAGTCCAAGTTATTTATGAAGAGAAGTCTAAGGTATTTATGAAAATTATTTCTGTAAAGTTTAAGTCGATGAAAAATTATTACAAACTTGCAGCTAAACAGAAAACGACACAATTACGAGGATCAGTTGAAAAGATCGCGGAGCGACATCTGTAGCTTAGCGGTTAAACTAAAATTTTCCGTATGCTGCAAGATTTGTATTTAACTTCTGTTAATTTCCAAATCTATCTATAAAATTTATTCATTGTTTTCAAGCAGTTTAAAATTGACGTCTAATGGGTGTTTTGAAGAACAGACAAAATCACATAGCGTGGTGTGATTCTTTGTTAAAACTTGTTTAGAGCCAATGGAGATTCAAAACGATATTGTAAATGTGTCAGGAGATGCTGCAACTTCAAAACCAACGGTTTTGTAAGTAGAAACTTCAGTTTAAACGTGGTTGTACAAGCATTGGAAACGTGATCGCACTGGAGGCCCAAAAAATGCAAAAAATCCAGATGCGGCACAACGCTTTTTCACACTAAGTTCTTGAGTTAAAGTATGACGCACACGCTCATTTGAGATGCCTATGATTTTAGCAACGTCATCCACTCCTCAAGCTGCGGTCTTACAACACTCTATGAAATTTTATCATTAACGCCATTTTTTTTCTACTTTTTGGACGTCCACTGCTGGGATAGTCTTCAGTGCTTGTACGACTACGTTTAAACTCGAGTGTGGCCCATTTACCGTTGTTTCTGTAGGCGCAGAATGTTTTAAAAATTTGCAATTTCTTTTTTATTTTCCATTGGCGCTAAAACGTTTTTAAAAGAAAATTCATCACAACACGATGTTTTATTTTGTGCATTTTAAAAACACGCGTGACAAAATTTCAAACAGTTGATAAAAAGTGAATAAATTGACAGATATGTCTGGAAATTAACAGGTGTTCACGCGAAATATACGTTTTGCAGCACACGAAAGATTTTAGTTCTACCACTGAGATGCTATAGATGTTGCTCCTCAAAATTTTTAACTAGAGACAAATATATATATATTAGTGTGAAAACCAAAAAGAGAACTAAATATATAGCGGATTATAAAATATAATTTGCCGGCAGTTCTGCTTCTTTATAATGTTATGATTTTGTAATGCAATTTTATAATTTGTCTTGTAAAAAAGGACCGCGGCTGTCAACTATTATATCTTTTTGAAAGAATTGGAGAAATTAAAAACGTTATAATCGGATTACAACTCAAGCAGGTGAATAATCTACTTACGAGATCTGCTTGGAAAATCCTACAGATTATTATAAAGCGTTAAATTACACTACTTGTGGATGTTACAAATTAAAAAATTTTATATTATTAAAGAGAACACTGGAGCTGTAATGTGTAAATAGGAGCTGATTCTGTGTAGGCTGAGACTAGTTTGAAGTTTGGACCAACATTTATCTAAGCAGTAATGAGACATTTAGGAATCTCATCATCATCATCATCATCTTCAAGGATTAAACCAAGGATGGTTTGTTCCCGTCTCAAATAGTCAAAGATTAGAGCTGATGACTCGGAAGTCCCAAACCTCTCGGTCCCCTCGGCTTATATTTCAGTATTTATTTGAGGATGCGGCAGGCGGCAGTCATCTCTTTGGCAAAGATGTCTCCCACCAATTCAGCCGATACTGAGCGATCCTGTCGAGTATACTCTTAATATTCAGTTCCTGCCGTATATCTGTGTTTCTTCGAAGATCATGGAGAGTATACCCTGCCATGTGCCTGAGAAATCTCATTTCAATCGCTTGGAAGAGACTGGCCTGGGCTTTTCTTAAAGTCCAATTCTCAGACCCATAAAGAAGGGTGGGAGGAGCCATCACCTTGTAGAATTTTAGGTGTGTTCCTTTATTTACTGATTTAATTTTTCGCCTAATGGTCCCTCACATAAGTTTAAACTTATGCAACTTATACAAACTTCATTGCATGCATTATAAGACACGCTGTAGTCCAGGTATTCAAAATTGCTAACTTATTAAAGAATTTTATATTATTAAAGACATCATGGGAGCTGTAGTGCGTAAATAGAAGTCGATTCTGTGTAGGATGAGACAATTTTGAAGGTTGGACTCCACATTTCCCTAAGGAGTAATGAGACATTCAAGATTCTTTTCGTATAATTTTATAAATACACATTATACAATGTATGCAACTCCTGAAAGGTATTTACCAAATGTTATCATATTATAATTTTTACGGAGACTGTAATTTTATTTTAATAATTAAAAATAGACTATTGTAATTCCTTGTATTTCTAACATTACTTATAAGACCGTATTCTGAAACATGGAACTAGCTTAGCAATAGTCCTAAGTTAAGCTATTATGAAATTCCGTTGATTCTTTTAATAACTCTGTTTGAGGATTGATACTCAGATTCCCTCCCACCATAGACACATCACTGGAAACTGATATATTTTTACTGGCTTATATCCAAATTAATTCCTATAACTGAGTGCCTTGGTTAATAACATCAACAAAATAAAAAAATGTTAGCTATGTAAAACCTTCGTGGCTAAGAGAATGATTATTATTATTGGTATAAAGTATATTCTTACGACGGTCTCACTGAAAGTCATATGGTATAGTGGAAAACGAAATAAAGACACCAATGAAGTCACTAATAACCACCTTTCATTACCACAATTAACAGTTTGAAATCAACTAGTCATTCAACAAGATTATACTCGTGCAATAATAATTCAGTTAAATTTGTCCGCTCGCTAATAATAACGTCAACTAATAGTGTCCCGCACAGTAATCACTTTTCACTAATAACCACTGGAACGCACAGAGTAATCTCCCGACGTAAACTGACTTCCAAGCGGCAGGTGTTGGCTACTTACATTCTGCAGGGTTCCATAATATGTGTCCTTAAAAACAAGCCATCGAAAATTCTAGGGGATACCTCAGCGCTGCCTAGGCAGAAACTCGCGCCGGCCGGGCCAGTTGAGAAGCTTGTAGAACGGCACTACCGACTATACCAAAATGTTCTTCAATACGGGTACATCATATTGTTTCCATAATGAGAATATGAGAAAACCATTATACGCGTCGCTTTTTAGTTTCACAATGTCCAATTTTAAACGACCATCTAACTAACGTCAAAGAAACAATTGGTAGCGTTTGGAGAAAGGAAGTATTTAGACACGACATATAAGGTCGTCTAAAATTAATTTAACGTGTACGCAGGACAAATAAATTAGATCTAAAAAGCATTAACTAAGACACTCACCAAAAATTTAAAAAGCTGATGGCCTTCTTCTTCTTCTTCTTCTTCTTCTTCTTCTTCTTCTTCTTCTTCTTCTTCTTCTTCTTCTTCTTCTGCTTCGTCTGCTTCGTCTGCTTCGTATCCTCCTCCTCCTCCTCCTCCTTCTCCTCCTCCTCCTCCACCTCCTCCTCCTCCTCCTCCTCCTCCTCCTCCTCCTCCTCCTCCTCCTCCTCCACCACCACTTCCACCTCCATCACCACCACCTCCTCCTCCTCCTCCTCCACCTCCTCCTCCTCCTCCTCCTTCTTCTTCTTCTTCTTCTTCTTCTTCTTCTTCTTCTTCTTCTTCTTCTTCTTCTTCTTCTTCTTCTTCCCTATCACGTTATTATCCCCTTAGATGTTGGCCTTATACATGAAGGCAATGTCTACCTTCGACTTCCAAAGCTTCGATTCCCTGCTGGCCTATAATTATAAGCCTCATTCTCAATTCGAGCCTCTCGCATTCTGTCTAGAAAGTCCAGTCATTTTCCTCTGTTTTTCTGTTTATTGAGAATATTGTGTGTGTGTGTGTGTGTGTGTGTGTGTGTGTGTGTGTGTGTGTGTGTGTGTGTGTGTGTGTGTGTGTGTGTGTGTGTGTGTGTGTGTGTGTGTGTGTGTGTGTGTGTGTGTGTGTGTGTGTGTGTGTGTGTGTGTGTGTGTGTGTGTGTGTGTGTGTGTGTGTGTGTGTGTGTGTGTGTGTGTGTGTGTGTTCAAATAATTTTTGCTACAGGTTTATTAATGGATATAAAAAATGTTTAATATTTATAATTATTTTACCTACAGACGTTTTTTCCCTTTCGTGGAAAATGATCAAAATAAACAACACATAAATAATAACAACAACAAAAATGGGCCTCATTCACATACATAAATAATAAGATGACAAGGTAGCACAACTATTTAAAAACACAGACATTAAAATAGCATACAAAACTAATAAAAATAATTTTAAAAACTAACTAACCCACACAACAAAGATAATACAACAACCAATGGTAAAAACAAAATTAAATGCCAAGATTGAAATAAATGTTACATAGGACAAACGAAACAAAACGAAAACTAAAAAAACGTTATTTTAAACAAAATCGGTAAAATATTTACCTTATTTCTTCCGCCTGTGACTTCGTGTTGCGTTTTGATTTAATTTACGCGTTTCGAGACATATCTCTCGTCATCAGAAATAAATAAAATAAAATTCGCTCTTAGCGAGGTCGTTACATATTAAAATACAAATATTTGAAAACGATTACACAAACATCCGCTTTACTTGAGCGCGCACTCGAGTCGGACCGATCGGACACTGACTATCAATCGCTACTGTGTAGACAGGTCTATTGCGGTATCGTATAGCGGGTTTGATTTAAAATTAAAATGGTCGTTTAGCACGAAGTCACGACTGTGTACGTCATTGTACGCCCTATATATCTCAAATTCTTGCAAGGCGAGACATTTGTCTCGAAACGCGTAAATTAAATCAAAACGCAACACGAAGTCACAGACGGAAGAAATAAAGTAAATATTTTACAGATTTTGTCAATAAGTGACTTGGATACCAATTCAAACATTATTTTAAACATCTGGTTTAATACAAAAAAACAGAAATACACAAATCTAATTTGGCCACACATGCAATAAACAAAGTACATGAATTCCCAGAGATAACCAACATGACACTAATAATAAAACACACATCACACAAAGGCAGCATAATGAACATTTGGGAAAATTTGCAAACATACAAAGACAAAACAAACAAACATCTGAACAAATAGAAATCAGTACAAAAAAAGACACAATTTTTAAAGCACTCAACGTCAAAAATACATAAAAAGCTAATATATACACCACAATCACACACAATAATAACCAAAAACCAACAGGAAACCATAACAACAACCATTCAAAACACAAGTACTCCACAAGATTCAAAATTAGGATGGCTGAGGATGGAAATAATAAGATTCCCGAAACATGTTCCACATAAGGGAAAAAACATCAAAACATCTTGAGGTAAAATAATTATAAATATTAAGCATATTATATATATTGCAACGTTACAAATATTTTAAAAAATTACACAAATACAATACCATGTACTCAACGCAACTATGAAGTGTATCACACCGGCCAGGTCGCACGATTTTTTTTTTATTCTCGTTGCGTCAAGTATATGTAGTTACACAATAATAAAATAATTTTCAAAGAGCAGTGAGATGTTGATGACATGAAATAATTAATTAAAACCGTTTAAAAATAATCATTCTATTATTTATTAATATTAATCGAAAATATGCAAATATTAAAATTTCGAATTATAAAAATACAAAAATATTCTCTTTTATAAGTTTACAAATAAAATACAATATAACCTTTTATGCTGTTCATCACATATAAAAATAAACAACCATATATAATCTTACTAGCTAAACAGACATGTTAAACATATGATCTAAACACTTTTTATTTCAGTGTGTCTGACTTTGACTCAAATTTTAAATAAAAATAGCAACTCATTTACAAACAAAAAATAATATTAAGTCTCAAAAATAAAACTAATTGTTGCTATAAACAAAATAAAACTAATATAACATTTACTTCCAACCTATTATTTATTTCTACTGCCACACCAAAATTTTAACATATAACAGAAGATTAGTTTTTTAATTTTCTTGTTTAATTCAATTAATTTTTTTAACTAACATTTAAATTATGTACAGTGATTATATTTGAAATTTTAAGTCTTTACTGTTTATATATAAGTTTATTTTTAAGAGTTCTTTTCACAAACAAAAATATAATTGTTTATTCATCACCTGCGTATTGCCGACGTTACAGTTGCGTGTGTGTGTGTCCTGAATCCTGAGAATTTGATGATGATGATTATGCTGATGCTGTATTCTCTGTCTCTACGGTTTGTTGTTTGTGATGGTCCAGAAATCCTCCATAAGTCTTGGTGTGTGTGGTTCGATCGGTCAGCAGACCAGCAGCGTGACGTTGTGTGAAGATATCTTTGTTCTCTCTGAGGTCGCCCCAAAATTCCCGGTGGTATTTATACTGGACGGAAATTTGACAAGTCCAGGACTGTTTTCGACCTGTTAGATATTGTCACTTCTTGCAAAGCGTCCTTTAAAAGCAAATCACTTTTTGCTTCATTTTCGCGATTTCGTAAACATACTCGTAGCACGAGCGCTATCATCATTTGCGTAATTCTTTCTGGTCACTCACATGTAACACACTTATTAATTACTATTTAATTACACCGGTAATTAAAATTACATTACCTAGCGTCTTTATTATTGCAAATTTCTGCAATACTTTTACATTACTATATTCGTTAAAAATTCCTAAATATAATGGTGCCTTTATAGTTGGGGTAAGTCTTTGTTCACAGGTTTAAAATGTATTAATTAGTTTATTTTTATCCGGTTAAAACCTAATTACAGAGAAACCAACAATTCGTACGCATCACCCCATCGTAGACTTTGCCTGTCGTAGCTTGCGTTCACACACACAAGCGCTGTATTCACTCGTGGGGCAGGTATACGCTTCTGACAATTCTTAGGCTGCATAATATTGTTAAAAACTGTTCATCATATATTTTCTATGCTAAATATTTACAAACCTACCGCCCTGGGCAAATATGTATTGTATGTATGTATTGTTGCATATATATATATATATATATATATATATATATATATATTGTAGCATGACAGATAATCCACTAAGTAATAATTCCATTCTGATCATAAATAAATTTAAATTACATTAACTCAAAAGAAAATTCAAAGGAAAATAATTAAATATCGAAGGAAAATACCACCGTTCAAGTTGTTATTGTGGCGAAGTGTTGTGTTTTAAAATCGGGCGGTATAATTGTAATACAATTGTGTTTTATATTAGTTGACATTTTATTGCGTGTGAACAATTTTTATTTGTTTTGTTGTAAGAGACTGTGTTGTTCACTACGAACTGTTTAACTGTGATAATTAAAGCTGGTAATTATTGACTTAATTAGTGTCTTATATTTTGTTTTCCACTGTACCATACGACGATCAGTAGACCGTCGTAACAATATGTTCTAAAATTAATTGAAAAACACCACACTCAAGGTTTCCTTTTCAGTGATGGTGTAGTGTAATTCCAACTTGGTAAGACTCCTTCTAACAAAGGCAATTACTTTGTTAGCACCATTTTTTTTCTTGTTAAAATACCGCTCCTAACCTTACCTCGCTGGCATCACAGTTTAAATAGAACATCTTATCGAAATTGGGGTGGTGTAGTATAACACACTTTAAAAATCTCTGTTTAATTTGAATGAGTGTCATTTCATCTTCTTTAATCCATTTCCATTTATTCTTTTTACTTAAAAAAATTTTGAAATTTGTAAGTTAAATCGGAATAATTAGCTTGAAATTTTTGATAATAGTTGCACAATCTTAAAAAACTTTGCAACTGCTTTAAATTTTTAGGTTCCGGAAATTCTCTGATGGCTTTAATTTTCGTAGGATCAGCACTCGCACCTTAATCAGACACTGTGAAACCGAGAAACTTAATTTGCTTATCTAAAAAACGGATTTATTTAAGTCGTTATGTGCCGGAGAAAATACAGAACGCCGTTGTAGGTAGGCCTACTGCTGTATGAATATTTTACTGTAAAGCAAGACGTAGTAGAAAGTGTACAACACCAGCCACAGCCACAACACTATTGTGTGTAGCGGCAAATAACAGTACAGTACGCTCACTCCCCAGAAACCCTGTTATTGTGACTTTAATTTAGTTACCTCTGGTAATCCACTTACCTAAGCTACCCCTTTGCTTTTGTTATGCGTCTGATAGAAAATACGGATTCCATAATTTTTGTCACACCTCTTAAGTCACACATAACAGTTAATTTTAATACAACCAATAATATACCATATTTATAGTTTTTTAAAATTTCATATCTTCACTTCTGATAGTTTCTATTTGTTCCAAATAAAAAAAAAAGATAAAAACCGACAACGGTTGCTTGATTACGAAGTAAAAGGTGCGAAAAGAAGAAAAGTTTTAAAGCAGATATTACATGAAAAACTAAAAAGTAATTATCAAGAAACAAAAATATTACATATATCGATTCGGCATTACGTATGAGTTGTTCTTCTGATAGTTCCTATCCGTTTCAGATATTGGATATCATAACGACTATTTTAACTTTCTGCACTGCTGCAGGGAATAAGTCAGTTTTATTCATGCCAAACCAGGTCCTTAAATTTCTCAGCCATGATATTCTCAGTCGCAAAACTCTTCTCTTTCAAAGTACTTTTCCTTGTAGTATAGACTGCAATAAGTAAAATCTCCATTCATTTCCCATGAGATGTTCCAGATACTCAAGCTTTCTTATCTTAACTGTGTTAATAACTTCTCTTTCTTTCTTCATCTTTCTAAGAACATAAACATTAATTATATGTGCTGTCCATGAAATGTTCAGTATTCTGCGTTAAAGCCAAATTTAGAATTTCCAATTTTTAGTTGTGGCTTCAGTCAAAGTCCAAGATTCTACACAGTATAAGGGGACCTATAATACGTAGCAGCGTAAAAGTCTCATCTTTGTGTTTATTGTTAAATCGTGACTTTTGAATAAACAGCTCATTCTAGTGAACACTGTTCTTGCCTTTTCAATTCTCCCCTTTATTTCTTAAGAGTGGTCCTATTGTTCATTGACTATAGTATCAAGATATGTAAATTTGCTTACACGTTCAACTGGCCTTTCGTTTATAATAAGGGTGCAGTTTGTGAACTTGCTCTTAGATACAATCACTAGCTTCGTTTTATTAACATTGATGTCTAGACCATACCTGTTGCTGCTTTCTGTCACTCTATTCATTAGTTGTTGCAGCCCCTCTAAGCTATCTATTTTACATAACCACACAAAATTCAGTGACTTAGCGAAACAAACGGCTATTGTTTGTTCTATAGTATTCTAGTAAACGCATATTTACTAACTTATTAAGCACACATTATATAATAAAAATACTAATAATTCTCTCTAGTCCAAATTAATTTAGAAAGAAACGTCTGCATAGGCAATAAGCAAAAAAATTATAAGCAAACTCAAAACTGAAATATTCATTATAGGCATGTGGTAGCAATGGTTTAAAGTCTCTTAAAGAATGGCAAGTGTACACTATCCTATCCTTCCCGTATGCCTAAAGACTTTAAATTAGCGTCAAAATTCCTCAAATTTTAGATTGTCTCACGGAAAGATATTTATGGTTTAGATAAGTACAAGAAAATTGTTCTTATAATTGAACGAAAAACTCTTCGGAAAATTTATGGCCCTAATAAAACCGAAGATGGGTACAGGCATAGACCCAAAGAAGAGCTGCACAGGGATCTGGAAGATCTGAAAACGGCTTTCTTAAGGAAAAGACTGAGATTTCTTGGACATATGGTTTGGATGGATCGGCGGTCCAGATTAAAAAAACAAATTTCCTACTGTATGTGGCAACTTTCCAGTCTGAACTGATACACTAAACAATTCGACAAAAAAATGATGAAACGAGGGTATCTCTTTGAACGACTGTGTAGATAGAAATACATACAAAAACATAATTTAAAATCTTGAGGTTTTCTGCGGTGCGAAGAAGACGAGAAAGGGTGGACAGTGAAAAAGAAGGCGGCGCATATTGTGGGAATGAAGGCCTTCTGGCAGGAGAAGGAAACGAAATGATATTCGCATGGTCCACGGCTGGCCTGTTCGTGTGAAAACAAAAATACAAGAACATCCATCGTGTACATCTGCAATATAATTTACCAAAGTGAATTAATGCAAAGCGTTTGTGTCTAACGGTATTAGAATTGGGAATAAACAACGCCAGTGTAACGTGTTTCGCAGTAAATTTAAACGACGCGATGATAGGCTACTGCTAAATCCTTGTAATCGTTTACTGTTACGGTGCGCTCATGCATCACACCAGATATTATCTTTCAAAAGACCTTAACACGTTTTATCCGTGGTTTCATTTTATATTTACAATTTTATTTGGTTTGGTTTTCTAGAGTTCGAGTTCAACGTAATCTGCTTCCCTTGAAACGGTACAGAAAAATTAAACTGAAAAGATTATCTTTAATAATCCTTCTACCAAGGACAAATATTATCATTATTTACACAGTTTGTTTTGTCTCTTCGTCCTTTGATGTCTAATGAAGAGCTTACATTTTGCAACACCTCAGGCATACACAAAAACACTTATAATTAAAGTTGCAAAGAATCTCTGCAGTTTTTGTTTGAAAAAATAATTTCTCTAAAATAAAAATTTACATTGTCAACCTTCAAATATACAATTTGTTGCAACATTAAAGTCCTACTTTATTGTAAGACCTTGTTTTACAAAATTCTTAATTTTTTTTTACTGAACAAAATTGTCACTAATTGTCTAACAATGATAGCAAAGTACAAATTAGTAAACTTGTTTTACACTATTTAATATCAAACAGGCAATTTAAATAAACCATGGTACTCGTATTAACTATTTAAGTGTTTTGCCTTCTACAGAGCTGTGTACCATGTTCTTTAGAGTATAAAATACTACTGCTTAGAGTACAAGAAGAAACTGCATAAACATTTTAATAGAGTTCCGAAGGCTTTTATATCCGGCATCCACATAGTTGGAAACATTATTGGCCGGCCTGTTAGGCGGTGGTCTAAAGTCTATTCCATAGGAGGTCACGATCAGTGTCGGTAACAATTGGCACGGTGTCCACCAATTCACCGCAGTGATGAGGTAGATACTGTGTATTTTGTTAAGAAATCACACTTATATAGAAATTCATACCAGTACAATCTATGCTGGGAACTTATAAGCCTTTAGACTGTCATACTAATACGAGATCTAAGCTGGAATTATAAAAGTCTTGGGCTTGCAAGCACAGACATTGTATTTCTCTGTACTTATATTAAAAGCTAATTTCTCGTGTTCTCTGGCCGTTTCTCAAAGTACTTGTCCATCGCTGGCTCTAGTAGAAGGCCGGAATATTATACGTGGCAACGTTACGTCTGAGCCCTATAAGCATAGTGTAATAAAATAGCTAAAGTGAACATGTTATATTATGATTTACTTTCGTAGCATTACTGAAATCATGAGTAGGCCTATTTATAGCTAAATCTAAATTTTAAGTCTGTGCTCACTTAGTACTATACGTTTAAGTTGAAGATAATAGTAAATTAGTGTTAATCCTAATGAATTAATTTTGTTCGTATTACTGAATTCGTATCATATGAATGAGTTAATTATTATACTTCTCAAATAATATAACGGTTTTTTACATAATAAACTTTTAATTTGCAAGAAAATGAAGAATTATAAAACTTCTGTTAACCGGCAATTAAAAATGACGCAATTTGATTATTGAAATACATAAATTAAGAGATCGTCTAGTCGGCCTCAAAATATCAGATTCCAGTGTTGCCACGTTTAACATTCCGGGCTTCTACTAGAGACGGGTATGACCTGTCTCATTTACCTCCATCCCCGATTATGTCATATTTTCTTTAGTGTTCTCGAATAAATGTGAGCGATTTCTAAAAACTTCGAATCGAAATGAATTGATTTGTCTTTACGTGTCCAGGTATAGACGCAACGTATTCCCACCGCAAATAACTTTTGTATTCGATTCCAAACCAATATATATGTATAGAAGGAAGAAGAAACAAACAAAGAAAGATACATAATATACCAAGTTGGTTATGAAAATGGATACAATAAAAATATTGTAAACAGAATAGAAAATAAAATCAAATATAAAAAAACGAACAATTAAGAATTAATCAGAATGAACAACACATAAGTAATAATAACAATAAAAATGGCCACATTCACATACATAAATAATAAAATGACAAAGCTAACAAAACTATTTAAAAACACAGATATCAAAATCGCATACAAAACTAATAAAAATAATTTACAAAAACTAAATAACCCAGACAACAAAGATAATACAACTAACGGTATATACAAAATTGAATGCCAAGATTGCAATAAATATTACATATAACAAACAAAAAAACAGCTGAAAAAACGTTAATTTGAACAACGTTAATTTGAACATCTAAATGCATACAAAAAACCAGAAATATATAAATCCAATTTGGCCACACATGCAATAAACACGGGACATGAGTTCCCAGACATAACCAATGTGACACTAATAAAACATATACCACACAAAGGGACCATAATGAACATTTGGGAAAATTTACAAATATACAAACATAAAACACAACAAACTAATACCTGAACAAATACAAATCAATACAAAACATGACACAATATTCAAAGCACTCAACATCGAAAATACACAAAATACTAATACATACACCACAATCACACTCAATAATACCACTTTAAAATACCAGAGACCAACAAGCAACTAAAATAGCGCCCAGCCAACACACAAGTACTTCACTAGACGCAAGATCACGAAGGCTGAGGATGAGAACACAGGAGTTCTCGAAACATGTTCCAAATAAGGGAAAAATAACATCTTGAGGTATAAATAAATTTTAAATATGTATAATATTATTCTAAATTTTACACGTCGTGATTCCGTCTCCCAGCAGTGTGTGTGAATGTCAATGCTGACTATATTTAAATTGTTTGCCTCTTACCATTATTTTCGTTCTACTGACTAAGGGTAGGTATTACAAAAGCAGTTATTGACTACAATATTATATTCTTAAATTGTGGCAAGTCAGTATAATAAATTAACATAATCAAGAAACCTGATATACTTTGTAAAGCTTGCTTTCTACTTCCAATGCTCTTCCAGTCATTAAAAGTTACTATATCAGTGTAATTTAAAATGCATTAAAAAATTTAAGGTACAGTACTTAATAAAATTATAATCTAATAAACAATGCCTGATTCCAGTAGTATTGTCTATATTTTTGTTAGTATTTTACTGTACGTTGCGACAAAACATATATTAGGCATAGTAATAATTGAACAATGTAGTCAGTTATCTGGAGCAAGGTTGTATATTTTGAAACAAATTTTAAAATGGTCTGTGATTCACAAATAATTTATTTTACTTAAAAAAATTGTCTTTGAATTATCAGAACTGATCTGTTTAAAAATGTCAATTGTTACTTGAACGTTGTATCCAAATATGTTGATTCGTCTCACTGCTAGTCCTGTGATCCGTCGAAATCTGCTCCTCTCCGCACACTGACGCTTCGCTGACACTCCTCTTGTACGCACGCATGCCGACACACCGATAACAGTTTACTCTTTATCTCAAAGTACTGAACTGGACTGTAATTTAATATTTATTTACTATGGTGCTTTAAGCGTGCACCTTCCCGGTCTTGAGGTGTCCTCGCGTTAATACAGGAGTATTCCGGATGGATAAACCTCCGCTATGCGGAAATATTGACTCACGCGAGACTAGGACTGTTTAAATATAAATATTTTATTATTTGAAAAATATTGAGTTCGTACCAATACCAGGTATTAGCTAACGGGTAACTCGTCGCTAAATTGTCCTTGATAACTCTTACATAAGAACGTTTCTGTTCGAAAAACTCGCACAGAGAGCACGTCCGTAATATTCGAGCTGCTGGATGGAATTAACTAGACTTTCGTCGTCGCAGACCCAATTTTTATGAAAATTGGGGCGCCTGAATGGTCGAAACACCTATCACGTGATTCATGAATAGAAGTGATAGACAACTTCTTGAACAGATTGGCAGATTTGTGCAGAAGCAGGTATAGATTTTATCTATAAATTTTCTGACTTCTAAAAGATAAGGAATCTATAGAAGTTGATTTTTACTAAACAAATGCCTATTACAATAGTATGAAACAAGTGTCTGATACCCAGAATATATAGCGCTATTTAAGATGCTTGCGTTGTCCAAATCTCATTTCAATACGTTCATTTATAACAGAGTTATTCATAAAATACGAATGATACACGCACTCGCGCACTTGCACATGACATGATCACCAATAAATTTGTGGGCATTTTGATACATAATAGTTTTTTACCCAATTCAAAACGTATATCTAACTAACAGAATACAACAAAAATCAAATTTTAACATGTCTATAACGTCATAACATGATATATGAGCATGCAGTCCTGGCTACAGTTTCCTTTACTACAATGTTCTATTGCAACGTATTACTTTATCATTTTTTCCTCTTATTGTTGTTAGTATAAGACAATACAAATCAACCATAACATTTAAACGTATAAGCATCTTATATTATTAAAATCTAATTTAACTAGGGAAGACACTATCAATTGATTTTGCAGGATTCTTGGTAGTGATTGTAGACAAATAATGTAGTACTCGGCTAGAGACAACGAGGATACCAATTCCAAGTCAGACAAATGAAAACAAGTGGCAAGGGAATGAATCGATACTGTTATTACAGGCGGATAAGATTGTCTGCTTGTGGATGGGGAACGGTGCCAAGACGTGTAAAATGCAGTGCGTCTTCCTAGCAATACCCTGGATCCTGGTTTAATCTTGAAAACTTTATTAAGGATATTTTACTTTACTCAAAACAAATGCAATTTGTGTACACATGAGCAAGTTAGTATGTACGCGTGCGCCTTAATGAGGAGATAGATTGCTAGAAAGCATAATACATAATCCATACAATTTTGTATTGAATTATTTTATAAAATTAATTTTGGCTCAATATTTTGAAGGCGTAGTGTGTATGACTAGAAACTTGACACAGGAATAACAGAAATGGGGACTAAAGGTAAAATATGAATAAAACAAAATACATGTCAACAGGTGACCTTTATCAAAACTTGATATTAAAGGAAGATGTAGGGAAGATTTCATATACAGAAGAATACAAATATTTGGGGATGAAAATTACGGCCAGTGGAAAGCAAGACAAAGAAACGCAATCCAGAATTAATTTAGGAAAGATGGTATATCTAGGCCTACATTAAATGGAATCCTGTCTGATAAGCAAATTACAGCAGAAACTAAAATCAAAATATTTAAAACCATTGTTAGAAGTATCATGACATACGGCTCAGAAGTTTGGACTACTAATAAACAGACAAGAACAAAATTAATGACAGCAGAGGTGGACTTTTGGAGACGTTCGGCAAGAGTATCCAGACGTGAGAAAATTAAAAATGAAGTCATTAAGGACAAAATGAATGTAAAAAATTCAAAATTTTTATTTTATCCAAACAAAAAAATTACAATAGTATGGACGCACGAAAAGAATGGCACAGGAAAGATTGTCAAGGAGAGTTTTGGAAATTACCCCACCAGGAAGAAGGAAAAGTGGAAGACCACCTGGGTATTACCTGGATAGAAGAATTTGAAATAATATTAAGGAAACAGGAGACTGAAGATCTTTGGATGGACAAGCAGCAGTGAAAGATGAGAACTCAGTCACTTCTGTAATCTTTGGTTCCAGAAAATGAGTAAAAATTACGGAGTAATAAAATAAGTTTGGCGTTCCACAAAACAAGATTTGTTGATTTCGACAACTGTAGACAATTGTGTAAAAATTGTGTACAAAATGTGTAAATTTTACTTCTTAAAATTAATATAATCTTCGTGTTACTTATTATAGAGAATATTTTCACAAAACTTTAGTTTCACGTTTATCGATGCTGGAAACTTTCTGGGTTAGGTAACATACAAATTGAGGTGTTAATGGTAAAACTACCCATGTCCAAGTTTTAACGATATTTCCAGATGTTTCAAAAGCAACATTTTTATGTGTTTCTCTTTCCTTTATATTTCTTAACAGCTATGTAATCAATAAAAAACTCTATTAATAATAAAAATTACCACATGTATAAGACAGGGTGATGGTTTGTCCCCACATCGTTTAGATTGTGTCCTGAAAAACGTAGTGAGAATTTTGGAAGGAAAAATTAAAGGAAATGCAAATATCACTAATCAGGTTGGGGAGAAGAAACAAACTATTGAAATAAACTGTTTGACATTCGCAGGTGACTGCTATACTTTCTGAACATCTGAAATGTGCAGTAAAACAAGTTAATTTTTTAGAGGACGTACCCTGTAGGATAGGCGTAAGAATTTCTGCAGAAAAAAAACAAATTTCTCGAGAACATTAAAAATGCCTCGAAATTCATGGTAACAGATATTGGTAGAATAGAGATGGTTACAAATTTCAAGTACCAAGGGAAAATAATTCAAGAGAATGGTTTATGAAAATCTGCTATAGAAGAAAGTATTCATAAAATGGAAAGATCATATGGTATAACTAAACATACAATAAAAAGTGCATATCTAAAAATGCGAAAATAAGGCACTACAGTACAGTAATGAGGCCAGAATGCCTATAAGCAAGTGAATGTGTAGCATTGAATTATAATTTAGACAAATTAGAAATATTGGAATGACGAATTATTAGGAAAATATTAGGCCCACGAAAACATCAGAAGGTTGAAAATTAAGAAGTAATGATGGAATATAACAAAGTATAGAAAATACATACATAATGAATAACAGAAACGATGAGAAAAAGAAGACTATTTTTTTTAGACATTTAAATAGGATGGACAACAATAGGTTAACAAATCAGATGTTCAGATATCTGTGGGGAAAGGAGTCAACATCAAGTTGGATTAAAGAGTCCAAAAGGATTTAGAAAAAAATAGTATAAACGCAGAAGAAGCAATTGAAACAGACGGTTTTCGCGCAAAAGTGTTAAAAATGGAAGGAGTCCGGGGTAGGAAAGAGAAAAACGTAAGTTCAAAGTGGACTAATAATAGGAAGAAGAGACGCAGTGAAAAGATTTAGGAATATTGGATAAAAAGAAAAGAACAAAGAATAGGGAATTGAAATTGACACGTGGTTCTCAGATGGCCTATACAAAAAAAAATCATTTACCTTAAAGATCAGTTTTATGATTTATCATTGCATTTTTTTGTAATTAACTTTTAATTTCATTTTTCTGTATATTCACATGAGTGGACTTGAGTAAATTTACCACTAACCCCACGAAATTGATTCGTAAATGGTATCCAACCGTGAAACGCATATTCCATACCAACAATCTGCAAAGGAGAACCGCAAATATTATTTCAAATTCCCCAGATGAGACTACGAAACACTATAAATACAATACGGGTTTTTTGCCGGTTTTTACGGAAATTTGTATTTCCACAACGCTAGTAATATTTATAACGCGGTCCCCTCTAGGTCATTACTTAGGCCGACTCTACAATTATCTCGTAAAACTGTAAATACCAACGAACCACGCGTGCAAGCGATTACGCAATATTCACACTTACTGCGTACTGAGTTGCTGTAACTTTCATTGCAAATACACACATAGAATGACTTGTAATACTCACGCAACTTCACAGCACCTTGCTACACAAATAGCATACACCCTCCCGACACACGTATTTGTCTCCTGTTATAGTTTCAGATGATTTTATATTTGTATTTTCTCAAAAGATAAAAATGTACATACGAACACACACACACACACACACACACACACACACACACACACACACACACACATATTACGTTCGTATACGCATGTGTGCGCGTGATTGTGTGTATACACTCAGTGGTTAATTTATAAAATTACAGTTGTCGGGACGCATCAATTCAAAAGCTGTACAAACACAAATATACTTATGTTTTATATTAGTGTATAAGTTTACATCAGGTTACTACAAAGAAAGTCTAAATTTGTAAAGCCTTACAAAGTGTGTAGCATACGTATAAACGTGTATTATCTCTAAAAAGATAATAAAGTACACCCATATTTCTAAAGAGCTTCATCTTCAGGTTAGCCGCACGATAATCGAAAACATGTCACTCATGATGCCGTCATCCCGGAGCCTCAATCAAACTCTTAAGTGATAGTTCTGGTAGTTCGGACATTTTAAAAAAGTTTCCATAATTTCATCATTGTGTCGTCATATTGTTTGTTTCTTGACCTTTCCTTACTATTTGTGTCCAATGCTGTATTATGACCAGAAATCAGCCATGAATCCACATACTTTCATGGATCAAGTAAACGGGGTGGAGGAGCATTAATTTTTACAAATAAAAGGGTGGAAACAGTTTTTGTCTTTAGAGATGCTCTTAAAGATGTAATGATTTGATTATTTTCAAAAAACTGCGAATGTCATCTTCCAGTGAGCCTTTTTGAAATGTTTTAAAATACGTTATACTTACAATAGACTTTTAGGTAGAAGGTATTAAAAAAAATTAACACTAGTAGTTAAGATTTGTGCTAGTGTTTGATTTTGACACATGTTTAGTTTTATAGTAGGGGTGATGAGTGGCACAGTACACACAGTATGACACACAGTACACACAGTGGCACAGAATAAGTAGTAGTAATTTTTTTAATAATTAGGTTTTTCTTCTTATACATTGGTTTTCGCTAATTTATTTTTGCATCCAAGAGGTTCCGGAACGCCGTTCCGGCGCGTTTCCCTGAAATAAAGCCCTATATACATTTATATTTATATTTATATTCATATTTATATATAAAAAGGCGATTAGGGGTTATGGAACTAAAATTTATATCAGTAATAATATCTGTTACTACCTGTCAAAAAAATATAAAGAAACACTGATGTCACATCAGTTGTTACTTATGGAGGCGAGACATGGACTCTGATAAATAAGGAACAAGAAACACTAAGCATGTTTGAAAGGAAGATCATAAGACGTGTTTATGGCCTGGTTAAGGAAGATGACAACAAGAAGTCCCTAAGAGATAGATGAGCTATTGAATCATGAGGACATTATAAGATTCACAAAGGCTCAACAGTTTTAATGGATATTTCATCTAGAGCGGATGGATGATCAGCGTATGCCAAAGAAAATCATGAGGTCGCAAGTCTATAAAGCAGAAAAAGTCCCAACATAGGACTAGATGGTTGGATGATGTGCTAGAAGATCTCATAAGAATGGATGTGAGGGGTTACACGGAGGTGGCAATGGATAGAGGACTTTGGAGAAGATAGTGTTGGAAGTCAGGGCTCACGTAAGCTATACTGCTGAAGGAGAATTATCGTATCACTTACAACTTAGATTCTTGAGGGGAAGTTTATAAAAACAGACAGAGGGGCCAGGATAGATATGTGGTTAGATGTTGTGCTATAAGAACTTAGAAGAATGGATGTGAGAGGTTACACTGAGGTGGCAAGGGACAGGAGACGTTGTAGAAGATTGGTGTTGAAATCAGAGCTCACGTTAAGCTGTAATGCTGAAGAAGAAGAAGAAGAAGAAGTACACACTTGTACACATTTTCGTAAACAAGCTATAAGATAAATGGCCTTTCTCGCTGTTATTAACTACCGAGTTCAGTCACCCATGTCTGTACACTTCATAGCACATTCTGTGTGTATGTGTGTGTGTGTGTGTGTTTCTGTTTGTGTACATTATTTTCAAAACCTAACGTTGGAAACCTTTCTTATTCACACTTTTAACTGCAATTCCTTTTTGGTACAGTTTTACAATGCGTCAAGATCGGCCCAATGTCTTCATCAGTCATCTGTTCTTGTCGACAGTCTTGTTACCTCACCACTTGAGAGGTCGTTATAAGATCTGTTCAATAATTCCTCCAGTTCCTTTGGTAATTTGGAGGTATCCGAAGCACTGGATCTTCGTTGTGTCATTCCGGCTACCCAGCCTACAGGAGTCAATTTGCCTAGGAGCGTATTGCTTTGTAAAGTGACAGCTTGATCCAAAATATTCGCCACTCTAATAGGTACATTTCCGGTTTCATCAGGTTTTACTAAACTTCTGGCAATTAGTATGCCCGGTGTGCTGACTACATGGCGTTCGAATATAGATCACTGGTTGCCCCTAGTATCTACCTCGGTTCTAACCATAATTATCTTTTCGGAGTTTGGAGGAAAAGTTACGGCCATTTGGTTTATGACGTCCATCGATTTTTCTGATGTAGTCATTGTGGAGAGCATTACCTCTTCTCCTCCGATTCTCAAGACATTGTTTTTGAAGTCGACTATAAATCCGTATGCGTTCATAACGTCCACACCAAGAATTGCTTCATCCACTATGACTGCAACAAGTACCTGATGATTAAACTAAAGTCGACCGTGGCGTAGATGTATCTCTACTTTTCCATACACTTTTACAGGCCGTCCAGTAGTTGTTCGCAAGCTGCAAGAGCACCAGATTGGCTTGAGATCTTTCACCACAATGGAAACTGTTGCGCCTGTGTCAATTGTAATCGAGGTTGGCCTTTCTTGAACGAATCCGGTAACCACCAAGCGTCCGCTGTTTTTCTGAAGTGTAGAAATCGCGTATTGTCTAGAGGCTTCGTTCCTCCAGTTAGTCAGCACACGCCCAGTTGTACCGACTACTGATCGTTTCCCTGCTGCTGAATTCTAACCCGACAATCTCGTTGTAGATTTCCATGTTTCCCACATCTATAACACTTCGGTCTTAAATCCTTTCTTATTTTATTCTGTGGCGCCGACCGTGGAGTCTCTGTTCCTTGTTTTTCTTCCTCATCGTCTGTGCCGTCGCGATCTTTTAGCGCGCTCTTTATGACTTGTCCAACCAGACGGTGATTTGGCTGCCTCAAATTGCAAAGCATGTACCAGGGCGTCCGCACTGTTCTGGTGTCTTGTCATTCGTAACACTTGCTGTAGTTCGTTATCTCGGATACCGGCAGTAAATGTCTGCATCGCAAAACTCGTTAGAAAATCTTCTGGCGCTTCAGGATAGGTCAGTCTAATCAATCTGTCGATATTTGCTTCAACCTCTTGAAGGCTCTCTCCGGAATGGTGTCGCCTTGCTCTTAACTAAGTGCAGTACACATCTCGCAAATGTTTATCACCATACCGTAATTCCAGAGCTTTTATCAATTCGGCATAGATGTTTTGGCTGTCAGATGGCACTTTCTGTAGTAGTTCTGCCGCGGGTCCTTTTAATGCGAGATTGAATGAAACTGCCTTGTCTTTCTCTGTCCAATTATTTGCGCATTCAGCAGCTTCAAATTGGCGGAGGTACGCTACCCAGTGACTGCTTCCGTCAAGGGTTAGAGCTTTGACATGAATTATCCTACTGCAGGCAAAGTTACTTTCTCTATTGACTTATTTTTTGCGTCTTTTTCTGTTTTTGTTATTGGTACAGACTGTTCACAAATTTATTTTGGCTGTATCTTCAGGCACTGCTCAACTTCACTTTTAATTTGTTCTCTTCTGTTAGCCATTGAGTTTTCTACTGCAAAATTTTTTTTTCTTACCTTTGTTAGGTCCGTCTTGTGACTTTTATCTTTAGAATAAAAAATTAGTGACGCGTTTCAGGTCATCTGACCCATCTTCAGACACTTGCTCGAAAGGAGGTCGTCACATATTAAAATTCAATTAAAATAAAAACACACATATGTAAATCCATTGTCAATAATTAAATGTTCAAAAACATGAATAACACTGTTGTCGTGGTGCACCACGCGATTACCGATCGATAACCAAATATTTTATTTGACACAGATTCTTCTGACAGTCATTTTTGTAGACATCGATTCTTCAACAATCGAGACAGGTTTTTCTACTTCAGCTATTTTTAATGTCATTAATTCTTGTACCTCCGATATTTTAGTAACTTGCTTATTATGCTCACCTCGTAGGAGTCCCAATTCTGCGGTACTGTGTTCTTGCAACTGTTTTCCATAGCTTCAAAGAGAGCTTCCGTTTTATGTGCTTCCTGCTTCCGTTTTTCATCCTGTCGTTTTTCTGCTTCTTCCGCCTCCTGTCTACGTTTCTCATCCTGTTGTTTTTCTGCTTCTTCTCTTTCTTGTCTTCGATCTTCTTTTTGTCGTCTTTCTGCTTCTTCCTTTGTCTGCCGCAGCATCGTTTGGAAAGCTTCCATCATCTGGTTGGCATCCATGTTTTCAGATTAATTATGAATTTACACTAGCCTTTTGTAAAGTTTCACTGTTTCCACTGTTAACGGTTCTATCCCACTTCTGACACTACTGTTACGACGGTCTACTTGATCGTCATAGGTACAGTGGAAAACAAAATACAAGACACCAATTAAGTCACTAATCACCAGCTTTAATTTTCACAGTTAAACAGTTCGTAATTAACAACACTGTTTCTTACAACAAATGAAATAAAAATTGTTCACACGCAATAAAATGTCAACTAATATAAAACACAATTGTATAACAATTTTACCGCCCGATTATGAAACACAAAACTTTACTGATAACCACTTGAACGCACACAGTAATATCGCCTGATAATAACTGAATCTGAGGCCGTTGCCCCTAGGATTTATACCCCGTTCACAGACCAGAACATTCCATACCTACGCGTTATATCTACTACACTACGACGTAATTAATTGCGGCCTTGACAGTGAGTGCGGCCGCGCGAATTCTTGCACAGTCTAGTAAATGCGCTGAGAATCACGTACGCCACTACATTCAAATAAATTCCTCTGGAACATTCGATTGTAGACGTAGACTGGTGACGTAGATTTTTCTGTAATGGCGTAACAATATAGTTGTAGAATATTACATGTGATTTGAAGACTATATATAAACTATGTAGGCCTAAAGTTACATTTTTGTGTTCATACATAACAGGCATGCGACGTCTTGTCTCACTGTTATTGCGGTGCGTTGTGGGAACCGGTATGGGAGAGTGTCAGACTGCGAATAAGGGGAATACAAGAATTTAGAACAATCGTAGGCTCTTATATAAAAAAAATTTTTTAACTAAACCTTAAAGTGGTTTGGCCACATTTTATTAGACTTATCAAGAAAGAAAAATACAAAACCATCCAATAGAAAAACGGCCATCAGATATACCGCTAGCAAGGGTTTTAGACTGTAAAAAAGGAGACATTTAAACCAAAGGAATCACGAAAATTCGGAAATAACAGCACAAAGCAGTTTCATTAGTTGCTTATTAATATGGCTATATTTAGCAGTAAGTTGTGTTTGTGTGTGTGAGAGAGAGGTGGTGGGAGGGAGGGAGGGAGAGAGATAGACAGTCAGACAGAAAGACATATAGTTAGACAGATAGACATACAGACAGACAGACCGAGATGTTTGAGATGTCAATTGTGAAATGAATCAGGTGAAGTTATTCCAAACCCGTGACACATTTATCCAGACAGAGAGATATGACACGCTAGCACAGAGAGGTATGACACGGATATTAATAGAACTGTTACATAACAATTACTGTATTCTGTCAAATTGCTCACATAATATATTAAACCGTATTTGCATATACCGTTACAGTTGCGACACACAATCTCACAACAGATTAGTCTGCACACGAGTCCTGTCATGTCACGACATTCTGATACGAGATTTCCGTAATGAATGACGTCATTACGCTTCACATGTTTCCTTCTTGCTGATTTGAAATTTATTGTCATTTAACATTTCGCAGTTACAAATTGCATTCGCAAATGCGTTTGCTTCAGTAAAGACATAGGTGAAATAAATTCATGCAGAAGGTGTCCCATGTATAAGGCCCAAGCGCGAAACAACAAAATTGGTTATAGTAACTCATTTTTAGACAATATTTTCGCTTGTAATGTTAGCAATCATTGTATTAAATTAGGCGGAGCCTACTAGGTAGATATTCATTTGATTTGATATTTTTCATTATATATATATATATATATATACATATATATATATATATATATATGTATACTATATTTAATTATTATAAAGAATTTACCTCTAGGTATTTCTTTCCTTATTAGGAACATGTTTCGGGTACCATTGTGTCCTCAGCCTTCCGGAATCTGTGTCTGGTGAAGTACATGTGTGTTGGCTGGTTGTTATTGTGGCTTCCTGTTGGCTTCTGGTAATTTAAATTGGTGTTATTGTGTGTGATTGTGGTGTATGTATTAGTATTTTGTGTATTTACAATGTTGAGTGCTTTGAAAATTGTGTCATGTTTTGTATTGATTTGTATTTGTTCAGGTATTAGTCAGTTTTGTGTTTTATGTTTGTATATTTCTAAATTTTCCCAAATGTTCATTATGGTGCCTTTGTGTGGTATGTGTTTTATTAGTGTCATGTTGATTATGTTTGGGAATTCATTTCCAGTGTTTATTGTATGTGTGGACAAATTAATTTGTATATTTCTGTTTTTTTTGTATGCGTTTAAGTGTTCAAAATAACGTTTTTCCGTTGATTTTGGTTTGTCCTATGTATAATTTATTGCAATCTTGGCATTCAATTTTGTATATATCATTGGTTGTTGTATTATCTGTGTTATGTGTTATTTAGTTTTGTAGATTATTTTTGTTAGTTTTGTATGCTATTTTAATGTCTGTGTTCTTATACAGTTTTGTTAGCTTTGTCATTTTATTATTTATGTATGTGAATGTGACCCATTTTTTATTCTTGTTATTATTTTTGTTTTGTACATTTTGATTAATTCTTAATTGTTCAGTTATTATTTTTTATTTAATTTTATTTTATACTTTTTATAGTGTTTTTATTATATTAAAATTGAATGCCAAGATTGCAATAAATGTTACACAGGACAAACAAAAAACAACTGAAAAAACGTTATTTTGAACACCTAAACGCATACAAAATACCAGAAATATACAAATCTAATTTGGCCACACATGCAATAAACACTGGACATGAATTCCCAGACATAACCAACATGACGATAATAAAACGCATACCACACAAAGGCACCATAATGATCATTTGGGAAAATTTAGAAATATACAAACATAAAACACAAAACAAACTAATTCCTGAACAAATACAAAATCAATACAAAACATGACACAATTTTCAAAGCACTCAACATCAAAAATACACAAAATACTAATACATACACCACAATCACACACAATAATACCAATTTAAAGTACCAGAAGCCAACAGGAAGCCACAATAGCAACTAACCAACACACATGTACTTCACCAGAAACAAAATCCGGAAGTCTGATGAAGGGTACACAATGGTACCTGAAACATGTTCCTCATAAGGAAAGGAATATCTTGAGGTAAATTCATTATAAAAATTAAGTATAATATATACATCAAGAAACGGACTGTAGCAGAAAGTGTTTGAATATATATATATATATATATATATATATATATTGTAGCGTGACAGAAAATCCACTACATTTTAAGTCATGTGAAATCATAAAGTTTAATTACACCAACAAATGTTATAATAATATTGAATGACATTTAAATAAATCAGAGGAATGAACCACAATAAAATAAAAATCCTCACTACATAATATATAAAAACCACTGTTTTAAAAACCAAAGAAAGTATCGAAGCAACTCATCAAATCATAGTATAATACCAGTAAGTTACCCAGGAAGCTCAGAGCAGTAAACCAGTTATATAAGACCATATCAAAGAAAAAAGAGACTCAATTAAAGAGTGGTGAATACCAAAATACCCAAAAAAACAAGAAGAGGGAAGAATAAAGTTTATGAACACGAAGAAAACAATACCCTGAAACCTGTATAGAAGAATAAAGTCAGTTCAGTGAATAATTTAAATACTCCAAATTAAACCTCAGTCGTGATAACACCAAGTACCTTGGTTTACCCAAGAATGAGGAAGGAAGAACAGAAGAGTGAAGACTAGACGAGGGACAAGAATGAAGACTAGAAGAGGGACAAGATTGAATACCACAAGGAATATACGAAGAAGGACAAGAAAGAAGACAGGAGGAGAGGAAGAAATAGTATGAAAGAAACACCGTTATAAGACCTATTATTATATAAACTACTATCAATCCCAAACCCACGAAAACTATGCAAAAGAAAGTATAACATACCCAAAATATTATAAAATGTAATTATTGAGAAAACTAAAGTGTTGTATAGCGTTATAAGAAGTGCACCGGCTAAAGCTATTGTGTAATAAAGAAAATAAACTAGTCTTAACGGTCCATGATTACTAAAGGTCTGGTCTGAGATAATAAGACTCAGAATATCAGAACCAACAGTGAAAGTGAATTTGTGTAAGTGTTTTTTAAAAAAAGCAATAAACTTAAAGTTGGTGATACTATAACTTAGTAGTATGCTATATCACAACTTTAAAATCTAATAATAAACAGCATAATAAAATGGAAGGTTTCCAGTATTTTATTATTTTAATGTAAATCTTTATTTACAAGACATTTGTAAAAAAAATGATAATAAATAGAGTATGGGAGTTAATGTTTACTGATGTAGGGGATCACAATAATAACGGTTTAAACCAGAAAGGACTGGTACTAATATAATATGAATAAGTGTAACATGTTTAGACAGACTGTTATTTCACAGTCCTAAAATCAATGTGTTAAATAAATGTATTTGTAAGGTTTATTAGAAAATAAGATTTATGTTATGTGTTTTAAAAAGAATTATGTTTGATAAATAATAGCCTGCATGCCAGTAATAATGTTCTAATAGGTATGCTATGTTAGCTCAAAAATAGTTAAAAGATATATGTTCAAGCCATATCTGCAATATGTTAAATTGTGCAGATTGCTAAACCATGTTCATAATTATTTATTTTCAATATGTAGTGTTAATTAACTACTACACAACACAATAAGTTATAAGTCATGTTATTTTCATATATTTGTAATTATGTAAAGTCAGAGGAGGAATTAAGTTTAAATTATTTGAGAAAGAAAGAAATATAAAATTCTAAAATCTAGGCCATTTGGTGAAATCAGAGAACCAATATAAAATAGTATAATTCACTTATAAATCTTGTAAACTACCAAGATTTATATAAGATAACACAATTAACCACTACTAGGAATGATCCTATGAATTAAAATGATAATAAGGAAATATACCTTAACATTTTGTAAATTGTCAAAATATATAAATTAATTAATTTTAAAGAGCAATGTCAAATTTACAGATTAATACAAAAAACCAGTTCAAAGGTGTAATTTACATGTATTTAAGGAAAGGAAGAGGAATATGACTAATTAAAATTTATTATAATAGTATTAATAATATTTAAATGGAGGGGATTTTGTATAAAGACGGAAATCCAATTTTGAGCCTATATTTCCATAAAGTAAAGAAATTTGTTAATTTCCACAAAATATCTACAGATATGGACTATAATACATCAATTTAAAGGGAATGAGATGATTAAACCAATAATAAGGTTAATAATTCATAAAAGTGAGGAATAAAATAGATAAATTCCATACATAATGTAATATTTTATCATATGTATGGGAAGTCGAAAAATATTAACAATACTTTTTCAAAGATTAACTGGGCAAGATTTATGACCACATTAATTAGTCTTTTGTTGAATATCAAGCTGGACAGTTGTGTAAAAGAACGTTTCTTTAAAAAATCGAGAAAGATGGTACTAGCGTTTAGCCATTGAAATCAGTGAACGAGAGTTAAACGATTTAGACACTTTTTAAAGCTAAACCTTTTAATACATTCACGACAATAGTGAAAACAAATACTTAACTACATAATACGAGTGATAGAAACACGTAAAACACTATATTTCAACTGATTTATTCTGCAAATCCTAACCAATAACTTGAGAACTTAACCGTAGAAGTTGAACACATAGAAAATAAACTAACTAACGCAAGTTTACACAGAACACTTCACCAGAATACACCAAATAGATTAACAGACATATTACACCAGTGCGGGGACATTTTAGACCTTGATGAAGGTAATTTTATAGTAATTTTCTGACTCGACGCATATGCAATAGCCAAGACCAACCCGAGTAGCGGCCATCTTGAAAACGAAATTTGCTTACTACATCGCAGTCACTGACGTCACATCAGTCTTCATTGGTTTGACAAAACATTTATTCTAATATTATATACTGATTTATTTAAAATACTATTGAATAGTAATTATTGTATTTATATTTTTAATTGTTAATGTTATACTTTCTCGTCACCCTTCTCTGACTATTAATTCCAATCGCTCAAAGAACCTGTCTATTAATATAATATAACATAAACTTTTGTTCTGTATGACGCAATCGATAATTCCTGAGACAGAATCGATAATTGCTCTCCATCGATAAAATATCGATTATTTATTTAAAATTGTCAATAAATCTTTATATTTCCATTATTTTGTATCTGTACTTATTTCACAGGGTAATTTAAGGGTATTTATAAGGCTGAAGGACTTAAGTGAGAAGAATATATTCTATTTTGAACAAGATATTGGACCAGTCAGAAAAGTCACCAATCGATTATTACCTGGAGTTAATCTATTTAACTCCAGACTTGGTGCAAATCTTCAAGAAGTGCTCGACGGTCAATAAATACCTACCTGTTATTTAAATTTTACCAGAACCTTTTAAAAACAGATTTATCTCTTATACATACTTCTATAAACATAAACAAAATTATTTTATTATTTAAAAATTCTAATCTTATTGAATTTTCCGTATACATTTTATTCTTTTGTAACGACCGGTATACAGCGGTCTGGTGACCAAGTGGCTAGCCCAAACAGTGGGATTTAAAAGGACTACAGCCAAAGTAAAGGGTCGTCTTACAATATATATATATATATATATATATATATATATATATATTGCAATGAAACACAGGATCCTGATAAGCAGTGCAGGCTTGTGTAATACACAGACGATAAACATTCATTGTTCGACTAAGCATTTCGTCATCACTGACATCATGAGGTCTTAAACAACCACCATGATGTTGTTTAAGACCTGATGATGTCAGTGATGACGAAAAGCTTAGTCGAACAATAAAAATTACAGCAGTTAGCAAATTCATAAAAAAATAGTAAGGATGGTTGCTAATTTAAACAATACGAAGGATAAACATTCATGTTTCAATTTGCAGTTTGTTAGGTTTGGTTTTTTGTGGTATAAGTTTTGTATTGTAGAAAGGATAAGAAATTAGGCTTAATCAAACTGTGTATTATTTTATATGTTATTTATTCATATACTATGTCAGTGGTAATTTGCGCGCGTGCGCGAGTGATAAACGTTTCCCCGGCTGTGCGTGATATAATTGTCATATCGTTGTGACACTTGAACTGAACATAAACTACTGTATTAGCTACAGTTCCTGTATATTTCCTATCCTTAAAATGACGTTAAAATATGATTCCGTCAAAATATAAAGCTTGTTGTAAAACGCATTTCTGCCTGAGATAATGGCATTCAGAGATTACCATCTATGCATGCTCTTGCAAATTCGATGCACTTTACGCCATGAAACACTGCTGAGTCACCTGCGAAGTAACCATGTGACTTCCTTCCACCAATAAGAAGCTGGAAGGCAGTCGGAATTTTCTTAAGCCTGTTGCTGCACAGGCAGTTCTTCTCATCTAGCTATCACGATCGGAACGTGCAATTCTTGTGCAAGATTTTCCGCTTGCAAGAATTTGTTAAGTCTTTTCGGCGGTAGTAACGAGTGTGAAGGCTCAGAACTGTTTGTTTAATGCATCTCTACACAGTTTATTGTTATTATAACATAGCGTGTATAAATAAGTGAACTTGAACTGTGTTACTGTGTGAGGTATTCTGCAGTACCAGTAGTATTTCATAATTTACTTATTAATAAAATATTGTCATCATTAGTTTCCGCGTGAGTGGAAGATTTCCGCATATGGAGGTTTGCTGATCGTGGTAGACCCAGTGTTACGCGTGAACACTTGAAGTGTCCGGATTGGTATACGCCTAATATACCGTTTCTATAATACCCACTGTGACCTGAGATACTTATGAATTATAAATACTGTATAAAATTTCAGAAGTAGTATCCCTAGAACCGGTGTTTGTGTGCGAAGCGTCAGTGTCAACGTTGGTACTCCAGGACACCAGCCCAGCTGGAAGCGTCACCAGGGTGAACCATCTGTCATCGTACGCCACGCCTGACGACTCCATGACACAGCAAAGCCCCTCCCCCCTTTTCCATCAACATCGCCGTGGGAATCATCACATATGTAATGTACCACACCTCGTATATGAACAATAATTAACACTTTAAAAGACTATATCTGAAACACTATCATTATTATGCTTGTCAAATATATCATATAAACAATTTCATACGTCTTGTGTGCAATAAATAATCTTAAACCCTCCAATATAGACTTTTGCATTAAAGCACACATACTACCATATCCTATGCGCCAATAGTTAAGTTAATTGTGTTGTCGCAATATATATATTATATATATATATATATATATATCATTTTCTATATAAGGTGTTAAAAAGAATATACAATATTATCTACTTGCAGAAGAAACAAATTGAAAACATCACAAATTATATATATATATATATATATATATATATATATATATATATATATATATTACTATAATACTTATAACTATTTTACCTCAAGATGTATTTTTTTCTTTAGGGACATGTTTCGGGAGATCCTGTTCTCCCATCTTCAACCTTCGCCATCTTGCTTCTGGTGCTGTATTTGTGTGTTGGCTTCTGGATGTTATTATGGTGGTTTGTTGGTCTTTGGTCCTTCAATGTTGCATTATTGTGTGTGGTTGTGGTATCTGTTTTTGTATTTTGTGTATTTTCGATGTTGAGTGCTTTGAATATTGTGTCCTGTTTTGTATTGATTTGTATTTGTTCTGGTATTAATTTGTTTTGTGTTTTATGTTTGTAAATCTGTAAATTTTCCCAAATGTTCATTATGGTGCCTTTGTGTGGTATATGTTTTATTAGTGTTACATTGGTTATGTCTGGGAATTCATGTCCTGTGTTTATTGCATGTGTGGCTAAATTGGATTTATATATGTTTGGTTTTTTGTATGCATTTAGGTGTTCAAAATAACGTTTTTTCAGCTGTTTTTTTGTTTGTCCTATATAACATTTATTGCAATCTTGGCATTCAATTTTGTATATATCGTTGGTTGTTGTATTATCTTTGTTGTGTGAGTTATTTAGATTTTGTAATTTATTTTTATTAGTTTTGTATGCTATTTTTATATCTGTGTTTTTAAATAGTTTTGTTAGTTTTGACATTTTATTATTTATATATGTGAATGTGGCCCATTTTTTGTTGTTGTTATTTATATATATTACATTTAATATTTATAAATAAATTTACTTCAAGATATACATTTTTTTTCCTTATTAGGAACATGTTTCGGGTACCATCTTGTACCCATCCTCAGCTTCCGGTTTTTGTGTCTGGTGAAGTACATATGTGTTGTTGGTTGACTATTATTATTGTGGCTTCCTGTTGGCTTCTGGTACTTCAAATTGGTTTTATTGTGTGTGATTGTGGTGTATGTGTTAGTTTTTCGTGTATTTTAGATGCTGAGTGCTTTGAATATTGTGTCATGTTTTGTATTTATTTGTATTTGTTTAGGTATTAGTTTGTTTTGTGTTTTATGTTTGTATATTTGTAAATTTTCCCAAATGTTCATTATGGTGCCTTTGTTTGGTATATGTTTTATTAGTGTTACATTGGTTATGTCTGGGAATTCATGTTCTGTGTTTATTGCATGTGTGTCTAAATTGGTTTTATATATTTCTGGTTTTTTGTATGCGTTTAGGTGTTCAAAATAACGTTTTTTCAGCTGTTTTTTTGTTTGTCCTATGTAACATTTTTTGCAATCTTGGCATTCAATTTTGTATATACCGTTAGTTGTTGTATTATCTTTGTTGTGTGGGCTATTTAGTTTTTGTAAATAATTTTTTTAGTTTTTATGCTATTTTTATATCTGTGTTTTTAAATAGTGTTGTCAGTTTTGTCATTTTATTATTTATGTATGTGAATGTGGCCCATTTTTTGTTGTTGTTGTTATTTATATGTTGTTCACTTTGATTAATTCTTAATTGTTCTGTTTTTATTTTATATTTGATTTTATTTTCTATTTTGTTTACAGTATTTTTATTGTATCCATTTTCATAACCAATTTGGTATATTATATTTCTTTCTTTGTCAGTTTCTTATTTGTTTAGGGGAATTTTGTACATTCTGTTAAATAGCGAATAGAATGCTGCCATTTTATGTTGTGGTGGATGGTCAGAATGGTTGGGTATAATGATGTTAGTGGAAGTTGGTTTTGTATATAAATTTTATTAGAAATAAATACAAGTTTGAAAAATTCGACTTTAATTAAAAACAAAACAGACCAAAATGCGCTATAAAAGTGTTAAAATTTAAACAGAACAAAGGTTTTCGTATACGTTTTGACAACAAATGTAATTGTGAACAATTTAAAAACTTGTATTATTAAATTTGTTCTTCAAATGATTAAATACTAAAACTGTTATATTGATAAATCTGCAAATGTACGTTCAAAGCAGTTGTTCAATGTGGCCGTTTTATTGAATGCAGAATTCAGCTCGGCGAAGCCAGGTATATTCTTAACAGTAGCTCTATATCCTACTATGCGATGTTTCAAACCTTGTGTGCCAATACAAACGAAATAAACTAACGACATCATTCAACCCCAAAGGAAAAAGTCTGCTGGCGTGAGATCAGGAGATCGAGGTGGCCATTTCACTGGTCCGTTTCGACCAATCCATTGCTTACAGAATATATTGTTTAAATGGTTCATCAAATCACGACAGTAGTGGACAGATGCTCCATCATTCAAAACCACATCTACACTCTACCTGAAAGTGGAATATTGTCCAAGAGTTCCATCAGATTCGTTTGAAAAAGTGAAAGGATTGTCATCCATTAAGGATGTATTGGAGCATTTTGGTCTGTTTTATTTTTAAGTAAAGTCAAATGTCTCAAATTTTTACTTATTTTTAATAGACATTATACGGATAACTTCTTTCATAATTAAATTCTCTACAAACTTAGTTCGAAATTTTTATTTGTTTGTTGGCAAATTAACAAAGTTATTTTATCCCAAATCTAAAAAAGTGTGTTTTTCGACCCCAATGTTTTGTGTTCAACATAGTTTTTCTTAAAAACTAATTGAGATAAAGCCCTGAAACTCCTTTTATTCAATTTCTCAGGTCAAAAATCATAAAAAACCACCAAATATACCACACCAAAAACCCTTCACTTTATACCCCAAGAATTTCAGTATGGCGTCATTTTACCGTGGGAGCAGAAAACAGGGCGAACAGGTTCGCGACCCGTAACTCGCTAACGAACCATTTTCGGGCCTATGTTTATATGAAGTTTTTTTCTTATTTTTAGCTATAGAATCAGCATCCGAGAGATTGCCGTGCAATTTTGAATCACCCTATATAGTTAATGCGTTTCGAAAAAAACTTCATTCTAGTACTTTGAATCTTGCCGCTTTCTTTCTCGTCATGATCCATACCTCACTTTCATATGTGAACGTGGGTAGTGTAATAGTCTTATAAAACTAGACATTAATTTAAATAATTATTGTGCTAATAAATATTAGTTAATTAAAACTAACTAAAACAGTTTATGTTCTAGGTTACAGATATTTAACAAAGAGAAACTGCCATGAAGGAATTTAAACAATTTTGATTACGGAGAACAGGAACAACAAAACAAACAGAAGTCGGAAGATACATCACGAAGACCTATACTGGATGATAGTTTGATATTCTTAGTAGCCAAACAATTACCCCTCAGGATTTGGCGGTAAAAAGGGGAGAAGTTTAAGAGAATTTTATATTTTACAGCAGAGATACAACCACGATTTCATCTGGCAAAAAAGGTTTAAGTTCCTTGAATAAAAGTAAATGGAATTACAAGAATAGGAACTGTGTATTTGCTTCTTTGTTACAACTTGTACAATAAGTATTGTTACGATGGTCTACTGATCGTCGTATGGTACAGTAGAAAACAAAATACAAGCCACCAACTAAGTCACTAATCACCAGCTTTAATTACCACAATTAAACAGTTTGTAATCAACAAGATTGTCTCTTACCACAAATCAAATAATAACTGTCCACACGCAGTAATAATGTCAACGAATATCGGATTATAAAACACGTAACACTTCACCAGAATACTTCAAACCGCACTGTGTAAATCGCCCGACAATACTGAATACTAAGCAGCAGGTATGGGCTATTTATAGTCTGCAGGATTCCATAATATGCGTCTTTAACAAACACGTAATATTCTTCGTATTGTTTAAATTAGCAGCCATCCTTACTATTTCTTTTATGAATTTGCTAACTGCTATAATTTTTTATTGTTCGACTAAGCTTTTCGTCATTACTGACATCTTCAGGTCTTAAACAACGTCTATCAACTGTACGTTGTAGGCTTTTATACTTTAGGCCCCTCCCCTTATGTCATCGCCCCTCCTATTGGTTCTAGCTGCTACCACGGGAACTTTGTCTACCTTTTTCCGTTAGGCATTTTTCTAACGTCCGTCAAATTGTTTTAAGAATCTCCCGTTAATTTCTTCATTCTTGACTTATAATTTTTTTGTAACCTTTTACATTTCGTCATTTTTTATGTGTTATTTTTATTATTTTAATTTATTTTTGTTTATTGTTTAACATATAATCAAATATTTCTTCATTTGTAAAATCCACTTTTATATTCATTAATTTATTTTTATCTTCTTTTTTAACTTTAAGAAAATTAATAGAAGAACTAGAAATACTTAAAGTTAAAAAAGAAGATAAAAATAAATTAATGAATATAAAAGTGGATTTTACAAATGAAGAAATATTTTATTATATATTAAACAATAAACAAAAATAAATTAAAATAATAAGAATAACACACTAAAAAATGACGAAATGTAAAAGGTTACAAAAAAAATTATAAGTCAAGAATGAAGAAATTAACGGGAGATTCTTAAAACAATTTGACGGACGTTAGAAAAATGCCTAACGGAAAAAGGTAGACAAAGTTCCCGTGAAGAGCGGTAGCAGCTAGAACCAATAGGAGGGGCGATGACATAAGGGGAGGGGCCTACAGTATAAAAGCCTACAACGTACAGTTGATAGACGTTGTTTAAGACCTGAAGATGTCAGTAATGACGAAAAGCTTAGTCGAACAATAAAAAATTATAGCAGTTAGCAAATTCATAAAAGAAATAATAAACACGTAATAATTCTAGAGAATACTTCAGCGCGGTCATGGCAGAAACACGTGCCGTTGGGTTTGTGAAGAAGCTTCTGGAACGAGACCATAGAACGCACGAGACGTTCCGCATTACGTAATAGTGCCTCGCATGTCAAGCGTCACGTACGCATTACAGCTGCAGGAATAGCAGAGTTCTCCAATGTACCACAACGTTCCGTAATGGCGTTACACTCTTTCCGCATTACGTAACAGTATGTAAACATAAGGTTTACATATTCTGTTTCAAAGGCTTTCACGGGATTATGAATGAACAGAAGCAATAAAATGAAGCGACGGGAGACTGCAGTACTGCCAACTTAGAAACAGTAAATACCATATACTAAATCTTGAGAGTGGCATTAAGTTTTCACGAGACTTGACGACCAAAATCTATCCGTCGAAAGAGAGACGCCCGCGCAGCTGCTAGGAATTCAAACCGAGTTTTACAAAACTTATCATACGTTTCTTACTTTGTAACAAGTTTGTTTTCCCACTGAGCCAATATCTGGTACGTGTCTGTGGTAGTTTAATATTTAATATGTATTCAGCCAAATTGTGATCTACTTGAGACATGTTTGTACGTTTCAAGAAACACTTGCGCAGCGTTCTATTTGTGTCTGTCCTGATGTGTTGCAATCGCAGAGGCGACGACCAAAGCTTTCTCACTCAAAGTTTACGTTCCTTTGAAAGTTTCTTTCACGTGCAAGTAGGCGGAGATTATTCTTAATACAAAGGTTTTAAAAATATATAAACACTTGGTATGTTTCACAGTTTTATTTAACTCTGACAGTTGTTTCAGCTTATTAAGCTATTGTGACTGAACGAAATTAAACGAAGGATGTGAGGGTGGTGAATATGTGTTTCGAGCGTATATCCGGACATGTGTGGGGTGTGAATGATGGAGTGTTGAGGGGGTGAGGAAGCTAGTGGAAAGGTCAAGTGTCTGTAAAAACGAAGTATAATCGGAAGGAAAAATATAAAAATTATCTAAACTAAATAACAACTTTTAATAAAGGGGATACAGAATTCGGTTAATTCATTTGTTAAATTTTTGTAACTTGTAATTGCTTTTCTAATTTCTAGACTTTCTGATAAATCCATTTTCTTACATCTTTGTATGTTGTGCAGTAGTGTTATGTTTTCTGTATCTATGAAGTGATTGTGTTATAAGCAATGATATGTAAAACCTAATCTCTTTGACAGTAGCCAAATAAGCTGAAACAGCTGTCATAATTAAATAAAAACTGTGAAACATACCAAGTGTTTATATAAGTTATTTTTATAAAACTTTGTAACAATATGTTTCACCAAGTGGCAAACTAGTCGTCAAGAAATATCGCTATTCTTACTGTCCTCAGCGTAAGACGTTTATCTTCTGCCAAAAACGTCATTGTAAATTTTTATTCGGAAATACTAGGATTCAAAATAACAATAAGATATTAAAATTGTGTTTTGTAAATAGATTTAAGCAGCCCGCAATACCGGGTATAGGTACTTGTGTATTGTTCGGCAAAGATCTGCCGCTTTGCGGCTCTGAAGGTCCCCGAAACCGAAGCCGACTGTGTCGTTAGTTATCAGCTTCTTCTCTTCAGCGGCGCAACAACCCATTACTGAGTCAACGCCTCCTTGAACAGCCTCCGCCAGTTGTCCCGGTCGAGTGCAGCTGCTCTCCAGTTCCGGGGATGGCGAAAGAAACTGACAGGTTTCTGCACATAAAAGTTTTACATGGGCTATGTGAATTCTCCGATCCAACCCCAACTTGGAGAACCAGGAACTTTGATTTCGGGATGCTCTTCCCCTAGAGAGTTTCTTTCACCTCAGCTGACGAGCTCTCTCTGCCCGGTCGCAGTAGGCTAACTGACTCAGCCCATGTGTGCAGCCGTTGGGCTAATATAGCCTCCTCCGCCTCCACAGTAGATGCACACCCTGCTGCCGGTGTGCACCATCCTGCCCTGCCAGGACCCAGGATACCCCCAGGCTGTCCTGACAGAACTCCCGTCTCTCGTTTGCTTACCGATCCACTCCGCCGAAGGGATTGGTAACCACAACCTTGGAATGGATTGCTCGGCGTAAGAGGCCCCACCGACGTGTAGGTGAGAGTGGAGTTGGGGCGGAGTGGCTAGTGCATTTCTCTTCTATGAAAGCATATGTTCGCATCACACTCCCATTTAATCCCTTCAGTTATCAGCTAACGAGTTTATTTCAACTTAATAATTCGTATGTGTATCGTAAAGAGGGAACACGAAGGCTTTAAGTCTTTACTTCGTAGGCTTACACGGCCGGAGTCAATGTTTTTAGTATTCATTCCCGGGCTGTTTGACCGTCGTCCATTGTTTTCCACATAAACAGACGTTTGGACAGTACCATCGACTGCCACCGTCAGTGTAATTTCACTAAAGTCGACCACCCTACGTTAGCAGCAAAGCTCGAATTTAGCTCGAATTTACACTGATGATGACAGTCGATGGTACTTTCTAATGTCTTATTTTGTTGAAAACAATAGGCCACGGCCAAACAGTCCGAGAATGAATTTTAACAACAAAGGCTTTAATTCGGTAAGACAACCAGCTTATTGGAGACAACCAAACAGCAAATTAGTGCTAAAGTGCTGACTGTTTAGAAAGACGGTGGTAGTCCCACCATAGTCTTACCCATCTATCGATGGGTAGCATATCTGCTAGTAACGTATCCAAGGGGTATAATAATTGCTAAACTCGTTCAAACAAGATATCATTTAAAATGTTTGTAACAACTTAACAATATGGGTGACTGCCGGTTTCCCAAACAGCTACTGAATTATAAGCCAAATGGAAAGAGAGGTGCCGGACGTCCGAGGAAGTATTGTAGTGACCAGCTCGAGTCTACCTGCTTGTTAACGGACAATCACTTTTGGTTTTCTCCCAGTTGAAGATGATGATATAAGGATATTCTGATAATAGGAAGTCATTATCCTTATGTACGTTAAGCTAGCTGGACCATTTTCTTTACAATATATTTACAATTTTTTGTAAATACAGTGGAACTCGCGAACAACGAGCTCGCTTATAACAAGAACTCGGATGTAACAAGCAAAAATAATGTTATTGATGAATTCGTGGAATACTTTATTAAGTTAATAAACAGTTTGATATAAACAGATATAAAATTACTAATCAAACAATAATAGTTGACTTTTTTAAAGTTAATTAAGTTCTGTGTGCGAAATATAATTTTAACGATTTCATTTAGAGCAAATAACAAAAAGACAAATAAAGAAGACAGAATCTTCTTGTATTTTAAAAATAAATATTGTACATGTGGCATGGAAAGTTTTGCGTTTTTGCCAGATAGCCGGCTGAGTTTTGGTAAGTTTTTACAATACAGTTAGTTTTACTATATTTCGCAAATGCACTATACGCCAATATTCAGCAAAGAATGTTAACCTATACAAAATTTCACTTTTAAGCGTAGAATGTAAAACATGTCAAAATTTTATTGTGCATATCTTCTTCTATAGTATATTAAATTTTTTGTGTGTTCGATAATCACGGTATAACAATTTAGGCTTGCGAGTCGACAATTCGGATGTAGCGAGCACCCGGTTTTAACGAGCACATTTGACCGGTGTCTTAAATTTCGTTATAAGCAAGTTCCACTATATATATGTAGTGTGATATATATAAATCTGAAGGGCAGATCTGTTAACGACTTCACACATGTATTTCATGTGTGCAATTGTCAGGAAGAGTAGCCTACACATTGTACACAGTACACCGCGGGTGGTCAACTGCATGCATGAGTTTACATTAAGGGCGATCAGTGTAGTGTGAAATGTTACCGTCAGAGTGCAGTATTGTTCCTGTTGTGCAGAAATTTGCGCAGAAACAACACACGGTAAATTTGCTGCGCCACGGCTTCGATGTTTGCACTGTCAACTGTTATTGTCTCTGTCCTGAATTTACTGTCCGTTCAAATCAAAAGGTAGAGAACAAACCTTTTGTTTACAGTTACTTACGGAAACTGTTATTGCTTTACAAACCAAAGTAATCTATAAATACAGTTTAACGATTACAGTATGCTGATAAACATAATGGTAAAGACATTAACTGATTTGTATATTTTTAAATTGTAAAGTTTTGTCGTATCTTTTTCTTTAGGCATTCTTTCACTAGTGCAAAAGTCTTCACCCTGTATGTTTCCTTGTTAACTTTTTACGTCCTCTTTTCTCATTTGCTTTTACCAGGTTGCATCAAATCTTTCAAAACGTTCCTTTGCACGATTAAAAATGTTTCATATTGTTACGACTGTCTCCTTGATCGTCGTATGGTACAATGGAAAACAAAATACAAGACACCAATGAAGTCTCTAAAATCAGCTTTAGTTATCACAATTAACAGTTTGTAATCAACACGTTATTCAACAAGATTATACTCTTACAATAATTTTAGTTAATCTGTCCACACAAATAATAATAATGTCAACTATAAAACATTCCGCACTATAATGTTTTTTCACTAATGCACCACTTGAGACGCACTGTGCAAATCGCTCGACATAAATCTAGAACTAAACGGCAGGTGTGTCCACGTGTTTCTCGGCTATTCCAGCGGAGTCCGGCTGTAATGTGTGTGTGTGTGTGTGTGTGTGTGTGTGTGTGTGTGTGTGTGTGTGTGTGTGTGTGTGTGTGTGTGAGCTCGCTCGTTCATATTGCTGCTACTTTGAGAAGATGGACAATTACGTGACTCGTCACGCGTCCGCAGCCGAGGCTGTTCCAGACATCACCGGCAGCGCGCACTGTGTTTAAGGCCGCAAGCAATTACGTTAGAGTGTTTTCTATTAGCGTTGACGCATATTATGGATTATTCCCGAATTTCAGCGGGGTACAAGTATAAGCATTCAGCGACTCTTAGTTTCAGTTTTAGTGACGATTTATTCTAGTGCAGTTCAAAGTATTGTGGCGAAAAAGTGTTGTGTTTTAAATTGTGCGGGACTCTATTAGTTGAGATTGTTATTTGTGTAGACCGATTAACTTGAATTATTATACGAGTATAATCTTGTTGAATAACTTGTTGATTACAAACTCCTAACGGTGATAATTAAAGCTGGTTTTTAGTGACTGCATTGGTGTCTTGTATTTTGTTTTCCACTGTACCATACGACGATTAGTAAGACTGTCGTAACAATATTCTTTTATTTGAGCAAAATAAAGATTTTTACCACCGCTTTTTGATTGTATTAAGACTGTGAGTTTGCGACTATGTAAGTTTTAGTAAGACAATTGAATATAAAGAACTTTTTGTCGTTACTATATTCAGTTACTGTATCGCGGGTTCGATACATGCAGCGCGCTCACCTTGCAAAAATCAAATACGAGAATTGTCAAGTTTTAAAAGTTTTATTGCCTTACATTGGCAGCAGTGGCAGTAAACTTTAAATGTACGTTTTGCGGCCCTTGTATTTATACACCAGACCCTTCGTGTTTCAAAATTTCAGACAGCAAACTTTTGTTATCCGATAAAATAACATGCAATACTAACTTACGAGGTGTGTTCAAAAAGAGACCAAACGTTTTGAATAACACATCAACCCGCACAAATGACGCTCTGCAACCTTGAGCGCGCCTACCAATCATTTTTGACAACAAACTGCCATTTATTTTGTCCAGCTATCAGCATTAGTCTTTGAGGTATATCAAATTTAGTGGGGACATGCTCACGCTGGGCGTCGGATTAGTGACAAAGCGGTTAAGAAAGGCCGTAAGATCAACGTTTGCATATGACATTTTGCACCAAAACTGGGTTAAATCTTTAAAGAGAAATTCCGATTGTTAAACTATGCATATGCGGACACCTGCGTGAGCCGAACGATTATTTTAAGAATGTTTAAATAGGGCAAAAGTAATGGTCGGTGCAGATGAAAGCGATGACGAAGATCATGGAAAGAGAGCTCGTGATGTAATTCTAAATCATCATTTAACTGCCGAGACTTCTTAAAGAATGCGCATCCTTCTAAGTTCGTAAAATTAAATTTTAATAGAAAAATTGAAGTGTATCATATTATTAAAAAAATATTTAAGGTGTTGGTTGAGTGACTGACGATCAGAAAGAGACCCGTTTTGAAATCGATCAACATCTTCGTACCAATGCAAATGGTAATGACAACTGTGGAATGCAATGGGAATTGGTCTGTAAAGATTTTACGAAGTTATCAGAAAATGTGTGTACACGCACGTTGTGTTAAAATGTTCATTCCCAGTTCGGTATAAATCGGAAGGACGGTGCGTGCTCGTGCCCACTAGCTCGAAGACTGATGATCATGACGGAACAGAAATAACGGCATTCCGGCGTCAAAACCTGTCGCTAGCAGTAATTAGTTGTGCAGCTCGCTCTATGCGCTGGTTGGCGTGCTACACAAATAGTTCGGTCTTTTTTGAACACACTTCGTGTTGTAAAGGTTGTGATTCCATGCTGTAATTATTCCTCGTTATTTCCGTGCAGTAACGTCGGCCTGTCGGTGATGAGGTCTCACATAAAGGCACAGTGTGCGTTGGGAGTTCTGCAAAAGGTAAACATGATTGAGCGTGGAACAGATGATTGTGTAACATCTTCAGTCATGTTAATGCTAAAGGACTGTGCTATGCCTGATGTTTCACAGTTTATTAGTAATTTGTTAGTTTGGTCTGCAATGTTGCTAATCATCCTTGCTGTTTATTTAACATCAATCATAGAGTCCGTGACTGCAGCACTAAACGAATGCCAGAAGCACGGATTTTCGGGTCTTGTCAGCTCGAACGTTTTCTGAGGTATCTGAACAGTACAGAATGGATGTTTAAGTACAGAAGCGGCGAGAGTACTTACTATTTCCATTCTGTAAGTCATACGGTTGCACATTATAAAATATCATCACCTTGATCATCTTAACGGTTTTAGGCTTTAGCGGCCTGTTCCTATTTCACAGTCTACCTTTTCTTAGGTCTACCAACTTTTCGTCTGTCTCTAGGGTTGTAATCTTTCGCCATCTTCGGTATTCTACTTTGTTCCATTCTATATATGTGTTAAATCCATTTTCTTCTGTATTCTATAATAATTTTATTACCTGCAAACATCTAAATCACTTATCTCATTTCTTATATGATCTCGTCTATTACACCTTTTAACTGATCTCAGAAATTTTATTTCTGCTGTTTGTATCTTCTGTTCATCTTTTTTCTTTATCACCCATTTTTCAGAACCGTAGAGTAGTGTAGGTATTCCCATTGTTTTTATAAACTTTTATTCGGGTTTCTTTTCTACATTTATTTCTCAACGTTCTCCAAATCGTTCCACACATTCTTGTGAAATTCGTCACTTTATTTTCTATATCTCTATCTTCTCACGTCCAAGATAGTTGAAATGTCTTACGTGTTCTATGAATGTGTTGTCTATGCATATTTTGGTCCGAACCGGTACATCTCCTATAAAGGCCATTACTTTTGTCTTTGAATCAGATATGTTACAGTTATATTATGTTCCAATTTTATGTAAGATATATATTTGCTCGCTTTAGTTCGTCTTCTGAAGTGGCAAATATAGCTTGGTCATCCGCGAACAGAATGGTTTTCAAGCTTTTATTTCTGTTGACTTTAACACCGTCAGGGAATTGTTGTTTCCATTTATTGAGGAGATCCACTAGATAAAGGTTCACAATAATGGTAACAAACAACAACCTTGTCTTACGCCTCGGTTTGTTTTAATCAGGATAGATTCTTCTCCGTTCTATTGTTATCGCAGTGTGCCTATATAAACTCTTAATGGTCTTAACTAGGTGTTGTGGTATACCTTTATTTTCAAGTATGTTCCATAACTTTGGTCTGATCACTCTTCCGAAAGCTTTGTTGAAATCAATAATAGCAATATTTATTTATAAATTCTTATTATTAAGTATCTGCTGCGTAATATCTGTAGCTGCAATAAGGCTAAATTATACTACGTAGATGTGGAAAGAAGACATCGTAACATTTATCTCTCCCCACGAGAGTGAGGGGTAAAGTTTACTCACACACATATTGTACAAACAAACAACTAACTAATGCAACCAAATTGTTAAAATTAGGCCTACCTTGTGTATCCAGGTTCCCTTCCTTGCAACTTCTTTTTTTTATATTCGCAACGCGTTTCCCGAGACTTACAGTCCCATCATCAGGTGAGAAAACATGTCGCTCACATGGAGTACGTCAATAAATTAATAAAAGTCACGCACATCAGGTTATTTAAGCGGTCCTAACCCGCGTTATCTCAAGACGCTCATAGCTACGGATCTCGCGAGTGACTAACGATTCGACACCATACTGTGCCTGCACTTACCTATCATATTCTTCTAGCACGCGTATAGCTGTATCGTATAGCTTGTTGGATTTCAAAGAAATTTTTTATTCAAAAGCGGATCACCCTGAGTTTTGGAGACTCTGTATATTTCAAACTCTTCCAGTGCGTCCATGAATTTGCTCTTTTTGCAGAAATGTAGGGGTTTGAAGCTGTTTTGAAAACTGGAATAATTATGGTTATGATTGATGAAATGTATGGCAAAGTTGGATTTAACGTTCCTAATGTCACGCTTAGGAAGATGTTCCTTGTATCTATCCAAGAATTTTATGCCTGTCTGTCTAACGTCTGTTAACATCTGTTAACGTCTCTTGTCCACTTTGTAATCACATTATGTTTTATGTCTTCGTCAGCTGGCGTCATCATATTATGGTAACCAGAAAACTTGTTGCTGAGAGGAACGTGTGTCTAGAAGGAGAAAGACAGCATTCGATACACAGTAGGGCTGACACTATAAATCAGATTTTCTACGCTAAACATCCAAAAAACTGTCAAAATATCTAAACACAAGGTTTATGATCAGAATGATCACAGTTGCACACCACTATATAAAAATATCCCGATTAGCGCTTTCAAGCCTCACAGCCCATCGTCAGATCGGATTCCGATCTGACGATGGGCTGTGAGGCTTGAAAGCACTAATCGGGATATTTTTATATAGTGGTGTGCAACTGTGATCATTCTGATTGTGATTTCAACCACTAACAGAAATTTCTTCATTAAACAAGGTTTATGATAAAAAATACAAAAGGGAAGGAATTGAAGGGAAACAAATGAGGAAGTTAGTTTAATTAACGGAGACCCACTACCAAACTTTACTGCGGCCGTCAGTTGTGGAAGAAACTTCGCGCTGCCCATTATTTCACATCTAATTAAAAATATATTGAGCTTAATTTTGTTGAAAGTTTTTTACACGGGGGAACGAAAAATTGTCTTTGCGCCGTTCTACTTAAGTTCAGTAAACGTTTAAGAATTACGGTTTGCGATTATCAAGTTAAAAATGAAACAGAGTAATAAAGTAATGTTGGCCAACACGAGATAATGTATCGTTTAATCATTATAATTTTACCCGTCACAAGATGTGGGTGTAGCTTATGTATTAAATAGTCTTGAGTTACTCTTACTGTTTGCCACAGTGACACAATGTGTCGGATCAGGCCTTCTTTTTTTCATTAACATTTATAATTATATCTGAATTACGTATGTGGTACCTTAAGTCTTACAAACTATATAATTTAAAATGCCTACGCAATAAAAAATTATAATTTATGTTTTGTTTTGACTACTAAAATCCTATAGAGTAGACAATTTGTATTAAAACAACAGCATTTTAGTACATAGTCAGTGAAATCAATGGTAATCAGTTGTAAACGGTTTGCTATTCTTCTTCTTCAGCACTACAGCACAACGTGAGCCCTGGCGTCCAACACCAATCTTCTCCAAAGTTTTCTATAAATTGCCATCTCAGTATAACCCCTCACACCCATTCATCTGAGATCTTCTAGCTCATCGTAAAACTAATAACTAATAACGTAATGTTGATCAATACGAGACAATGTCTTCTTTAATCATTATATAACACTATGCAACATTTTAAAACTTTTGGTACGATGTTTTAAGACTGTAAGGTGATTTTAAAAGTATTTTTCATTCTGATTTCAAATCTGGTTTTAGTTTATCTGTATCACGTAAGGTTTTTATACAATTTAATTTCGAAATTTTAAAAAATCGAATTTTGTGAACAGGGAAAATTATTATTATTTGATTGTGATTTCAAAATTGTTTATGTTTCAATCCTGCATAAAATCACAACACATGGCGGTGCAGTAGACAATGGTATACACTCACTTAAAAATGTTATAATTATTACGAAAACACAACACATATATGACAAATTAATTCCTCTTCTTCGCTGAATTCACTGCTTCAAGATCTTTCTGACGTGGGTTGAAACTTCTCTTCCGTGATTGTCTCCCTTCACCAGTGCCGTCTCTTTTTAGCATAAAACAGTAGTCGGCCATCATGTTGGCATTCCACCTTCCCTGGTATCTCTTTTCCATGTCCTTGATATCCTGGTGGAAACGTTCGCCTTGTTCTTCACTGACATCGCCGAGGTTCGCAGGGAAAAAGTCAACATGTGAGTGTAGGAAGTGAAGCTTTACACTCATGTTACATCCTAATTTCATGAAACTCTGCAACATTCTTTTAACCATGGTTTTGTACTCTGGGTGTTTGTGGTTGCCCAAAAAGTTGACAACAACTTCTTTAAATGAAACCCAGGGCCTTTTTTTCCACTGGATTCATTGTACTTTCAAACAAATTGTCTTTCATTAACTTTCTTATCTGCGGTCCCACGAAGATCCCTTCTTTAAGTTTCTCATAAGATACTTTCGGAAATCTTGTTACCAAGTACTGGAAACAGTCACCATCTTTTGGAAGAGCTTTAGTGAACTGTTTCATTAATCCGAGTTTGATGTGCAGAGGAGGTAATAGTATCTTGCTTCGTTGAACAAGTGATACATTTATTATGTTCTGTGAACCGGGTTGGAGGGTTTTTCTTTTGGGCCAGTCTGTCTTCTTCCAATGTTTGTCTCTGGCTCGACTACCCCATTCACAAATGAAACAAGGCATTTTTGTGTAGCCGGATTGTTGACCAAGTAACATACCTACTACTTTTAAATCCCCACAAATTGTCCAAGAATGTTTTTCATAATTCACGTATTTTAGCAGAGCTTTGAGATTTACATACGTCTCCTTGAGATGAACTGAATGTGCAATGGGTACTGAACCAAACAAGTTTCCATTGTGTAAAAGTACACCTTTGAGGCTAGTTTTGGAAGAGTCTATAAATAACCTCCACTCACTTGGATTGTAAGTGACGTTAAAGAAATTCAATAAACCCTCAATATCACAACAATAAACCAGAGAGTCTTCTTCTTTAAAGAATTTTATTAATTCCTTCTCTCTGGACCTATACCAAGAGAACGTAACTCCGGGTAGTAGAAGATTTTTTGCATTCAATCTTGACTCAAGCAATTGGGCGGCATCTTTTGTCAGGTTCAAGTCACGAGTAATATCATTAAGTTCATTTTGACCGAATAATTTTGGTGCAGAATCTTCTTCCGGGTTGTAATCATCAGCATTATCGCTTTCATTTTCTGAGCTGCTCGCCAGTGGCACATCTTCAAGAACGGAAGGTGGAACTGGGATAGGGAGAGAATTACAATGCGTAACTGGTCGTAAGGCCGAAGGAATGTTCGGATATTGTATATCCTTCTTACTTTTTGCGTTATGACCTTGAATTTTAACCATACAAAAATAGCAATCGTTAACATGATTTTGTGGCTCCTTCCAAACCATTGGGATTCCAAAAGGCATTGATTTTTTGCACCATTTTTCCACAGTCTCAGTCCCTCAACACATGTACGACATACCTTGTGTGGTGCCCAGCTTTTGTCTTCATCACCAAGCCTTATGCCGAAGTACGCGTAATACATGTTTCTCACAAAACTATTAATGTCCTGTCTTTGCTTACCAATTACGTAGCTACCACAAATATAACAGAACACGTTTGGGTTATTCAAACACTTCCGGGAACTCATTTCTACAAAACGTTCACAAACTATATATGACAGCACAAATATAACCTCACAGCACTATAGCATGTAAACAATGAACTACTGTTTCCCGCCTAACAGCCAGCGGGGTGTAACAAGTGTGGCCAACTAATCCCTCCCCCACAATAAAATTTCCCCTTGTGAAACTTACGTGTAAATAAAAGATGAGTTCATTTGATTTGCAAAAAAACTGTACGTGATAGAAAGAAACGGATTGCAGATCTGGAATCAGCGCAAAACAATGCTTTAGGAACACCTAAGACTACAGAAACATAGAAAATCATGTTGCATAGTGTAATCATTATTAGCAAAACTACGTTTTTTTTCTTTTCTTATTCCTTTTACTTATTATGTACTCATCATCTTTCTCCTTCTTATTTTGTTTTGTGAAACAAAGAATAGTGTGAAATGACGCGACAAATACGAGACGCAGACACTGCTGCTGCTATACAAGTGTATCTGATTACAAAAGTTTACTCATAAGAGACACTACTAGTAAGTTCAGACAACAGATGGCGTCCGTTGATCGGTCAGGTTGATGCCTGAAATGGGTCACATAACTTAGGTTTGTAGTTGTTTACAACACTTTACAAACATTGTTTAACAATATACCCCCATATTCGTACCCGCACTACATTTCCGAAGATTTGATTATGCGATTGTACCGATATATTACGATGTAAAAAAGAAGAAGTGTACTAATTGCATGTATTCTATTTCTCAATGTAAAGTGAAAAGGGGTGTTTAATTGTAAGGTTAGATAATAAAGGTTTTGCTTTTAGTTTTCTGTTTTTAGAAATAAAAGCCGTGGTTAGGAAATTTATGAGTCCGAGGTCATATGTTGTTGATTTCAGACGGTTCACCTCGGCTTTGGTGGCCATCTTCAGTGTTTGAAGTACTTAACCTTTAACTGACAAAGTCTTCATCAGTAAAATCACAGTACTGTGGCTAAGGCTAAATTGGTGCAGAGTAGCTAAGTTTGGATATTACAAGCTGTTCAAATTTCATTTTTTCTGTGTTTTTGAAAATTATTTTAAAATGTGTAACTTAAATTACTTTTTCTCCCCTCTGTTTACACTGCAGACTTCTTAGTTGTTTTATTTACCTTGTTTCTTAACGTTACTTTGTCCAAATTATGTGTGAGAGAAATTCGTAGTTCTCGTGTTGTATTTTTCTTTATTACCTTCCTCTAATTTAGTATTTGCACAAAAAACTAACTCTGTCCTCAGATTTACAATATAAAATTGGTACTCAAATTTAACTCTGATTAACAATCTTTCTTGTATTAAAGAGGATATCAGATATGTTATTAGAAAAAATACATAGTCTAACTAGTTTTGGAAGACAAAACAACAGTATTCTTGTGCCACGTAAGAAAATTATGAGAAGAAGAGGCAAGTAATGCCAGAGAGAGAATACATCCTTCCATCCTGGGAAGACAGGCTACTGTGTGTTTATACACCACTCTTCGTTGTTCTCCTGAGTAAAACAATGAAAATTTTATAAACAAATATTTAATTGCGTAATGCAAACAGAAGTAGAGATTAATTCTCTTACGAGACAGTACATTTACTGCCTCAGCCCTGCTCAACCCTCAAACTAATTTATCCATATATTTAGTAAGTCAGGATTCCTCTATCATACGTGGATTACACGTGACCCCACAGTATGCCGCCGGCCTAACCGATCCACCTCTGGAAGGTTTACAAGTATCTAGAGCGTTTGCTCAGCTGACCTTATAAGCATTGTTATTTTAGAAGGGTGACGTATATGACACGCAATTTAGTCATTTTCTTGCTGTATGAGTACTATTGTTAGTACCGTGGTGATTAATTTGATTACACGTTGACCGATCGTCACGTTGTAACTTACGATTTCTCAGTGAGTTACATACTAAGTTATGCAAAATTATTTTACATCATGATAGTGAGATGCCTGTGACTCTTTCAATGTTGTCAAAATTTCTTTCCCGGCAGTTTGGCCGTGGTTTATTCTATTCTACAAAAACAGGCGTTTCGGCAGTGACATCCACTGCCGTCGTCAGTGTAAAATCAAGTTACGCTAACGTAAGCTGGTAGACGTTAGTGACCACAGTAATGTGGCAGTCGATGGCGCTGCCGAAACGTCTGTTTGTGTAGAAAACAATGGAGCACGGCCAAACAGCCCGGGAAGGAATTCTAACAACATTGATTCCGCCCGTGTAAGCCTACGAAGTACAGTGTGACTGTTTTAACTTTGAAATAGCAACGTTATTGAAATCTCTCTCTCTCTCTCTCTCTCTCTCTCTCTCTCTCTCTCTCTCTCTCTCTCTCTCTCTCTCTCTCTCTCTCTATTTATCTATCTCTTTGTCTCACACACGCGCGCGCGCACACACGCACACACACAGTTTAGAATGTGATACGTAACGTGATGCACAGGGAACCAAACATTGCCAGCCAGCGTACACTGCACAAAGCCTATTTGGCACGCTGTACTATGCAGGCCACACAGACTCTGCATCGCATTGTGTACAGTTCCGTATAACATTCTCTTCTGTTGCTCTGGATACAGGCTGTGTTGGTTGCCAGCATACTTTGCTCAATGCGCATATTTATTAATCATTCCCCCTTTTGTATTCTTTATTAGATTATACATTGAAGCATTTGTTGCTACAATTATTATTTGGTGTTCTGCCCTAAGGCAGGTTTCAAATGGCAAAGTCTCACCAAACTGTTCTACCGCATGCTACTCTTTTCGTTTCTTCGTAAGACGCTCTGATTTTAGTGCTATCTATTAACTTCATTCTTCTACTCCCACTTCTTTCTCTCCTTCTATGACACCCTCCATGGCTGTTGTAAGAAAGCAGTCTCTTCTCAAACAATGACCTAACAAATTCTTTTTTCTATTTTCTATTACCTTCAGAATTCTTCTCTCTTCCCCTATTTTTCTCAAAACTTCATCGTTCCTTCCTTTGTCAACCCACCTCACTTTCTCCATTGCTCGCCAAACACACATCTCAAATGCTTCTAATCTTTTCTCATCTCCCTTCCTCAGTGCACATGTCTCTTACAGGAAGTATCCATGATGCTACAATAAGAAGCTATACATTTTTAAGCCATAGGAATGTCGTCGTCATCATCATCGTCTTAACGGTTTTAGGGTTTAGCGGCCTGTTCCTATTCTACAGTCTACCTTTTCCTAGGCCTACCAATTTTTCTTCTGCCTCTAGAGTTGTAATCTTTCGCTATCTTTGGTATTCTACATTTTTCCATTCTATCTACGTGTTGAATCCATTTTATTCTATACTCTTTAATCATTTCATTAAATGCAAAAGTTTCTAAATCACTTCTTATCTCCTACTTTCTTATATGATCTTGACTATTACAACTATTAACGGAATCCTGCTGTTTGTATCTTCTGTTTACAATTTTTCTTTATGACCCAAGTTTCAGAACCATACAGTAGTGTAGGTATTGCTATTGGTTTATACAATTTTATTTGGGTTTCTTTTCTACATTTATTTTTTAACATTCTCAAAATCGTTCCACACATTCTTGTGAAATTCGTCACTTTATTTTCCATATATCTCTCTTGGTCGTAAGTGATATCACTTCCAAGATAATTGCAATGTCTTAATTGTTCTATACATGTGTTGTTTATGCATATTTTGGTCAAAAACGGTTCATCTCTTCTAAAAGCTATTACTTTTGTCTTTGATTCAGATATGTTACAGTTATATTCTTTTCCTATTTTGTGTAAGATGTATATCGCTTGCAGGAGATCGTCTTCTGAAGTGGCGAATATAGTTTGGTCATCCACGAAGAGAATGGTTTTCACGTTTTTATTTCTGTAGATTTTAATACCTTCAGGTAATTGTTGTTTCCACTTTTTTAGATTTTCTAGGTAAAGTTTAAGAAGTATTGGTGACAGACAACAACTTTGTCTTACGCTATATTTTCGATTTCAACCTTGTCTTTATTGCCTTTATCGATTTCCACAAAGCTTTTCATAGAGTGATCAGAACGGCGTTATGGGACATACTTGAGACTAAAGGTATACCACAACACCTAGTTCAGGCCATAAAGAGTGTATATAGACGCACCGCTATATTTTCTAAGCCGAATGTTTCCTGAGCTGCAGAATACTATATGCTGGGTGCTTCTATATATTCATTTTCAGTTGTAAGTTTTAGCATATGACACGAAATTAAGTAAGTTACGTTTAAACAAACAATTCTATATTTTAGGCTATTTAGCTCACACTTAAACTCTTTCCACGTATCTCTCCCACTTTCCTATTGCTTTTTATTTCTTCTGTGTCTTCCTCTTAACCATTCTCACTCTTTCCATCCTTCCCTCATGCTCTCTCTCGCCCCCTCACATTCTGGCAAGCTGTAGTCCCCCTCTCCACTAATTTTAAGTATAGTCCTCAGCAGGGATTTATTTCAGGGGAACAAGCCGGAACGGCGTTTCGGAACCTCATGGATCCAAAAATAAATTACCGAAAAAATATATGAAAAGAAAATCCTATTTATTACAAAATTTACTACTACTTTTTAATTTTTTTCGTCAGCAGCCCCACTACAAAACTAAACGTTTGTCAAAATCAAACACCAGCACTAATCTTTTTCTTAACTACTGTCGTTAGAAAACGTCCCATTAATCTATATAAAAAATTAAACAAAAAACTTGCTTCAAAATTAGAACTACATTAAAGGCAACTGTTTGGTAGCTTCCAAAATTATGTGCATTCCAGTATTTTTTCGGAGAGTCTTTCTACCTTGAATTATGGTTATTAATATATATAAACTTACACGTATGAACTTACTATTCGTTGTCACTTCCCCAAACGTTTCGAGGTGATGTTCCTCTTCCTCAGTTGGAGTAATACTGAATGTCGATTACAGAATAACCGTTACGGACTATAGGTATGTGTGGTGGGGGTTGATGGTATTATGCTATTAAATCAATACCAATAACTTCAAGTGAATGCGAGAGAGCTGATTTCTGGCCACCATACAGCATTGGACACAAAGTTTAAGGAACGGTCAAGAAACAAACAATATGACGACACAATAATGAATCTATGGAAACTTTCTTAAAATGTCCGAACCACTGACACCATCACTTACAGCTTGATTGAGGCTCCGGGATGAAGCCATCATGAGTGACATGTTTTCGATTATCGTGCGGCTAACCTGAAGATGAAGCTCTTTAGAAATGTAAGTAAACTTTATTATCTTTTTAGATACAAGTTTATACGTATGCTATATATTTTAAAAGGCTTTAAAAATGTAGACTTTTTTGTAATAATATGATGTAAACTTATACGCTAATATAAAATATAAGTATGTTTGTATCTATACAATTTTTGAATTGATGCGTTCCGGCACCTATAATTTTATAAATCAACAACTCAGTGTATAAACACACGCACGCACATACATGCGCATACGAACGTAATATGTGTACGTGTGCGTGTACGTGTGCGTGTGTGTGTGTTCGTATGTACATTTTTATAGCTTTTGAGAAAATACAAAAGGCTATAAAATCATCTTAAACTATACGTGTGTCGGGAGGGTGTATGTAATTTGTGTAGCAAGGCTCTGTGAAGTAGCGTAAATATTACAAATCATTCTAGGCTGTGTGTATTTGCAGTGAAAGTTACAGTAACACAGTACAGCAAGTGTGAATATTGCGTAACCGCTTGCACGTGTGGTTGGTTGTTATTTATAGTTTTACGAGTTGATCGTATAGCCTCCGAATAAAGTAATAACCCAGAGGGGACCGCATTAAAATATTACTAGCGTTTTGGAAATACTAATTTCCGTGGAACCGACAAAAAACCCTTATTGTACTTATACTGTGTTTTGTAGTCTCATCTGGGGAATTTGAAATAATATTTGCAGATTGTTGGTACACATTATGCGTTTCACTGTTGGATACGATTTACAAATCAATTTCGTGACGTTATCGGTAAATCTACCCAAGTCCACTCATGTAAATTTACAGAAAAATGTAATTAAAGGTTTTCAGGTGCAATGATAAATCATAAAACTGATCTTTAAGGTAAATGTGTTTTTTGTATCGGCCATCTGAGGACACATGCCAATTTCAATTCCTTATTATTTGTTATTTTTTTTTATCCAATATTTTTTTATCTTTTTACTGTGTCACTTCTTCCTGTTTTTAGTCCACTTTGAACCTACGTTTTCCTCTTTCCTACCCTGGACTCCTGACGATGAGCTAACCCTGAGCCTAACCTGATGATGAAGCTCTTTAGAAGTATTAGTAAACTTTATTACCTTTTAAGATACAAATTTATACGTATTTTACATATTTTATAAGGCTTAAAAAACATATACCTCCTTTGTAATAATAAATTCTACACTAATATAAAATATGAGTATATTTGTGTCTGTACAACTTTTGAATTGATGCGTTCCGGCATCTATCACTTTAGGAATCTACCACTGGTGTCAGTATTGGTAACTACTCCATTGTAAAACACAATACAATTTATACAAAAAACGAATGTGAAAAGAAAAATACACGCTGTAAAACTACCCAACTTAACCAAGAAAGTTAAGATTGTAATTAATGAGGTAAGATGCTAATTGTTGAGTACAGTAACATTTAAGACACGGCCGCGTGTAGTAGGTACGTTCAAGTTATCCTGTGAGATGTGTAAACATTTGTAGCTTGTACTGTATATTACTGCAGTGCACTTTGGGTGAAGTGAGCACTTTGACCGTAACAGTATGCGGTCCCAGAGAGGAGAAAATCTTGAGTAATATTGGACCAGCTTCGTCGTGCATTGATTACGGTCTGTATCAGGTTATGCGACTAAAATTTTACAATTCAGGACTGGTAACAGTGAGACGAGTCTGTATATTTATGAGGCATTTGAAAATTTTGTTTCGTCTGTTATTGTTTGAAGAAGGCGACACGATTTTGCGGACATAGATTCGTATAAATGTTTGCTACGCACTTGAAAGTAGTTGAACTTTATTTTGTTAGAGTTGGATAGAGGGATATATTTACATATAACATCTTCAAATAAATACACTGCAAGTGGGTTCTTTTCACCTGACGCATGTTTCACAGAAATTATTCTGTACCATCAGATATTTGTTTGAATTGTAATTGAATGTTTCGCTTACAATACAACGTTTATGTAATTGAATATTTCGCTTGTATTGTAAACAAAACATTGAGTTACAATTCAAACAAACCTCTGAAGCTACAGAATAATTTCTGTGAAACGTGCGTCAGGTGAAAATAAACCTACTTGCAGTGTATTTATTTGAAGATATTGCATAAGAGAGCTGCAGAAAACTCGACGAGTTACTTACAAAGGAATAATGTGTATACACACACACATAGGGGGAGTACAAGAGTCAGTGTGGGAGAGAGGAAAAGAGTGTGATAGGGTGAGAGGAAGGCACAGAAGAAACAAGTAGGCGATAGGAAATAGGGAGAGATACGTGGAGGTAGAAGGATAGAATGTGATATGAGAAGCACTCTGTTGGTCATCAGCAACATTAAGCAGACGTAGAGATGAAGTAAACTAAACATTGTTATTATCAGCCGGGCTGTTAGGCAGTGGTCCACAGTTGTCGTTACTGACAAACGTTTCGGCCCCTCCATCGGAGACCACAATCAGCGTCTAGATGGGCACGGTGTCCGCCAATTCACCTCAGGAATGAGATGGAGACTATGTGTTTTGCCTGAGAAGGCCTACTTTCAGAAACTTTTGTACCGGGACGATCTAAGCTGGAAACCAGAATCAACCAATCATCATCAAGTGGAGCCTAATTTCTTGGGAGCAAGGCATGCCATACCTTAGGAGTCTGCCTTCCATTCGTTTCATCGTGACGGAATCATGTTTGAACATCCCCACGGACTCCGTGTGCAGTAGGTAGTAGGCACTCACCGAGAACAATATCTTGGTCACCTCAAAGGAAACGCGACGGCGAGAGTTGGATAGTGCATGCTTAGCCACCTCAGACTGCTGCGGCTGCCTCAAGCGAGAACAGCATCTGAGTTCGCCAGCGCGGGTGCGGACGCTGTGCTTCGTGGTGCCGATGTACACTTCGTCGCACAAACATGGCACACTGTATACGCATCCCGACGAGAGCGGTTCTACCAACTCCTCTTCCGGCCTTAGGAGGCTTGAAGATAGTTGTTAGGCCCCGCCGATTTAGCAGCCTACCGCTATAATACACACAATATTATATAATATTTGGCTTCTCCTACACACTACTGTATATTTAATAAATTTTACCAAAATAAGTACAAAATAACTTTGAGAAAAGGGAAACAAAATGGGAACAATGTAAGAAGCATGTGATACAACACAACAGGGAGAATAAATTCCTCTCAGGTACGTTCTAACAACGTAGTCGAGCCATACTTGCAAAATACGTTTTTATAGAATACTGAAGTGCTTGTAAAAAGGCAAACATCTGCTCTTGTTGTCATTCATTCAGCGTAACACAATACAATTCTTTGCTTTGAATTCGTCTCGCTTTGAGTACATAAGTTTTTATGGTAAACATTTAAAATGACATTCCGCTTTGCTTCTGTGTTTCATTTCCGCACTATATAATATTGAGAAATAAACAAATTGTAACAATCTTATCATTTACGCTTACAATGTTGCGGTAGTAGCCAGTTCGAAACAACGGCTACTTGAGCTATACAAAGCGCTGAATACAAAAATGCGCTGGAATGGGATGTAAATATCAACAAAACTAAATACATGCTAATTTCTGGAGCAGAAAGGAGATCTCAATGTAATTTATGCAGTCAATAAGTTCAGATACCAGTGTACCACGATAGATAATGAAGGTCAATAAACACGACAGTACATGATAGAATACAAATATAAAATTGGGCATATTATGCCATCAGCAGACTATTAAGAAGCAAAGTCATTAGTGGCAACAGAAAAATAAAAATATGTATGAAAATTATCAGACCGGTTGTTACTTATGGAGGCAAGACATGGAGACTGATAAAAAATAAACAAGAAACACTAATAAGGTTAGAAAGAAGGATCCTAAGAATTGTTTATAGCCTGGTAAAATAAGATGACAAATGGAGAATAAGAAATAACCAACAGGCAGAAGAGTTATTGAGTTATGAGGATATCGTAAGATTTATAAAGGCCCAACGAATACAATGGCTAGATCACCTATAGCGGATGGATGATCAGCGTATGTCAAAGAAAGTTCTGATGGCGCAAGTCATAAAAAAGCAGAAAATCTGCCGACCTAGGATAAGATGGTCGGATGATGTGCTAGAAGATCTCAGAATAGTGGATGTGATATGATGTCGAGAGTGCCGTTCTTCACGCTTCTCGACTAGCCCAAGGCCGTCCATTTACATAGCAACACAGACTGTTCGAGTACGCCTACTTTTAACTACGAAAATTTTACCGGCACGCCGCCAGAAGAATTACAAATTACTCTGAAACTTCTGCTGGCTATAGGTATAATTAGTGACGGGAAATTAGTAACTTTACGTTGATGTCTGTATTTTGTTTCGACGAGGATCGTGAGATCTTTGTTATTACGCGATTACAGAATGTTCTGTGTGTTTCTCGGCTATCCCAGCAGAGACTAGCTGTAATGTTTGTGTGTGTACGTGACATTTAACATGCTTCAACAATCGAGGCATTGTTACGTAATACGGAACATTCTTGTACATTAGGTAGTGTTATTTGACAAGCTTCGCAACTAGCTCAAAGGTGCGTGTTTCTGCCAAGGCCGCACTGAAGTATCCTCTAGAATTTTCGAGTGCTTGTTAAGGACGCAAATTATGGGACGCTGCAGATTATAAGTAGCCCACACCTGCTGCTTACTTCAGTTTACTTCGGGCGATCACTCAGTACGTTTCAATTGGCTATTAGTGAAAAGTGATTATCGTGCGGGACTCTATTAGTTGACATTATTTTTGCGTGTGGACATATTTAATTTGAATTATTGTACGAGTATAATCTTGTTGAATAACTTGTTGATTACAAACTGGTAATTGTGATAATTAAAGCTGGTTTTTATTGACTTCCTTTGTGTCTGTATTTTGTTTTTCCACTGTACCATACGACGATCAGTTACACCGTCGTAACTATGTGTTGACAATATCTTGGCACTGTCCACGTTCCACACTCTAATGAAACGGTTATTAGGGTTGTAAACAATTATTATTGTAGGATTAGTTAATATTTTTCCTCTTATCATTCTCGCGTTAAGAGAAAATACCAAGTGGAAATAGGAAGAGCGGCATGAGGCATCATTCAACGCTACCAAGGATTTATATAGTAAGACCTTACATGTATTCCACCCGAAAAAGGAAGGGACGTAAGTTGTAAATTGTGACGCGTCGGACTACGCGATTGGTGGAGTGTTATATCAACGAAATAACAAGGGTGAACATAAGGTTATTGCCCACGTAAGTGGGTCATTAAAAGGGGCTGAGAGAAACTACTTTACGTCGGAGAAAAAAAATTCTCACGATTGTTTATTGTATAAGCAAATTTGGATATTACCTTGTCAGTCAACACTTCGAAATTTTAACAGACAAGCAGGCGTTATCTTTCATGCTAAAATGTAAACTTGCCAATGCGCGCATATCGCGTTGGATCATGGCGATCCAAGAATACGATTTTAGTATAAAGTATTGTAAAGCCAGTAAAAAGAAAATAGCTGATACTTTGAGTAGATATCCCCCCATCATTGAAGAACAGTACTCCTCAACCAGGAATAAAGTTCAAATTCTGGCAATTAAATATGCATTACCCGACGAATTAAAAAATAGATTAAAAAGTATAAATGTTGAACAACAGCGGGATGCAAAATTAAAAAGAATCAGTGAGGAGGTAAGAATTAAAGACAACCCGAAATATTAGATCGACAAGAATGTGCTGTATAAGATCATTGGCGGGCAGTGGAAATAATGGTACCGGATGAACTTGAAGATTTAACTTAGGCGCGCCATGAGAGTCTTGCTCACGCGGGAGCCCATAAATGCTATTTAGCTATGCGTGAAGACTTTGTGTGGTTGAATATGGCTAGGAATGTTAAATCTATTTTGCGTACCTGTCACATATGACAAACAGCGAAGTACCCGAATCAACATACCTGTGAGGAAATGGGGAATATCATTACTAAAAACAAGAACGATCTATTATGTATGTATTTAGGTCCGCTACCACGTGCATCGAGGGGTATGAAGAATCTGGTAGTATGCACGAATGCGTCCTCTAAATACGTAAGTCTGTATGCAATTGGACGACCCACTACGGCGGCTCTATTAAATGTCACATTAAATAAATACATCCCAAAATATGGTCATGTAAAAAAATTCTATCTGACCAGGGTAAACAATTCACCAATAGGAAGTGGCAGTCGGAATTGGAAAAGCACAATATCCAGACGGTGTTGACAGCGATCCGGAGACCGCAGGGCAACCTCGCTGAAATGGTCAATGACTGTTCTGTACTTATTGTAATACCAACCAAAGTAGATGGCCGGATTATCTCGAGGTTTTCGAGGCGGCCATTAGCGGGAATTACAATGACACTACAGGATTTACGCCTAACGAGTTGCAAACCGGAGAAATACCCAAGCGTGTCTGGGATGGGTGCATCAGAAGGATTGGAACGCAGAATTTCAGAATTTGCTTATACCAAATGAGGTGAAACGGATAGAAGCCAGGAGACGCATTAAGAAATGTGCCGATGAACGGACTGAAAAATTTAATGCTAATCACAAGCTGGTAAGTTTCAAAACTCGCGAGAGGGCACTCCTGCGGGCTTTGAATATAGGTCACAGGGAGGATAACACCGCAGCCAAATTCTTTAGATTATACAATGGTCCATATATTTTATCGGAACAAGTTGGTAAAAACACATACATTGTAACCAACTCTGATACTAACCGTGTGATAGGGAAATTCCACGCATCATCCCTAAGAAAGTATTATGTTAAAGATAATTGTACCTAATATGCCAGGGTATAGGTGGTATGAATGTTATGAATTTATGTGAAGGTGTATGTAAAGTAAAGGATAGTTGTTGGAGATGTAAGGAAAAATGGTTTGTTGAACTGTGTATACGGACAGAAGTTTATTTATTTATTTGATTTTGGATTTATTATGTTATTATTTTGATTGTTATTGGTAGAAGGATATTTCATTTAGGTTAGGAAGAAAAACAAAAGTTGTAGTCCATGTAAACAAACTTTTTTTTTACACGTGGTGGGGTTAATCCTGCAACAACACAAGATGATGAGCTATATTAAGAGTGTCTGAGCATGGATGACGAACATTAACATGTTTTAAATGGATTTATACAATTTGTTGTCAATTAGCTATAAGTTTTGTATTTAGTGATGGATAAGGAATTAGGTCATATCAAATTCTTTATAAAATTGTGTTCTTTTATGTTATGTACTTTTTGTGTGAAATTGTGCGCGCGTGCGCTTGTGATAAACCTTATTCGCTATATCTTCTGTGTTAATTAACCCATCGGCTTGAAACTTGGACAGTGAATTATTTATGAAAGTAGCTACATTTTCTATATACTCTGTGGTTCTCAGCTATTTTATAAATATGGTTTTTTTAATAAGGAAAAACTTAATTTCTCACCCTTATCTATGTGATAGTAATAAAATTTATAGATAAAATCTATGCAGTCCCTTGCTAACTTATACAAAGATTTGCCTGTAACCCATCTATCTTATGTTTCTATCAACCATGTGACTGCTGATTGACCAATCAGAAACCCCTAATTTCAGTAAGATCCGTACGCTGTCTGGCACACATCGGGACAGTTCATCGAAAGCATTTGCCTAGTGAACGTGTGTTACTCTACGAGAGTTTTTCTCGTATGAACTAGTAGAAATCTAAAAATACAATAAAACTTGGAACTCTTTTCGAGCTTTTCGTAAATATCCAAGATGTTGAACAACCGTATTATTTTTATTATTATTATTATTATATAGTGTGCTTTTCGCGGGAGTGCAAGATATCCGCATAGGGAGATTTACTGACCGCGGTAAACCTGTACTTTCTTGAACACTTCAAGATTTTCCGGAAGGTTTAAGCTCAATACACCGCTTTTTAAATAATTACTCATATCACTCTGAGATTGAATAACCAATAACGTTGTAAAATTAATATTAACTTATTGCGAACGAGAACGCTATTAATTCCGAAAGTGACAATTGGTGTGTGAAATCTATTTGGTGTTATCAGTTTCGACGGAATAGTCATCGAGACGCGTAAAAGACTTGCAGCTGGAGCCGCACGCCAACCAGGAGGACGCCAGGAGGAGGGCACGCACTCCAGGAGGACGTCTCACCAAGTGTTAAGGATATCGTATAACAAGTAAAATCGATCTAAATCAAACTATATAAACTTTATTCTACCAATATAAAAATGCATGACAATTATATAATTTAATATACATCGTATAAACTATCATTTATTGTGTGTTAATAAATAATTCTTCATTACCTGCAATATAGACTTGTTTGTAATTTCTTCACACACACAATACCCTATGCGAAAATAGTAATCTGTATCGTTGCAATATACACACACACACACACACACACACACACACACACACTTCTTCAAATCTTTGCTTTATACTATATCCTTGGCATTTGTATTTTACCGTTAGTTGATGATATAACGGTATACTGATTTTTGTTTATTGAGAGTACTTTATAAAAATAATTATAATTAAAAGTGGCAAATTAATATTTGTTTACGTGTAGATTTTCTCCTTTTGTTATCAAATATAAACATTTTATTACAAACATTGCACACACTTAGTTTGTATAAACAGCCTGATAAATATTGTTGAACACCAGGGAAAGGTAATGTTAATTGTAATATTATTTACCGTGTCGGCAAAAACACTTTAATATTACATGTCTTCTTATTCACGTTTTGGCGTGATTGATAAATCCAGTGAGTAAGTTTAATAAAACAGAACTGTAAGAAAGTAATAAAATGAAATCTTATTAATACATTTTGTTCTTGTTGCAAGCGGTTGCCCAACTAGAGCTGGGAGAGACGGAACGAGGTAAAATAAGACAGACAAGATTATAAGAGCCTATTTGCCGCGGATCAATGAGAAACTAATCTGACCTTTCTCTCGTCAGTACACCGGCTGATGTGATTTTTCCTTCATAAACAGAGTTTTCAAAGCTACATAATCCTATTGTGTGCTTCTCCGTTATTCTTTATCTTACTGATATTTTTAAAGATAAAATTGATTTTCACGTAAGTAAACAAAACTTGTTTGCTTCCTTTATACAGTGTTTGGCTTTGGTAAATTGGGCATCAGGTGTGACAAGTAGGTAATATTGTTACGACGGTCTCACAGATCGTTGTATTGTACAGTGGAAACTAAATGACTGACGCTTTTGAAGTTCAAATGGGGGGGGGGAACACATTCGTCCACCCAATGTGTCGCCGCTGTATAAACCGGCAAAACGTCCAGCTAGAAGCTTAGTTATGCGTTTCTCTGTTTGTCTTTATTATTTTTAATTTGATTATTTGTGTCCTCATGTATTTTATATAAGTATAATGGAGTCAGATCCCGTTTAACCAGGACCGTATTCTACTGCCAAAAAAAAGACAGAAAATACTCTAAAAAATATTTTGGCTCTAACACAAACACTTGGTACTAAAACAAATAAACTTTTAGGGTAAGGCTTAGGCCTATCACAATCGGCAGCAGCTGTTATGTACCTACGCTACGCCAATGCTCTATACTTATCACTTGCTGTAGTATGACTAACTTACCAAAGAATTGTCAAATGTTTGACGTGTGCAATATAAAGTATGTAACTAGAAAACACCGCATAAACAATACGAGATATTACAATTGTCGTCGGCAAGCATGGCCCCAAAAACTTGGGGGAACAGCTTATGCCGTCGCATAGGGACCCAGTCCTCAGAGGGGCCCGTACCAATGGAAAAATTTCAAAATCAACAACATTTATAGATTGTGACTTTAAAATGTGATCGATTTAAGTAAATTTGTGGTCGAAAATTGTTCAAGAGATTACTATTATTAATTTCTTATATATAATTAACAATCTAAATAAATCACGTCAATGATGATGAAGCAACAAATATAGTAAATTGGTTAGTTTAATTACAAAAGACCACGATTATTTAAGAGCATCAAAATTGGAGAGGCGATTTCCAAGGAGATTGTTTCAACTTTAGGTAAACTTAACATCCCATGTCATTATTCTCGCTCTCAGTGTTACGATAACATTGAAAATGTACAGGAAGCAATTAAAGGAGTACAAAATAGAATTCTCGAAGAGAACGAATTCGCAATATTTTTACCATGTGGGGTGCATTCCTTGAACCGTGTGGGTATTAATGCTGCAAACCTCAATGCAGATATGATGATATTTTTTGAAAATGTTGCAAGACTTTGCTCATTTTTCTGTAGCAGCCCTGCACGTTGAGACGTCTTCAAAAAGCACATTCCTTTACCACTACAGAGCCTCTCTGAAACAAGGTGGAATGAGAGTGTCAAAGCTGTCAAACCGATAGTTAAGCACTACCCACTAGTACTTAAATTGTTGGTAATATTTTGAGAAAAGGGGTGTTGAACGGCGTAGGGAGGCCGGAAGGTGGTTTAGTATAGGGTTCCCAGGGAAGATATGGGGCCATGTCGGCAACTCAGCTCTATTCACACTTTACATAATGTAAGCGTATATCTCAAGCAACTGCTTACTTTAATTAAAATGATTCTTGTCGTCCGCTATAAAGTTTCCCACTGAAATTCATATCTGCTGAAACATATTTCAAATAAACACAGTCAAGGTTTACTATAACCAGCGCAGCGCGCAAAGATATTACTCACTTAAAACTTTCTTACAAACGCTATCTAAATTGAATAAAGTACTAAACTAACTCTGAATTACATTTCAGTCATTTTAGTCAAGACCGCGTACATAAAATTATCATGGTTACGATCACAGTTTTGGGGAAATATACATCTTAGCGAATTTAAAAATGTTATATTAAAGTTGGTCGTCAAAAATTGCTTCACATTTTATTATTTTTATTTTGTTTATAGTTATTTGAGTCCGGTCCTTCTTAGAGCCAGACTCCGGGTGATCTGGGGCAAGCCCCCTTCAGGCATATGGGAAGGAGATTGTTGGAAGTCGTACGCCAGTGCAGGCCGGCCGTTGAGAAGGTACAGGCACGTAAAAGGAAGAGTAACGCAAGTGGGAGTATTCGTGTGTCAATGTAGTAGTTAGCCAGGTTTGTGAAGGAAGAGACAGATGGAGGCCCCAATAAGAGCCGCCAATATTCCTCCACTCAGCTTGTCTAGTATTGTAAGGATAAAATCTGGAAGAAAACTTCTTGCAATCTTGTAAAATTGATCTTGTAATGAAGAAAACGTCAGTAATGGGAAGTAAATGAAAAACAGTAAAACGTTAGTTACGTTTGGTTGGACTGTGAAAAGTTTAAAGTCATAGGATTATTTACCCACTAAAATAAACAGTAACACTTAATTTATTGAAATTATTATGAGGTGCAGACCTGTCAGACTCATCTCTGAGGTAAACGCCGTGCCAATCTACACAGTAATGATGTCCTCCTATGTTGAGGCCGAAACGTTTGTCAGCAGCAACAATTGCGGACCACGGCCTAACAGGCCTGCTGGCAATAATAATTTCAACAATGTGAAACAGTCTGTGAAAGTTAAGAACTTACATAACACTACTACTTTAAATTAGTAATCATAATGTTCACATCATAATATATTCTACACAGAATCTCGACCGGTACCTCTTGTTGTACGAGGATCATCAGTTGAAAAGTTCGCGGAGCGACATCTGTAGCTTAGCGGTAAAACTAAAATTTTTCGTGTGCTGCAAGATTTGTACTTTATGTAAACTTTTGTTAATTTCTAAATCTATCTATAAATTTATTCTTTGTTTACAAGGTGTTTAAAATTGACGTGTCATGCGAGTTTTGAAAAACGGACAAAGTCAATCATCGTGGTGTGATCTTTGTTAAAAATTGTTTAACGCCAACGGAAATTCAAAATAAAATTGTAAGTATGGTAGGAGGTGCTGCGACTTCAAAAGCAACGGTCTGTAAATAAGCATTTGAGTTTAAACGTGGTCGTACGAGCATTGAAAATGTGGTCACACTGGACGCCCAAAAAATGCAACAACTCCAGATGCGGCAGCCATCTTGCACAACGCTTTTTCACACTAAGGCAAGTATGACGCACACGCTCATATGAGATGCCTATGATTTCACCAACACCATCTACTACTCAATCTGCGGTTTTCCAAAACCCTATGAATTTTTTCAACGTGCCATTTTTTGTTGCACTTTTTGGACTGGGATTGCTGGGATAGTCTTCAGTGCTTGAACGACCACGTTTAAACTCGTGTGTGCCCCAATTACCGTTGTTTGTAAAGCCGCAGCATCTTTTAACACATTTACAATTTGGTTTTGATCTTTTCCATTGACGCTAAAACGTTTTTATCAGACACTTCATCATAAACACGACATTTGACTTTGTGCATTTTAAAACATGTGTGACAGAAAAACTTCAGACGGCTGATAAAAAGTGCATCAATTGACAGATGTAACTGGAAATTAACGGGTGTTAATTTCCCTGTATGTCTGTCTGTCCCCCTCTCTCTCTCTCACTCTCTCTCTGTCTGTCTGTCTGTCTGTCTCTCTCTCTCTCTCTCTCTCTCTCTCTCTCTCTCTCTCTCTCTCTCTCTCTCTCTCTCTCGCTCTCTCTAACCAACACATATTTTCGTCTTGTACAGACGTTATTAATTATCTTTCCAACGCAGTCCACTTCACTGCATTAATCAAAGGTTCTTCAAGACAAAATGATTTTGATTTGTGATGTCTTCAGTTTTACATGTAAAGCAGACATGAGGCCAGCCGCACGCTGGAGTAAATTTTGTTTTGCGACATCACCGTTTGTGCGCATTGTGTCGCAAAGCGTCGCAGACAACTCTATAGCCATTACGATATATAAAGCACCGCACATTAGCTGGGATATTGTCTAGAAGCGTCGCGAAGCCCTTCGGGATCAAAGACGATTCTCCTTCAATATATGTCTCCCAACAAAAGAGCTTGCGACATTTTGAACTGCGCATGCGTTGGATTCTAACCACACAAGGAGGTAGTTTATATAACACTTTACTTAATCGTACGCGTAATATGGATGTATTGTCCTGTCCTTCTGATTCTTGCATATTGTAGTGTATTTATTATTATTATTATTATTATTATCATTATTATTATTATTATTAATTACAATTGTAAAAATGGAAACAAGTACAGCTGTTACTGACACTGAAATTGATTCAAATAATGCCTGTCACGAACCCACGAAACTTACACTGTTACAGCTCAAAAACAACTGACGAGAAATTGTTTTGTCTTGAGCCAATATCTCAAGCCTGTCTCCTTCGAAGCGACGCTTTGCAGCACGTTACTTCAAAACGATTCTGTCGTGAAACAAAACGTCGCTCCAGTGTGCGGCCGGTCTTATATATTACAGGAATACGTAGCAGTGACGTGTGCTACATAAGTGTTACATGTGCGTCAAACAATGTTCATAATTCTGAAAGCTTTATATACAACAGTTCAGGAGTATACACATTGTTACGGCGGTCTCCTTGATCGTCGTATGGTACAGCAGAGAACAAAATACAAGACACCAATTAAATCACAAAGGAAACCAGCTTTAAATATCACAATTGACAGTTTGTAATCAAAAACGTTTTTCAACAAGATTATAATCTTCGTATTGTTTAAATTAGCAGCCATCCTTACTATTTCTTTTATGAATTTGCTAACTGCTATAATTTTTTTTATTGTTCGACTAAGCTTTTCGTCATTGCTGACATCTTCAGGTCTTAAACAACCACTAAGCTTTTCGTCATTGCTGACATCTTCAGGTCTTAAACAACCTTAAATTGTTTAAGACCTGAAGATGTCAGCAATGACGAAAAGCTTAGTCGAACAATAAAAAATTATAGCAGTTAGCAAATTCATAAAAGAAATAGTAAGATTATAATCGTTCAGTAATTCAAGTTAATCTGTCAGTGTAAAAATTATTGAATAATAGAGTCCCGCACAATAATCACTTTTCACTAATACACCACTTGAGACGACTGCTTAATCGCCGAAATAAAACTCTAACCTCACATGAATAAATCACCACTTAAACTAAACTGACCGTCGCTGAGTGCCTATATTTATACCCCGCTGATTTCAGAATAATCTTTCACTATAGGTAACGTGTTAAACAAAAGCGCTCTCGAGAATCCACTAAAAGCAGTGTCCTTGAACACACTGAGCTGACCGGTACGGCCTGGAATAGACTCGATAGTTGACGCGTAATTGCCTTTCATGTCTACGCCCACACACAAATTGCAGCTTGGATAGCTGAGATACTTGTAGATCGTTCCTTATTACGTAACACATTTTCAGTATTACGTAACAATATTAATTAAAAGCCAAATTGTAATAAACCATGTGGTAGTAGAAGAACGCACTTTAAAATATGTACTAGGCATACGAGTGGTAAAATCCGTAGAGAATGGGAGCGTTCTGTTACTCCGAGTAAACTACAATTGATTCCAACCAAACGTATTGTGATTAAACACGGAATACCGCTGCATTTGGTAAGGCAGACCAACATTAATGGCTAGCGTCGAATGTAATATATAATTACCTGGCACGTTGCGCCTGTTGGGAACAAGTATGCAATCTGTGTACACGAACTGATCTCTGCTGCTGCAGCCGCAGGGTATCTTGTCTCTATTGCAGTATTAGTTTTCTGTAATCAGCTGGCCCATACTCAAATATTTATCCAAGGTAAACCTTGTTCGGTTCCTAATAAGTCTGCAGAAGTAAACTGATACATTAATTGTAATAAAGAGGAAATTACATTAGGCGGCGATAATTGAACTGACAAGCTGCCACCAAGTTTAAATCACACGGGTTCGTTTTGAAACGCATGGACTGAAATTACAAACAATTGTGAACATTTAAAAGTGCCAGTTGTGAATCGTCTTTCCACACTGATCAGCTGATCAAACCTCATGTGTATTTCTTATTTCATTAATTCAAATATGATGTAATGGTACAGTGGAAACAAAATACAAGACACCAATGTAGTCACTAATGCCCAGCTTTAATTATCACAAGTGCACTTTGTAAACAACAGGTTTTTCAACACGATTACACACTCGTACAATAATTCAAATTAATCTGTCTACACGCAATAATAATGTCAACTAATAGAGTCCCGCACAATTATAAAACACAAAAGACTTTGCCGCAATACTTCGAAACATGTAGCCGAGAAACATGTAGAACGTTTTGTAATGGCGTTAACAATAAGTTGGGATTGACGAATATACAGTTATCAGAAACATTATGAAGATAATATTTAGGCAAGTAAAAAAACATTAAGGAAACGGTGCTTAAATGAGTAAGCTATTGTCTTGAAAAGTGTTGCCAAAATTACAAGGACAATCACAAGGATATTTATAATGTATACATCTTGTAGAAACAAAGACCTTAGTTAAAAATAATTTATTTTGGTATCTTTGACTTTCTCGGACGGTGTCAACTCAAGCCAAAGGCGTAGGGTATGAGTAGCACAAAACTATGGAAAGTAGTGGTTGTGCTATTAGTAGTATTGCACGGCAGTGAGTTGTGAGTTGCAATAAAGCGAAACTGGCAGATGATACTGTCGTCAGGGGGTGAGATTGTTATGATGTTTCCTAAGCGAGTACCATAGGATAGTCTACATAAGTCATCATCATCATCATCATCATCATCATCATCTTGTTCATAACTCGGCATACGTAAGGAGATGGCTGTTCCTCTTTCAAAGATCCTCCAACCGTGTCTTCCTGGATCTACACACACACACCCGTGACCTGTTGGCTAGTATTTCCAGACTTGTTTGGTCGTTATGAAATATGACATTCTTTTTAAATGTTCTTTCAACCGTTGTTTGTTGTCTTTTGATTTTTTATTTAAATTAAAATCTTGTAACTCTTCTCTTATAGCTTTATTCTTTGTAGGGTCAAATTTAGAACGCATTTTAACTCCTCTTAACAACGCCATTTTCAAGACCTGTATTTTGCTGTCTTGTTTTTTGATTGTTGTCTATACTTCACTTCCCATAAGATAGTACAGGGACTGCCATAAGTTTGTAGAACTTTAATTTTTTATCCCGAAGAACCTTGTTTTCAAAAATACGGTTTGTCCCACAGATGGTCTAGAACTTACCTAACTTGACGTAGATATCATAAGCCCTATCATAGTCAACATTATTTCCAAAATATTTAAAATGGCTTACCCATTCTAAAATTTGATCATTAATAATTATTTTTTTCTCATCGGCTCCCTGCCTCGACATGCCAAGGAAACAGAGCTGGACGGAAATAATAATCGACGTAAGTGATAATATTATTTCAACGTACACTAAGGAATCATGAAGGAAGAAGCAGGTCGTGTCTGCTACCTCCGATTAGAGCCATGAAAGGAAATAAAAGAAATGTTTCTCTGTAGGAAATGCTGCAGCACAAATTGTCCAAAACTCGAAATTTTTATTGATAAAGCGAAATGACATAGGATGTAATACGACCGAGAAAACGTTGGTTACCGAGAAAGCCTGGACTTTGAAAGTGAAGGACAAAGAGTACAGGAAAAAAGAAGAAAGGAAAGAAGACAAAAACGTAGAAGAAATTGTAGTGATCGACACAAATACAGAGTCACATGGATAAAAACGTCGCCGGCCGTGATCAATACAAGACGGAGAGGGCTCAATATTACGCAATATTTTCTCCACAGCGGACGTATCATTACGGCAGAAGTACCCACTTAACTTAAAACGTATTGCCAGCAATATAGAGTACACGCCACGGTTTGACAGCGTAACAAATATTTACCCATTTGGCTGGACTCAGTGGGTAACTTGGAATCCAATAATACTTGGGTTTAACGCGTAACAGTTGATGCTTCCAAATCATTGTATCCAGCTCGCTTTACTGCTATTTACGTCAATACATTTCAGACTCAAATCACTCTCTATGTTTAGTAAATATGCTGGCTATTAATTATTTAATTATATACACAGACATACGAGTGTTGGTCGAGAAGTTCACGGATAAAATAATTTGCGTATCGTAAGATTCACATTTTGTTTGGACACCTGTTAATTTTCAAATCTATTTGTCAATTTATTCATTGTTTACTGGCTTTTTGAAATTTAAGTGTCATCCGAGTTCTAAAAAACGGACAAAATCACGAATTCTTAGATACAAACGGTTTAGCGCGAAAGGAAATTCACAACAAAATGACAAATGTGTTAGGAAATGCTGTACCTTTAAAAACAATAATAGTTCGTATGTGGGTTTTCGAGTGTTAACGTGGTCATACAAAAGACGATCCCCGCGTGAACACCCTGAAAGTGCAACCCTCCAAATGCACAAAGGTTTTTCATATCAAGTCTATGACTTAAACTATGATACACACTAATGTGAAATACTAATGTCAAGTGCTTGTGAAGTCAGCAATGTCATCTACTCCCAATCGCTAGTCTTCCAGTACCGTGTAGGCATATGGCATTTTTTAACGATACCTGGAGTTGATGCACTTCTTCGTTGTCCACCGTGGGGTTGACCTTCAGTCCTCGTTTTATCATGTTTAAACTTGACCCCACTTTACCCACTTACAAATATCGTTTTTGAAGATGCAAAATTTGCCTTCTCGGTTGTGAACATTCATTGGCGCTAGTTTTTAGCCAAGAATTCAATCACAGCACGACGTTTGTTTTGCCCATTTTTTTAACACGTGTACACGTAAATTTCGAACATCTGATTAGCAATGGAAAACCTGGTAGATAGATTTGGGAATTACCACGTGTTTATAAGACATATGAATCTTGTAACACACGAAAAAATTTTAGTTCTAGCGCTAAGCTACAGATGTCGGTCCTTGAACTTTTCAAGTAAAATTCGTATGTATTAACATTTACGTCTTATTTCCCAGACACTAAACAGTAAATATAGACGAGGAGTGGTTGCTGTGTGGGCTGCTTACAAGCAGTACTTGACTGCGTAACAAGAGTAACCATTGCTATAATTCAATAGAATTGAATCCGCAGCAATAACCATACATAAGGTTTGGCTGTAGGCCAGTATGGTCAAGCTTTTTGCCTGTAGTGTTACGTAATCTCTAAAATATTAAATCATTTTCTGTATACAAGGTTCGATCAATAATTTCATGGATTTATTGTTTATTTTCAACCTATGTCTTCATTCATCGACACTTATACTGCCCTTTTCAAAGTAGTCTCAGTCAAATGTAACACGATTAAGCTAGCCGTTTTCCAGTCTTCAATATATTTCAAGCAATCACTTTTTGGTACAGCCTTGAGCTCGCTTAGCGATTTTTGTTTTACGTCGTCAACGGTCGAGATACAATATCCTTTCGTAGAAGTTATAACTACTGAGAGGACAGAAGATCGCGTTGGGACACATCCGGTGAATACGGCAGTTGCCGTGTCGTCATTATTACGTTTTCTTTTGCTTAGACTGGCAAATACTTAACAAACAATGACGTGCGTGTAGGCGCATTATTGGGCTGCAATTTTCATAAATTATTCTTCCCCGTAAATCTAGCCGTTTTCTACAAATAGTACTCTTCACCTACCACTGCGCCTTACGTCGTAACAATATAATTACAAGTAAGCTCTTTTTAAATTTCCTAAAATAAAATAAAATTATAAGAATGGTTTTTGAATACCAATAGTTTTATAAAAATAGAGTTGTATACTATTACTTAAAGGCCTATCCTTTGAAACATGTTTTGCGTTTTAAGACAACATTTTGTTTCAATTCAGACGTAACTATTCTTTATTGACCTCAAAGCCATGCACAGAAGTCAGCAGCAGCCAACATTTGCATACCAATCTGGCGCCAATAAACGGAATGGAATTAAATGTGAATTTCCGGTGACTGAGCAGCCCCGGCCGCTGTAGACAAACACTGCAGCAATGTTGTAATTAGTGACCGGGGCCGCGGTATGCTGCTGTATAGCGCTCACACAAAAGTTAAACGCACAGACCAGCACGTATATTATACGTCCGGCTGTATAGTAGTGTGTGTGTGTGTGTGTGTGTGTCCGCGCGCATTAAAATTGTGCTGGTTTGTAACAAATGGAATAGAAAACATCTAGAGGAAGAAAAACGTTGGTAAAAATTACTATAGGCCTAATAAGGGAAAGACAAATAGTTTAGTCCCAGATTTCTGTACATTTTTTCGATGAAAGTGCCCGTGTACGTTAGCCTCAGTTTTTGAAGGTTTTACATATTTCAACAACTTGTTATGGTTTCGTATTCTGGAACCTACCTTCCTACAACAAGAAGGCCTTTATAGAATAACGATTAGTACTAAATCTACAGTGGATATAGTAAACAGTCGGACACAGTGTGATGCAGTCAGCTAGTTGGAACGGATGGGATGGTTTTGTTAAGGCGAGTGCTATATTTGGGAGCCAAATTCATACGCGAGGAAGACGAATCTTTTCAGTGTGTTGTTGGATCTCCTCGTCTCTCCGTTTGCTTAAGGAAGAGGAGACACTGTAACCAAGCGAGTAGCGAAGACACTGGGAACAAACAAAAGGAAAGCAGAATGGATAATATTACAGTTAATCCTGGAAGACTGAAAGGACGTCACACGGGTGAAAAATATTTGGGAACCATTGGAAAAATAAAACGAAAACGTTTGGTATGGCTGGTGTCAATTTGAAAACGGTGTGTGGACAAAGTGTATAATATACTGAAGACCAAGTACAGACAAGTTATTGTGAGGATAATCATCAGGGCACTGAGTATAAATCATCAAACATTTTGCTGACAGTGATATGATTGGTAATCAACAAAATAGAAAGACACAGAACACTTGAGAGGCTCACATTCATTGCAGTAGGCGCGGACAACGTGAAAACATAAAATTCTAAGTAATGGGCCTAATTGGGATGGTTACTTACAACAATATGAATATGCTGAAGTAAAAGCGGGCTGTTAGGTCGTGGACGCTTGCTGACATCTTGCGACACAGTCGGCTGACGTTTTCAATACCAAAGCCCCCGGGAAGATTCTTCAGAGCTGCAAAGCCGCAGAGAACATAACTACGACAGATCGTAGCCGAACAATACCGAGAGTAATTTTACCGGGTATAAGCAACCAACCAAGAGACCCGGTAAAAGTACTCTGGGTATTGTTCGGCTACGATCTGTCGTACTTGTTTTCTCTGTGGCTTTGCGGCTCTGAAGAATCTTTCCAGTGGCTGCGATCGAAACCTGAGCCTGCAATGCAACAGTTTTTCAGCAAACGACCACGGCCTAGCAGCCCGGTTTTAATGTTGACACCGATCAAGTGAGCCTACGTTGTATAATAACAAAGTCTGTATTACGTACACATATAAAAGTACATAAAACGCACGTACAAATAAGATAACACAATCTGATTTGTTTGTATGTTATACACAGTATGAGTACATACTTTATTGATATCTTTGTTATATGCGGTCTCAGTCATTACAGATTCAGTAGCACAGACGCATAATATCGACTGTATATACAGTATAAACAGTATGCGGTATACGATATACATTATGATATCGCCTGTATATGCAGTATACAGAATAAACGGTATGCAGTATGCGATATACAGTATGATATCGACTGTATATGTAGTATACACTATAAACGGTATGAAGTATGCGATATACGGTATGATATCGACTGTATTTACAGTATACAGTATAAACGGTATGAAGTATGCGATATACAGTGTGATATCGATTGCATTTACAGTATGCTGTATAAACGGTATGCAGTATGCGATATACAGTATGATATCGACTGTATTTACAGTATACAGTATAAACGGTATGCAGTATGCGATATACGGTATTATATCGACTGTATTTACAGTATGCTGTATAAACGGTATGCAGTATGCGATATACAATATGATATCGATTGTATTTACAGTATACAGTATAAACGGTATGCAGTATGCGATATACAATATGATATCGATTGTATTTACAGTATACAGTATAAACGGTATGCAGTATGCGATATACAGTATTATATCGACTGTATTTACAGTATACAGTATAAACGGTATGAAGTATGCGATATACGGTATGATATCGACTGTATTTACAGTATACAGTATAAACGGTATGCAGTATGCGATATACGGTATTATATCGACTGTATATGTAGTATACAGTATAAACGGTATGAAGTATGCGATATACGATATGATATCGACTGTATTTACAGTATGCTGTATAAACGGTATGCAGTATGCGATAACAATATGATATCGATTGTATTTACAGTATACAGTATAAACGGTATGCAGTATGCGATATACGGTATGATATCGACTGTATTTACAGTATACAGTATAAACGGTATGAAGTATGCGATATACGGTATGATATCAACTGTATTTACAGTATGCAGTATAAACGGTATGCAGTATGCGATATACAATATGATATCGATTGTATTTACAGTATGCTGTATAAACGGTATGCAGTATGCGATAAAAATATGATATCGATTGTATTTACAGTATACAGTATAAACGGTATGAAGTATGCGATATACGATATGATATCGACTTTATTTACAGTATGCTGTATAAACGGTATGCAGTATGCGATAACAATATGATATCGATTGTATTTACAGTATACAGTATAAACGGTATGCAGTATGCGATATACGGTATGATATCGACTGTATTTACAGTATACAGTATAAACGGTATGAAGTATGCGATATACGGTATGATATCAACTGTATTTACAGTATGCAGTATAAACGGTATGCAGTATGCGATATACAATATGATATCGATTGTATTTACAGTATACAGTATAAACGGTATGCAGTATGCAATATACAATATGATATCGATTGTATTTAAAGTATGTTGTATAAACGGTATGCAGTATGCGATATACAATATGATATCGATTGTATTTACAGTATACAGTATAAACGGTATGCAGTATGCGATATACGGTATTATATCGACTGTATTTACAGTATACAGTATAAACGGTATGAAGTATGCGATATACGGTATGATATCGACTGTATTTACAGTATACAGTATAAACGGTATGCAGTATGCGATATACGGTATTATATCGACTGTATATGTAGTATACAGTATAAACGGTATGAAGTATGCGATATACGATATGATATCGACTGTATTTACAGTATGCTGTATAAACGGTATGCAGTATGCGATAACAATATGATATCGATTGTATTTACAGTATACAGTATAAACGGTATGAAGTATGCGATATACGGTATGAAATCGACTTTATTTACAGTATACAGTATAAAACGGTATGCAGTATGCGATATACAATATGATATCGATTGTATTTACAGTATGCTGTATAAACGGTATGCAGTATGCGATATACAATATGATATCGATTGTATTTACAGTATACAGTATAAACGGTATGCAGTATGCGATATACAGTATTATATCGACTGTATTTACAGTATACAGTATAAACGGTATGAAGTATGCGATATACGGTATGATATCGACTGTATTTACAGTATACAGTATAAACGGTATGCAGTATGCGATATACGGTATTATATCGACTGTATATGTAGTATACAGTATAAACGGTATGAAGTATGCGATATACGATATGATATCGACTGTATTTACAGTATGCTGTATAAACGGTATGCAGTATGCGATAACAATATGATATCGATTGTATTTACAGTATACAGTATAAACGGTATGCAGTATGCGATATACAGTATGATATCGACTGTATTTACAGTATACAGTATAAACGGTATGCAGTATGCGATAAAAATATGATATCGATTGTATTTGCAGTATACAGTATAAACGGTATGCAGTATGCGATATACAGTATGATATCGACTGTATTTACAGTATACAGTATAAACGGTATGTAGTATGCGATATACGGTATTATATCGACTGTATATGTAGTATACAGTATAAACGGTATGAAGTATGCGATATACGGTATGATATCGACTGTATTTACAGTATGCTGTATAAACGGTATGCAGTATGCGATAACAATATGATATCGATTGTATTTACAGTATACAGTATAAACGGTTTGCAGTATGCGATATACAGTATGATATCGACTGTATTTACAGTATACAGTATAAACGGTATGCAGTATGCAATATACAATATGATATCGATTGTATTTAAAGTATGCTGTATAAACGGTATGCAGTATGCGATATACAATATGATATCGATTGTATTTACAGTATGCAGTATAAACGGTATGCAGTATGCGATATACGGTATGATATCGACTGTATTTACAGTATACAGTATAAACGGTATGAAGTATGCGATATACGGTATGATATCAACTGTATTTACAGTATGCAGTATAAACGGTATGCAGTATGCGATATACAATATGATATCGATTGTATTTACAGTATGCTGTATAAACGGTATGCAGTATGCGATAAAAATATGATATCGATTGTATTTACAGTATACAGTATAAACGGTATGCAGTATGCGATATACAGTATGATATCGAGTGTATTTACAGTATACAGTATAAACGGTATGCAGTATGCGATATACGGTATTGTATCGACTGTATATGTAGTATACAGTATAAACGGTATGAAGTATGCGATATACGGTATGATATCGACTGTATTTACAGTATGCTGTATAAACGGTATGCAGTATGCGATAACAATATGATATCGATTTTATTTACAGTATACAGTATAAACGGTATGCAGTATGCGATATACAGTATGATATCGACTGTATTTACAGTATACAGTATAAACGGTATGCAGTATGCAATATAAAATATGATATCGATTGTATTTAAAGTATGCTGTATAAACGGTATGCAGTATGCGATATACAATATGATATCGATTGTATTTACAGTATACAGTATAAACGGTATGCAGTATGCGATATACGGTATGATATCGACTGTATTTACAGTATACAGTATAAACGGTATGAAGTATGCGATATACGGTATGATATCGACTGTATTTACAGTATGCAGTATAAACGGTATGCAGTATGCGATATACAATATGATATCGATTGTATTTACAGTATGCTGTATAAACGGTATGCAGTATGCGATATACAGTATGATATCGACTGTATTTACAGTATACAGTATAAACGGTATGAAGTATACGATATACGGTATGATATCGACTGTATTTACAGTATACAGTATAAACGGTATGAAGTATACGATATACGGTATGATATCGACTGTATTTACAGTATACAGTATAAACGGTATGCAGTATGCGATATACAATATGATATCGATTGTATTTACAGTATGCTGTATAAACGGTATGCAGTATGCGATATAAATTATGATATCGACTGTATATGCGTTAGACGTGGGCGGAATATGTACAGACGCAAAAGGTCGGCGACTGGCAAAAGCAGAGTGGAGAAACTGGCGACAAATCACACCAGTTGTGTTGAGATTGCATTAAATCCAATAGCGTCAACTATTGCTTGCAATTGCAGTCACGTTTCTGGGCAACAAATTGTGCGGCTGGACGAAAGCAATCCAATACGTACACAAGTCAACGGCAACCCGGTCCCTTATTGTTCCACCCCTGTCGTTTATTGGGTCTGTATTTATCATTGGTCGTTTTGCATCGTAATACTCAACTTTTTGAAGTGTGTCTGAAAGGCATTTTGGTCAAAAAATTCGATTTTTATTGTTTTGTTCCAAAATATTGTATGGAATACCTGCTTTCATTTGATATTAATTTTAAATTAATTGGACAACTAGAAAATTGTTAGGTGATGATGTCGTCAGGGAAATAAACTCAGTCCAATATGTCACCCATTTGAGCTTATGCACATTTTGATTTGTTATAGTACACACAAATCGTTCCTATTTATCTTTGTAGTAATAAACTCGGAACAAGCTCGGACAGCCCGTTGGCTGTATAAATGGCCACGTGCTCGGCCCGTCCTCGTCACGTCGTCGGTTCTTTTCCTGTATACTCCATGACTTGTCTGGCTAACCCAGAACTTTAAAAAAAGTGTCTCAACGGTAAAAGTCAAAACCCCAATGAGTTGGTACACAAGATAATTTGATCGTACATTCCTAAATCTGTTTCTGTTTTCCTACAAAATTTGAATTTTGGGGTGTAGTATGATGGAGTTTCATGATTTAATAGAGTTTACTTAACCAGGCGCTTACTCTTGAAACAACTAGGTATGTCAGTAAGAAAGAACTGTGATAAAAGTATGTTGTGTATTGATATGGTACGAGTGCGGAGAGCTGAACAAGCAGCTGCAGAACTATAGAACGAAGTTCGGCAGAAGAGAGCAATGGCAAAAAAGAAGCTGGAAGAAGAATTTGAAGCTGCAAAAAAGACAGATAAATCTTGATATGCATCAGGATTTTATTAGGCAATGCAGACAAAATCATTATATTGACGATTAATCTTCAATTGCTGTTTTTCGAAAATTTTTATTTTTTACACGGAAGACCCATTATCTCTGGAACTACTAGAGGTACACAGCTCACATTTTTTGTACGTGTGTAGGGAAAAAGGGTACAACTTTTATCACAGGGATTTTTTTTATACACTGTGCCTGTCATTAGAAAAAGATGGAAAAATTCAATTTTTTTAAGTGTTAACATTGCATTGGATTAAAATTTCCAAAATGGCTCAACGTAAGCATATCTTAAAACTGCTTTGTTAGAGTTTCCACTGAGAGCATATCAGTTAATGATAAAAGTTTCAAACAGCTCAGTTAATTAGTGTTTGATAAAACGGGTCATGGAAGCTAGTAAATTAACATGGGTGAAATAGGGCTTACAAACGCCCCTTAAGACAAATAATTTTATGGTAAATAAATTTTATATAATACTGGAAACATGTTAAAGAAGCGCAGGAACTACTGCACGAGCTAAACTACTTAAATTTGATGCGCAGTTGCGGGTCGAAGCCTGAGACTTATCTAACAGATTAAAAAATTTTGTTTATAGACTTTACTTCCAATTACTTAACATTCTTTCACCCACTGGTTTAGCATAAGAATATTTTAAGGGAAGACAATTTATCCTATGCTGGAAGTGTTAAATTGCCCAAATTTATGTACATTTTTCTCTGATCCCTAAAACTTAGAATCTTGATATTTTTGTAAATATATTATATATGTATATGTTTCATGCTGACAGAAGCATAATTATTTAATTTCCATGTCTACAATAATATTTACATTTATTTTAATTGTATAAACTTTTTTGAGGAAAGTCAATAAATATTTATTTTTACAGGGCGCAAAGTATACATTTCCGTTCTATAATTTTGCTTCAGTAGATAAACAAAGGCGTATTACATTAGCACTGACACTTTCAATATCCTGTGTAGCACAGTTTCTGACATGTGTAACAAATTGATGAAAAATATGGTTTCTCAAAAAACGCGTTCAAAGTACCTATATCAGTGAGCTCAAATAAAATCTCAAACTCATGACCAAACTCTATTTCGACGCAATAATTTCTAGTGCTGTAGCGACAATCACAAGAACGGTAGAAAGAAGTGGAATACTGGATGATGTTTCCGAAAGTTGCCGCTAGTCAACGCCACTTGTCAACGCCTCTTTGCATATACCGCCGTGGTACTGTGAAAGTTCGGTCTTTTCTTGAACATAACTCGTATATCAGTGAGCTCTAACAAAATCTCAAACTCATGACCAAACTCTATTTCGACGCGCAGAAACAAAACATACATGTAGTCAGTGCTGACTTTAGAGTTGCCAGCATGAAGCTCAAAATATCCCCTTTTACACAGTAAAATCCACACTATTTTAGGTTAATCCATGTTGTAAATATATATTGTTGAAAGGAATCTTGTACAAAATTGTAATGATTTTACTGTGTGCAGACGTACTTTAGATTATTCATTAAATTTGTTCCTGAGTTGATCTGTATCATACATTATATAAAATTTTATTCAGAAAAGTCATAATTTTAATAATAGAAGCATTTTTAAAAAGTTGAAATTTTTAATTATTTACCCTCAGACTCCCCTAAAAGAAAATGATGCGTCGCCAAGGGATAAAATGCCGCAAGTAAATGTGAAGCTAAAGGGAATTTATTGTGACGGAGAGATTGGATTTTAAGGCGACATTATTTAGTCCGCCAAGCCTATACTGAGATAGCAACAGGCACAAGATAAGCAGCCCGTAGACAGAGACAAGAGCAGCAGTGACAGAGATAATATAAACGACATGTTTACAGTACATTTGTACATTAATTAAGATTAATTGGAGATTTTTATAAGCTTCTTGTTTCTTTTAATGCTTTATCAATGTCTTCGTTACTTACATTTAATCCACGCCTTCTGAAGTTTTCATTTCTCTTTCCTAGCACCTCATTTGCTGTTTTATGTATTATGTCTTTAATAATTTTACATTTATTTCTATATCTTCAGCTAAATTTGTTTATTGTATGCATTACTTATGATCAAGATAGAGATATAGAAAATGCAGTGACGAATTTCACAAGAATGTGTGGAAATGTGGAACAATTTGGAGAACGGTGAAAAATAAATGTACAAAAGTAATCCAAATGAAATTTGTTTTAACAATGGCAATATCCACATTACTGTTTGGTTACGAAACTTGGGTCATAAAAAAAATGAACAGAAGATACAAACAGAGGAAATGAAATGTCTAAGATCAGTTAAAAGGTGTAATAGACGAGATCATATAAAAATGAGGAGATAAGAGATGATTAAATATTTTTGCAGTTAAAAAAAGGATTAAAGAATACAGCAGAAAATGAATTCAACACAGATAGAATGGAAGAAAGTAGGATACCGAAGATAGCGAGGGATTACAACCCTAGAGACAGAAGACAATTTGGTAGGCCTAAGGAATGGTAGACTATAGAATAGGAACAGGCCGCTAAAGCCTAAAACCGTTTGGAAGATGATGATGAATGATGGACATGTTTATCACTTTAGTTATTTAGCGTCTTGTGTTTTATTTTTATTTTAAATTATTTAAACAAAAAAAATCTTAATTTAGTTTAGTAATGTTTACCTTAAAAAAAGTTTTACTAACTTAGATTGGTTTCAATGTAATTATTAATATAAATGCCGCTGCAATTTTGCATGCACTTTGTCCCGTTGTACCCTTCCGAATGAAGAAGCCAACGCCCATCGGAGAGCTGTGTAGTCGTCAGTTCTACTTCAGTTGTGCTTTAGCTATTACTGTACCTCGTGTGCTGTTTACGTTAATCACGTTTGCTTTTGCAAAAGTTAAACAGCAGTCTGACTACACCTCGGTATTTCACCATTAAGTTTTAACAAAAATGCGTTATTCATACGCTGTTGGCGCGCGAGTGTGCAAACGTTTTCTCCAGCAACAATGAAAATTGAAGACTTCTTACAGACCTGTAACTCACTATTTATTCTAACCCATCTGCTTAAGGCATGTTCATGCTTCAGACTCCAGGTCCCCATAAAAATTTTCGTTTCAAAACGAGGTCTTTCTCGTTTCCTTAGACCTCGAAGTTACTACATGTCTTCTTTCGACTCCTTCCGCGATTTACTTTTAACCCAGAATAACATTACTAACCTGATGGTATATTTGATTTGCTTTCGTATCCCATTATTTATTTTGTCTTTATCCTTTCCATCTGAGATGAGCATTTTTCTTCTACAGTTTATTAACTGATACAAATGAAAAATAGATAATAAGGCTTAACATTAATACTATTGATAATAATAATAATAGCAATAATTTTTATATTTAGAACAATATACACAAAACCTCTTACAAAGCACAGAATAAACACAGAAATAGTGTATTTTTAAACAGTAAACGAAGAATGACTATAAAGTGTGTCTTAAAACTTATAAAGGTCATAGGCAGCGTTAGGTTTTATGTCTACTACAGTCGAATATGTACAAAACTGTCTTATTTACTCGTATCTTTACGTGTTCCGTCGTTTCCTTCTTGTATAGAATAACAGTAACAATTTGGCGGTATATTACATTTCCATTTGTAACCGATGGTTTTCTTTGTCATCAGAGCAAATGATAATTTTACTTCCATATTCCTTAAGAAATAGAAGTATGGTGATGGCAAAAAAAATCGTTTTCGAGATTATTGCAGATTCTGATTGTACTACACTCAAAACCTGAAAAAAAGTCGTTTTCCGACAAGTGTCTCTGTGTGTGTCTGTCTGTCTGTGTGTCTGTGTGTCTGTGTGTAAATTTTTTCTTATGTCAAACGATAACTGCCGCAAATTCAAACAGAATCAAATAATTTTTTGCATACAGCCCTGATTTGTAGAGTACTCACGACCTATTGTTTTTGGTAAAGATCGGTTGAGGGAAAGGGGTAGTTTACCGGCAACGATTTTTTTCTATCAAGGGAAATTTTTTTTTTTTGGCAAACGATAACAGCCGCAAATTCAAACAGAATTAAATAATGTTTCTCATACAGCCCTGAATTGTAGAGTTCTCAAAACCTATTGTCTTTGGTGAAGATCGGTTAAGGGAAAGGGGTAGTTTACCGGCAACGTTTTTTTAACAAGGGTATTTTTTGGCAAACGATAACAGCCGCAAATTCAAACAGAATCAAACAATTGTTTGCATACAGCCCTGATTTGTAGAGTACTCAAGACCTGTTGTTTTTGGTGAAGATCGGATAAGGGGAAGGGGTAGTTTACCTGCAACATTTTTTTATCAAGCGTATTTTCTATGGCAAACGATAACAGCCGCAAATTCAAACAGAATCAAATAATTTTTTGCATACGTCCCTGAATTGCAGAGTTCTCAAGGACTTTCGATTTTGGTGAAGATCGGTTAAGGGGAAGGGGTAGTTTACCGGCAACCTTTTACGTTTTAACAACAGTAAAGTACTTGAAAATTCATTTAAACTTTTTGAAACAATGGTGATTGTTAAAAATAAAATAATTTTGTTGCCAGGCAATAAAATTATAATTTTTTCATTTTAATGTAAATTATGTATGAGTTAATATCTTTATATATATAATTCTTCTGTACGTGTGTATGTCACTGAACTCCTCCATGTATAAAATAATATATCGTTCCTGGCAGGTAAGCATATATCAGTTATGTAACGTTTACGTTTCCATTTTATTATTATGCCTACAGCAATAAAAAGGCAGATAAGACACACACACACACACACACACACACACACACACACACACACACACACACACACAAAATTCACGTTATTTCTGGCCTCACTCATGTTTATTTTCTTACATTTGCACGCTTTTTAAATGGAAAGTGCCGAAATCCACACCAACATAACGCGTGCAATCCGAAAAAATGGACATCAATTTGCTTCCTGTGGATCGCTGGGCAATGTAACTGCACGTGTTTACAGAGGAACGATTCATAGACAGACTTTTCGTCTTTAGGGAATGAACCCTCTGCAAGATGCTGAGGGTCCATGAGTGACTTCGGAGCGCTCCTTCTTTTTCGCGTGTTTGTTCTGTGAAACATACACTGTAGATTCGCAGCTTTACTCTAAGCAACGCTCAATAGGAAATGTTGAAAATTTTTGTCCACAGTGTACCCTCATTCACACTAAACCTGCTCTGATGTTTTAATTACGGACATCATAATATAAAAACTTTGGAAACTTGAGCACTACTTAATGGAGATCAATCATTAACTTATACAAGCCATTAATTTTATGCATATATTTTATATATATGTGTACAACGTTATCGGCAAAAAAGAAGTAGTTTTTGTTAAAATTCCTTCCCGGGATATTTGGCCGTAGTCCAATGTTTTCTACAAAACCAGACGTTTCGGCAATGCCATCGACTTCCAACATCAGTGAAAATCGAGTGCGATAACGTGAGGTGGTATACGTTAGTGACCACAGTACTGTGGTTAAGGCTGAAGCAGTAAGTAGAAAGAAGTAGTTTCTATGGTAATATTTCATTTCGAAAATGATTTTAAATATAAATCTTAGAATATGGAAGTCATGTATCGTTCTCCATACCGATATTTTTCTTCTGAAATGTCTTATTAGTTATAAATAAATATAGGTATGGAGAACCATACATGACTTCCATGTTCTAAGATTTATATTTTTCCATAAAGAATACTTCTTTCTTCAGCCTTAACAAAAGTACTGCGGTCACTAACGTATACCACCTCACGTTAGCGCACTGATTGTCACTCATGATGGCAGTCGATGGCACTGCCGAAATGTCTGGTTTTTCAGAAAACATTGGACCACAGCCAAACAGCCCGGGAAGGACTTTTAACAACAAACTATTTCTTTGTTGCCGACAACGCAGTACACATATAAAAAATTATCCCGTCACCCTTCAACTACCATTATCATTTACACAAAATTACCCCCTTCCTTTCTAATACCCTTATAATTTATATTTAATTAACCTAACTTTTTACAGTGGATTATTATTACCTTATTTTCAGAATATTTTATCTATAAAAATTTAAGTACTTCACTCTTGTTAAAACATTAAACGTTCCCGGTAAACTAACCCTCACCCTTAACCGATCCTGCCCAAAATCAGTAATCCTTGAGTGCTCTACAACTCAGGAGCATATGAAAAAAATTATTTGATTCTGTTTGAATTTGCGGCAGTTATCGTTAGCCAAACAAATTCTACACACAGACACAGACACATTTTGGAAAATGACTTTTCTTCATGTTTTGAGGGTAATACAATTGGAATCAGCCCTTATCTCGAACACGATATATTTCACCAACACCATACATACATTTTCTTATGGAACATGGAAGGAATCAGTACTGCCTTAAGTACTAATGAAATACTGCCTTAATTAAAAATAAGACTACTGTATTTTTTCAAACAGTAAACTGAGAGAGTAGGTATAAAGGATATATTTTGTAGTAGATGGTTGTTATCAACCAACAACCCATTAAGGAGTTCTATTCAACCTGCAACAACAACAAAAGCTTTTAAGAAAGTAAACGAACGGTTTTGATGAAGGAACGAGAGAGTTGCACTGTAGTTTGTGCAAGTTTTCGCTCGCTCTTGTACTATGCAGTTTATTGGCTGCTGTCAATAATGTGCTGTCAACAATATACGACTAGTTGTTTTCCCTCTACATTGTTGAAAACAAAGGACTGCAGAGTTTCTTTTGGCATCTCGAAATTATATTAAGAGAAATATATATTAAAATATAAATGTAAATTCGTAGAATTGCTACATGCAGTACCAACTCACAAAAATATTTTATAGTTTGCCTGCCTAACAAAAACATATTGTTAGGGCGGTCTCACGGACGGTCGTATTGTACAGTAGAAACAAAATACAGACACTAATGAAGTCACTAATTACCAGCTTTAATTAATCACAAATAGCAAGTTCTAATCAACAAGGTATTCTCTCACAATAATAGTATCAGCTATCAGAGTTCCGCACTAGTCCGCAACAAACACATGATCCGAGCTCTACAATACCGCCAGGTGTAACAGAATGACGAAGCCGGCCGCTGTTTCTTATATAGGTCCCGCAGGGATTCCGGAATAATTTTCTATTCTTTGGGGAGAGTGTAGTTTGCTCGAATAGTCTAGAGGCTACTTGTCAAGACTGCACCTGTTCCAAAATAGTGCCGACAATAGTGTAACACGACGATCTAGACTTTTCGAGACCGTTCATAATTGTCGTAGCAATATTATTAATATAATGTTATAATAATGAAAGGATTTGTTAAGATAGGTTGTTAATTAAACACGACATTAAAATATTTTGTAAATTGCATAAATTTAACCTAATGTACGGGACCATTAGGCGAACCCTTAAGTCAGCAAGAACAGGAACACGCCTAAATTTCTACAAGGTGATGGCTCTTCCCACACTTCTTTATGGGTCTGAGAATTAAACTTTAACGAAAGCCCAGGCAAGGCCAGTAGCATACAAGCGGCTGAAATGGAATTTCTCAGACACGTGGCAGGGCATACTGTCCATGATTATAGAAGAAACACAGATATACGGCAGGTACTGAATATTTTCAGTAAACTCGACAGGACCGCCCAGTATCGTCTGAATTGATGGGAACACCTTTTCTGTATGGATGACTGCCGCATTCCCAAACAACTCTGGAACTACAAGCCGAGGAGACAGAGAGGTGTGGGATATTCGAGAAAGCGCTGGAGTGACCAGCTCTAATCTTTGCCTATTTGAGACCGGAACAAACTATCCTCGGTTTAATACGTAAAATATTTTATTGATAAAGCATTTTTAAGTCACTACCGAATCCAGTGAGGGAACCTCAAATTAGTTTACCATGTTTACCACGTAGTGTTACTGCGTTAGGATTGAACAGTTATGGTTAACGATAGATCACGATCATCGTAATCACAAACGCAATCGCCATTAGTACCTGTGCAACTTCTAACAATCTCTCCGCTCCAGTCTTTATTCAGATGCAGTACTTCTGTTGACAAACATCATTCCAATTCTTTGTTGTTTCTCTTTATCACTTCCCGTTTTTATATGTCCAACATCTTTTACTTTTTGCAACAGGCCGTCTCCTGTTTTCTCAGTACTTTTTACTTCCAAGTTCCGTAAAGAAATGGAAGTATGGTGATCGCTAAAAAAATTGTGTTCGAGATAAGTACTGATTCTGATTGTGCTACCCTCAAGACATGAAGAAAAATCATTTGCCGAAGAGAGAGAGAGAGAGAGTGTGTGTGTGTTTGTGTGTGAGTGTGTGTCTGTCTGTGTGAAGAATTTTTTCTATGGCGAAAGATAACTGCCGCAAATTCAAACTTATTCAAATAATGTTTTGTGTATGTACCTGAGTTGTATAGTACTCAAGGCCTATTGATTTTGGTGAAGATCGGGTAAGGGGAAGCGGTAGTTTACCGGCAAACGTTTTATGTTCTAACAAGCGTAAACTACTTAAATTTGATAAATAAAGTATCCTTAAAATAAGGTCGTAAAAATAGTAGTAATAATCCACTGTAGAAAGGTAGATGATATATCTATAAATAGAAGGGGTCGGTGAAGGGGGGAGGGTAATTTTCTATAAATGGAAATTATATTTGTAGGCGAGGGAATATTTTGTTATATGAGGACTACGTTATAGGCAACAAAGAAGTAATTTGTTGAAATTCCTTCCCAGGCTGTTCGGCCGACGTCCAATGTTTTTCTGCAAAAGCAGACGTTTCGGCAGTGCCATCGACTGCCATCATCAGTGAAAGTCAGTTCGCTATCGTGAGGTGGTATACGTTAGTGACTACAGTACTGTGGTTAAGGCTGCAGAAAGAAGTAGATTCTATGGAAATATTACATTTCGACAATGATTTTTAATATAAATCATAGAACATGGAAATCACGTATGCTTCTCCATACCGATATTTGTATTTGGTTTTATGAATATCTATGTTGCCAACGTATGTATAAATGAAAAAGAAGCGGACAAACTCACCACAACCTTGTGTACATTTACAGTCATCATCACTATCATCTTCACAATTCGACATAAGCAATATGTTGCTTCAAAGATCCTCCAGCCATTTCTTCATGAGTCTACCCTCATATCTGTGTCCTATAGGCCTGCACTTCCAGCCTTGTTTGGCCAGTCTGGAATCTGACATTCTTTCTATGTGTTCTTTCCACCGCTGAGTACAACAATCTTTTTATTTTTCATACAAGTTGAAAACTTGTAACTCTTCTCTTACAGCCTCATTCTTTATACATTCAAATTTTTAAAACACCTTTTAACTCCTCGTAAGAATGCCATTTCCGATGCCTGTATTTTACTGTCTTGTTTATTGTTTGTTGTCTATAATTTACACCCATAAGACATTACAAGGACTACCATAACTTTGTGGAAATTTAATTTTCTATTCCAACATACCTTGTTTCTAACCATACTGTTTATTGTCCCACAGATCTTCTGGAACTTACCTAACTTAACATTTGACATTGGTAGCTTACTAACTTAACTTACCTTACAGTAAAAAACGCAAAATATCTAATTTTATGAATTCTACTTTTTGCTATCATAACTTACATATTACAGTTGTCGCATTTTGTTTTTGTGTGTGATAAAAAAGATAAGAAAGCTTCAGTATTTGGGTCATCTCATGAGTAATGATCAGAGATTTATCTTATTGCAGTCCATACTACAGGGAAAAGTACTTGGAAAGAGAGGAGTTGGGTGACCGAGAATCTCATGGCTGAGAAATTAAAGGACCTGGTTTGGCATGAATACAACTGACTTATTCCGTGCAGCAGTACAGAAAGTTAAAATAGTGTGTACGATATCCAGCATCCGAAACGGATAGGAACTTTCAGAAGTCAAAAAATGTGATAAGAATGCAGACTGTAAAAACATAAACGGGTAATATGAATGTATAAATATATATAAAAACATGTTTAGGAACTTAAACATATTATAACGCTGATATCGTATAAATAAAACTATGCTGAGAACCTGTGTAAAAAGCTGCGGCATTATAATATGTGGCCAATAACTCAACTAAATATTTTTTTAGACAACATACAGTCTTCTGTTTTTCAGCAGTTGAGAAATACAACAATACTTGCACTTAGGTAACTTAAATTTATTTCGCTGTCTTAAAATAACAATGTGTGCGCTTTCCGTAATAATTTAGTCATTACAAATTATAAGAATTCGGACAATAGCCAATGTAAGTTAAAATTAATAAACACGACGTTTTGACCTCTATAGAATCAGAGGTCGTTCTCAGGCGAACAGTAAATTAATACAAATATATATCGATTTATCTACCACTAACAAATAGATATCGTCAAAAATCCAAACCTTAGTTATACAAATATAGTGCTAAAATAATAGTAATAATAATAAAACAGTACTCACCATGCCATCAAAGAAGGATTCCTCCCGTGGTTGCAACGTGGTTGTTTATGTTCGAAATTATGGCTAATTATGGGTATATTGCACCATCGATTAATAATAATTTTAAGAATCGAATTTAAATAGTAAATTTAGTTAAAATGTTTGTAAGGAATCCTAATTTAAGTCTCATAATTCAATCTGTTTAATGTCTCATAAATCATACACCATGTGTCTTGCTGTAGGGCTACTTATTTTGAGTTAAAGTATTTTTTTGGAAAAAATTTAAAATAAATGATTGTAACTGAACGTTCACTTCCAAGTAAGGCAAATACTACTGGTAAGATCGAACACAGGATTAGCTTTTCTTCTATCAGTTTATAAGTCACACTAGTGTTGCCAACTTCAGATATTTCCTTTACAATTGGATTTAAACTTGAGTGTGCCAGACTGTCTAGCGCAAGCTGGATGCGACATAAAACTTTTTTAAAGTCAATCAGAAGTTTTACTCTAAAATACAATAGTTGGTTTAAGTTCCAATTTAAAGTTACTCTAAGTGTAACTGGCGTGTACAATACGACTTGGATGTAAAGAAGGAAGATGATGATATTGTAGCACAGTATTGAAAATACTTGCCAGGAAAATTAAAAGAACATCATTTGTGTAAATTGGTCCAATTACTATCTTACGTATATATTAACCGACAGATTAAAATTCTCGGTATGGAGAATCATACATGACTTCCGTTTTCTAATATTTATAATTAAAATCATTTTCGAAATGAAATATTTCCATAGAAACTACTTCTTTCTTCAGCTTTAACCACAGTAACCATCATCATCAGCAATGTGCTGCCTGTTCCTTCAAAGATCCTTCAGCCGATTCTTTCTGTGTCTACCCGCACATCTGCGTCCTATAGGTCTGCGCTTCGTAACTTGTTTGGCTAGTCTGTAATCTTACATTATTTATATGTGTTCTTTCCACCATTGTGTGTAATCTTTTATTTTGTGTAATCTCAAGAAGAACGCGATGACAATCGTTCGCGCTTTCGTTCTCGGCCACCGTAGACTTCACCGGCTGTCTCAGATGGCAACAACGGCATTGTTTTCCAAAGCGGGTAACGATACTGCGCTTAGTGGTGCAGATTTAAATCTCATGGCCAGGAGTACACCATGTCGAGTAGCTAGGAGACAAGTCAGTTATATTCTAGCACAGTTTTACAGTTCTCATCATACTTTTGATTCGTATCTGCATCAATGTCTACATTTTTGTCTTTCTCACAATTTCAAATACCCTTCGCTCTTATTGGACTTTTAGTCGCTTTCATTGTCACACACATTTCGTTCCGTATGCTATAGTAAAGGCACTGCACTGCAACCATCGCATAACACTTAAGCACAGTCTCTTTCAGTACGTTATTCTTCATAACTTTAATTATATTTGCAAAAATAAGGGTACATTTATTTACTTTACAGTAGGCTAAGACAACAGCTTTTACGTAAATACAATTATAACCATAGCACCCATAGCATAATAATATTAACAACAACAACAATAATAACAACAACAATAATAATAATAACCATAGCCTCCAAATCTCCTTTGCTAAAACACGGAAATTATGACCACCCCATTTAAATTCCCGAAAACGTGCTTGGACACTACGTTTGGAGAAATAAACAAAAACTTACTAACAATTTTAAATATTTTGGGGAAACATATCCCGAAATGCCTCAAACAAAGAAACTCAAATTAGCAAACGCTTCTACTCTAACCTGGGAACTGCATGGAAAGAAAAACATTTCCAGAAGTGCAAACGTCCGCCATTATAGCACTGTGATCAGGCCAGTGATCATGTATGGAGTGCAAACAATGTGCTTTCAAACTTTGGAACCTCTTCTTAAAATTGAACGAAGAATTCCAGGGGAAAGGAATGAGGCGCATAGTGTGCGAATGAGGGCCTTCTGGCAGGAGAAGAAAAGGAAATGATATTCGCGTGATCCACGGCTGGCCTGTTTGTGTAAAAAAATATAAAAAATAATGACAGCATATGATTTTCCTAAGACTGTAATGAAGGAATGCTTTCCTTTTGCCATAAAAGGCAATGCATATGTCATGGAACCCTTTCTACGAGTACTAGCATAACCTACAACAAGGCGTAAAGAAATTTGCTTAAGGAAATAAACCGCCAGAGTGTTTCAACCCGAGCATTAAAGATTACAGCTGCCGTTTGATCGTGATTTTTTTCAGTAAAAGCTACTGTTTGTAATATTGATCGATTGCTTTTGAGCACATGTCCAGTTTGATGTTCGTGTGTGTGTCGGGGGGGTTGTGTATATATATATATATACTTTCTTATACTGTTCGTGTATATACTGTTCTTATACTATGTATACTTTCTGTGGGTATATATACTTTGTGTTATATTTTAGTGTTATTGTAAATATTTCTATGACGTCTTAAGAGACTGAAAAAGTATATCATGTTTTCAAAAGAAAAAACGATGAATTATTTTGCGTGTTTACAACACTTTAAAAAGGAAATACTCTAATAAATGAGACAACAACAGTATTAAAGAGACCTGTGAAATTAGGGAACAAGCCGGGCAACGATTTACATACTCAAGATACAATCTAAATAAGATCCAGTTGTTATACAAACAAAGCTAATAAAGGACTCCAGTTTAGATTTTAAAAAATAATTAAAGAAAAGAAAAAATAAAATAATAACTAAAACTACAGTTTAGATAACTAAAGTGGCCTTGCATAAACAAGAATATTGTTACGTCTGTCTCCTTGATCGTATGGTACAGTGGAAAACAAAATACAAGGCACTAATTAAGTCACTAAAAACCAGCTTCAATTATCACAATTAACAGTTTGTAATCAACAAGTTATTCAACAAGATTATACTCGTACAATAATTCAAGTTAATTAGTTAATTTGTCTATAAAAATAATAATGTCAACTATTTGGAATTCCGTACTATAATCATTTCCACTAATACACCGCTTGAAACACACTGTGTACATGGCCCGACAATAACTGAAAACTAAGCGGCAGGTATGGGCTATTAATAGTCCGCAGGGTCTCATAATATGCGTCTTTAACAAACACGTGAAAATTCTAGAGAATACTTCAGCAAACCATGACAGAAACACACACCGGCAGGGCTAGTCAAGAAGCTTGTAGAATGACACCATCGAAAGCACGAGACGTTTTCTCACTACGCAACACTCAATCCTATGTTAAGTGTCACGTACGCAACAAATATGACAGCTGCGGGAATAGCCGAGAAACATGTAGAACATTTTGAAATGGCGTAACTTTATTATTATATTTATTTTGTTGTAAAAACTAAAATTAAATTATTAAATTTTTTGTGTGTTTTGTGAAGTTTTTGAAGAAGGGAGATCAGCACCTTATCTAGCTTTCGACTCCACAGTCCGCGGTTATATTACGTCGGTAACAATTGATCAGGAAAGTACAAATTCATAACAAATGTCTTTTATATGATTGTGACAAAAAGAGAGATCTTTAATTCAATTGAATTCTGTACAAAATGAAATATGCAGTTGGCGGGCGGTTGGCAGTACTGAATGCGCTGCCAGCACAGCCGTTTTTTTAGTAGCCAAAGTGGGCTGTACGATTTGGCAGACAAAATACATTGCCGGCGTCCGTTTTGGAAAGCAGCAGTGTGGCTGCCATTGAATTTATGTCCGCCCGGTACTTTTACAAACGTCAGCTTCATGTTTTAACGTTTCTTTCTGGCTTCTTATACAGCGGTCCCGTAGCTATTCCCGTATCGGCATTTTTATAGAATATATTTATCAGTATACTGCGTCTTTTGCCAACTGAATGTTGCTTACAAAAACATTTTGTTTTTACCATACTGTACAGCAGTCATAGGCAACCTATGAATTTATGGGAGCGCATATAAAACTAAGGACCAGTTCGTTGGGCTCACCTATCTCCACTCCATCAATAGAAAATAGAAAAGTGCGGAGTTCAATAGCCGGACGTTACAAACATTAACTGTCGCTTTATAATACCCTTGCGCTTATATTTAGCGACGTAGAAGACCGAATCAAAAAAAAAAAGTATAGCAATATTTTTCATTTAAGTAGGTAGAAAATCTCAACTATCTCTCGCAAACAAAGTCATCATATATAAAGCTGTGCTCAGACCAATCTGGACTTACGGTATAGAATTGTGGGGCTGCTCTAAACCTTCCAACACAAAGATTCTGCAGACAGTTCAGTCAAACATCTTTCGCCGCATAACGAATGCTTCCTGGTTCATCTCTAATTATACTCTTCACAAAGACCTCAACATTCCATACATTTCTGATGTCATCAAGATGCACGCCGCTAAGTACAGGAACCGCAACATAGGACACAGCAATAACCTGAACAACGAGCTCCTCAATCCATCACTGGATGTAAGAAGGCTGAAGAGACAGTGGCCAGATGACCTGACCCGGTGAACGTGGTAATCATCGCTGGATGTTTCCCACCTCAAGTGACGACTTATACATCACTTTTACTTATTACTCTGCTGTGAAATGAGTAGATTGTAAAACTGCATTATAATAAATAAAAAAAAGTTCAATAGCCGGACGTTACAAACATTAACTGTCGCTTTATAATACCCTTGCGATTATATTTAGCGACATAGAAGACCGAATTAAAAAAAAGCATAGCAGTATTTTTCACTTAAATTTGAGAAAAAATTTTACATTAGGAGGAGGTCATCATGCACATGCACGTTAAAAATAACAAAAATTTAAGTGGAAAAAATAGTTAAACAGGAAAACATTTTAATACAAATAAATTAAAGAACTTGCTGCAATAACACCATTTATTTTTGTAAAGTGTACAGAAATGTAAAACTTGAAACAATCACTTTGGAGAGAAAGGTGTTTACAGGCTCTGGGCGTCAAGCTCGACACTCATATTGGGGGAAGACGGTATTTACGGATGGATTGTACTATTTTATAATAGTCCTATAGTACTTCGAAGCAGGTACAATGCAAGTGCGTTTCTTCGTTAAAAAGAAAATAAAATTACAAATTTGTTCGCTGGTGCATCAAACCTTATCGACGGGCGCACTTCCGGCCGCAGGCGCAGATCTGCCGACTACTGCTGCAGTCTTAAAACTGTCTTGCCAATCGTAAAAGAATATCGATTTATTGAACACACCTGCTGTGATTAGAGTGCTTTTTCCGCAGGAAAACGTATGGACAGGCACTGATCAAACACAATTTTATCTAGCAATATCTTTACTGTTGAATAGTTTTTATTATCTTAATTAGTTGGATGTTATGACTTTTCGTAGAATAGATTTAAAGAAATGCTTCCCTTCGCCATATTTACAGATAAAATATTAATAATATTTCTCTTAAAATTATACAAAAGGTGAATTAAAATAGAAATATTTCTAATTAAGCGATTAACATCTTCTTCTTCTTTTTCTTCTTCTCATCATCAAGGATTAGGTTATATAAACCTATTTCGGCACCCATTTCATCCTCGAATGACCCACTTCTTTTATACCAATGGCCTTATAGTTCAATGCCGCTTTCGACAATCGATCCTCTGCCATCCTTTGCAGGTGATCCCACCATTGTCTTCTGAAAATTGCAATATTTTCATTTATGTCCTTTACTTTGAGTTTTGCTCTGATATCTTCATTCTTTACATACATAATGCAATGTATAATTTAAAGTATTTCCAAGAAATTACATTTCCGCACTCTGAATCTTGCCGCTTTCATTTTTTGTCATGACTTACGCCTCACTTGCATAAATCAACGTGGGTATTGCAATTGTCTTATAAAATTTAATCTTTGTGCTGTGTCTTGTTTTTTTTTGATTTCTATGAATATATATCTGCATGAAATGTTATAAAAACCTAGCTGTCTCAAAATTCTTTTATGCAAACCAAATTAGATCTGTTGAAAAGGAAGGATCAATATGTATAGTTTTAAGTTTTAAAATTAAATTTTTAAACATTTTTCTTTTTTATAATAGTAAATAAATGAAAACGTGCAAAGTAAATTAAGAAATAAAATTCCTCACAAGGATTACGAATAATAGGAGATGTTTCAAATATTCAGATAATAGTCAAAGCCAGATTCTAATAGCAACCTCGAGATATGAGTCAAATTGTAAGGGAGACGTTGACAGACCGAGCAGTTCATGGGTTCCACAACAGCTACTCTACATCCGTAACGGTTTGGCCAAATGCTGAGGGCATGACGTAACCAATAGTGCTGTTGTCATAGCAACGTTATGTTAGATGTATGCAATGAACCCTCACCTGTATGTAATCGTGTGGCAAGTGTGATGACGATGTTACATGGACGAATGTTACTCACTTCCCAGCGAGTTATTTAATTGCGTACAAAAAAATAAATGCAAATGAAATAATCCTTAATAATAAAATTGCCCTTTGTTAGCAGCAGTC